>OU744320.1:62685651-63004092 GCA_916610145.1 Eristalis arbustorum | reverse complement strand
CCATATCTCCGAAACGGTTCGTTTGTTTTAGATGCGGTTTGTTGCGATGGATTCAGCATAGAAAAACGCTTCTTTTGAGTCCTAGTTGGTGCCCCTGCGACAAGGGGAAATCAGGGAAAAAATGTAGGAGAAGGTGGTCTAAAATGGTTTTTCGCGATATTATATTTATGCGTTTTTCAGCGATTTTGCTTCTGCATTGAGAGATCTTACGGTTTTTACTCGCGTTGAAAATACGCGTCTTTTGAGCCCGGGTTTATGTCGCTACGACCAATAGGCCTAGAAGTTAGCACGTTTGAGGGGTCAAAATTGAGTGATTTTAAGCAGCTTTTTGCTAGGAAATGTAAAATTTTACAAAATCGCCGATATCTCGGAAACTAAGCGTTTTTCGGCGATTTTGATTTTCGGCTTAATATGCTCCATATTACGATTTTTCGAAACATAGTCCACGAAAATACGCATCTTCCGAGCCCGGTTTCATGCCGCTACGACCAATAGGTCAGGAGATATAGGGTTCAGATTGTCCGATACGTGACTTTGGGACACTTATTTTGGAAAATCGGCCATATCTCCGAAACGGTTCGTTTGTTTTAGATGCGGTTTGTTGCGATGGATTCAGCATAGAAAAACGCTTCTTTTGAGTCCTAGTTGGTGCCCCTGCGACAAGGGGAAATCAGGGAAAAATGTAGGAGAAGGTGGTCTAAAATGGTTTTTTCGCGAATATCTCGGAAACTATGCGTTTTTCAGCGATTTTGCTTCTGCATTGAGAGATCTTACGGTTATTACTCGCGTTGAAAATACGCGTCTTTGAGCCCGGGTTTATGTCGCTACGACCAATAGGCTAGAAGTTAGCACGTTTGAGGGGTCAAAATTGAGTGATTTTAAGCAGCTTTTTGCTAGAAATGTAAAATTTTTACAAAATCGCCGATATCTCGGAAACTAAGCGTTTTTCGGCGATTTTGATTTCGGCTTAATATGCTCCATATTACGATTTTTCGAAACATAGTCCACGAAAATACGCATCTTCCGAGCCCGGTTTCATGCCGCTACGACCAATAGGTCAGGAGATATAGGGTTCAGATTGTCCGATACGTGACTTTGGGACACTTATTTTGGAAAATCGGCCATATCTCCGAAACGGTTCGTTTGTTTTAGATGCGGTTTGTTGCGATGGATTCAGCATAGAAAAACGCTTCTTTTGAGTCCTAGTTGGTGCCCCTGCGACAAGGGGAAATCAGGGAAAAATGTAGGAGAAGGTGGTCTAAAATGGTTTTTCGCGAATATCTCGGAAACTATGCGTTTTTCAGCGATTTTGCTTCTGCATTGAGAGATCTTACGGTTTTTACTCGCGTTGAAAATACGCGTCTTTTGAGCCCGGTTTCATGCCGCTACGACCAATAGGTCAGGAGATATAGGGTTCAGATTGTCCGATACGTGACTTTGGGACACTTATTTTGGAAAATCGGCCATATCTCCGAAACGGTTCGTTTGTTTTAGATGCGGTTTGTTGCGATGGATTCAGCATAGAAAAACGCTTCTTTTGAGTCCTAGTTGGTGCCCCTGCGACAAGGGGAAATCAGGGAAAAATGTAGGAGAAGGTGGTCTAAAATGGTTTTTCGCGAATATCTCGGAAACTATGCGTTTTTCAGCGATTTTGCTTCTGCATTGAGAGATCTTACGGTTTTTACTCGCGTTGAAAATACGCGTCTTTTGAGCCCGGGTTTATGTCGCTACGACCAATAGGCTAGAAGTTAGCACGTTTGAGGGGTCAAAATTGAGTGATTTTAAGCAGCTTTTTGCTAGAAATGTAAAATTTTACAAAATCGCCGATATCTCGGAAACTAAGCGTTTTTCGGCGATTTTGATTTCGGCTTAATATGCTCCATATTACGATTTTTCGAAACATAGTCCACGAAAATACGCATCTTCCGAGCCCGGTTTCATGCCGCTACGACCAATAGGTCAGGAGATATAGGGTTCAGATTGTCCGATACGTGACTTTGGGACACTTATTTTGGAAAATCGGCCATATCTCCGAAACGGTTCGTTTGTTTTAGATGCGGTTTGTTGCGATGGATTCAGCATAGAAAAACGCTTCTTTTGAGTCCTAGTTGGTGCCCCTGCGACAAGGGGAAATCAGGGAAAAATGTAGGAGAAGGTGGTCTAAAATGGTTTTTTCGCGAATATCTCGGAAACTATGCGTTTTTCAGCGATTTTGCTTCTGCATTGAGAGATCTTACGGTTATTACTCGCGTTGAAAATACGCGTCTTTTGAGCCCGGTTTCATGCCGCTACGACCAATAGGTCAGGAGATATAGGGTTCAGATTGTCCGATACGTGACTTTGGGACACTTATTTTGGAAAATCGGCCATATCTCCGAAACGGTTCGTTTGTTTTAGATGCGGTTTGTTGCGATGGATTCAGCATAGAAAAACGCTTCTTTTGAGTCCTAGTTGGTGCCCCTGCGACAAGGGGAAATCAGGGAAAAATGTAGGAGAAGGTGGTCTAAAATGGTTTTTTCGCGAATATCTCGGAAACTATGCGTTTTTCAGCGATTTTGCTTCTGCATTGAGAGATCTTACGGTTATTACTCGCGTTGAAAATACGCGTCTTTTGAGCCCGGGTTTATGTCGCTACGACCAATAGGCTAGAAGTTAGCACGTTTGAGGGGTCAAAATTGAGTGATTTTAAGCAGCTTTTTGCTAGAAATGTAAAATTTTACAAAATCGCCGATATCTCGGAAACTAAGCGTTTTTCGGCGATTTTGATTTCGGCTTAATATGCTCCATATTACGATTTTTCGAAACATAGTCCACGAAAATACGCATCTTCCGAGCCCGGTTTCATGCCGCTACGACCAATAGGTCAGGAGATATAGGGTTCAGATTGTCCGATACGTGACTTTGGGACACTTATTTTGGAAAATCGGCCATATCTCCGAAACGGTTCGTTTGTTTTAGATGCGGTTTGTTGCGATGGATTCAGCATAGAAAAACGCTTCTTTTGAGTCCTAGTTGGTGCCCCTGCGACAAGGGGAAATCAGGGAAAAATGTAGGAGAAGGTGGTCTAAAATGGTTTTTCGCGAATATCTCGGAAACTATGCGTTTTTCAGCGATTTTGCTTCTGCATTGAGAGATCTTACGGTTATTACTCGCGTTGAAAATACGCGTCTTTTGAGCCCGGGTTTATGTCGCTACGACCAATAGGCTAGAAGTTAGCACGTTTGAGGGGTCAAAATTGAGTGATTTTAAGCAGCTTTTTGCTAGAAATGTAAAATTTTACAAAATCGCCGATATCTCGGAAACTAAGCGTTTTTCGGCGATTTTGATTTCGGCTTAATATGCTCCATATTACGATTTTTCGAAACATAGTCCACGAAAATACGCATCTTCCGAGCCCGGTTTCATGCCGCTACGACCAATAGGTCAGGAGATATAGGGTTCAGATTGTCCGATACGTGACTTTGGGACACTTATTTTGGAAAATCGGCCATATCTCCGAAACGGTTCGTTTGTTTTAGATGCGGTTTGTTGCGATGGATTCAGCATAGAAAAACGCTTCTTTTGAGTCCTAGTTGGTGCCCCTGCGACAAGGGGAAATCAGGGAAAAATGTAGGAGAAGGTGGTCTAAAATGGTTTTTCGCGAATATCTCGGAAACTATGCGTTTTTCAGCGATTTTGCTTCTGCATTGAGAGATCTTACGGTTTTTACTCGCGTTGAAAATACGCGTCTTTTGAGCCCGGTTTCATGCCGCTACGACCAATAGGTCAGGAGATATAGGGTTCAGATTGTCCGATACGTGACTTTGGGACACTTATTTTGGAAAATCGGCCATATCTCCGAAACGGTTCGTTTGTTTTAGATGCGGTTTGTTGCGATGGATTCAGCATAGAAAAACGCTTCTTTTGAGTCCTAGTTGGTGCCCCTGCGACAAGGGGAAATCAGGGAAAAATGTAGGAGAAGGTGGTCTAAAATGGTTTTTCGCGAATATCTCGGAAACTATGCGTTTTTCAGCGATTTTGCTTCTGCATTGAGAGATCTTACGGTTATTACTCGCGTTGAAAATACGCGTCTTTTGAGCCCGGGTTTATGTCGCTACGACCAATAGGCTAGAAGTTAGCACGTTTGAGGGGTCAAAATTGAGTGATTTTAAGCAGCTTTTTGCTAGAAATGTAAAATTTTACAAAATCGCCGATATCTCGGAAACTAAGCGTTTTTCGGCGATTTTGATTTCGGCTTAATATGCTCCATATTACGATTTTTCGAAACATAGTCCACGAAAATACGCATCTTCCGAGCCCGGTTTCATGCCGCTACGACCAATAGGTCAGGAGATATAGGGTTCAGATTGTCCGATACGTGACTTTGGGACACTTATTTTGGAAAATCGGCCATATCTCCGAAACGGTTCGTTTGTTTTAGATGCGGTTTGTTGCGATGGATTCAGCATAGAAAAACGCTTCTTTTGAGTCCTAGTTGGTGCCCCTGCGACAAGGGGAAATCAGGGAAAAATGTAGGAGAAGGTGGTCTAAAATGGTTTTTCGCGAATATCTCGGAAACTATGCGTTTTTCAGCGATTTTGCTTCTGCATTGAGAGATCTTACGGTTTTTACTCGCGTTGAAAATACGCGTCTTTTGAGCCCGGTTTCATGCCGCTACGACCAATAGGTCAGGAGATATAGGGTTCAGATTGTCCGATACGTGACTTTGGGACACTTATTTTGGAAAATCGGCCATATCTCCGAAACGGTTCGTTTGTTTTAGATGCGGTTTGTTGCGATGGATTCAGCATAGAAAAACGCTTCTTTTGAGTCCTAGTTGGTGCCCCTGCGACAAGGGGAAATCAGGGAAAAATGTAGGAGAAGGTGGTCTAAAATGGTTTTTCGCGAATATCTCGGAAACTATGCGTTTTTCAGCGATTTTGCTTCTGCATTGAGAGATCTTACGGTTTTTACTCGCGTTGAAAATACGCGTCTTTTGAGCCCGGGTTTATGTCGCTACGACCAATAGGCTAGAAGTTAGCACGTTTGAGGGGTCAAAATTGAGTGATTTTAAGCAGCTTTTTGCTAGAAATGTAAAATTTTACAAAATCGCCGATATCTCGGAAACTAAGCGTTTTTCGGCGATTTTGATTTCGGCTTAATATGCTCCATATTACGATTTTTCGAAACATAGTCCACGAAAATACGCATCTTCCGAGCCCGGTTTCATGCCGCTACGACCAATAGGTCAGGAGATATAGGGTTCAGATTGTCCGATACGTGACTTTGGGACACTTATTTTGGAAAATCGGCCATATCTCCGAAACGGTTCGTTTGTTTTAGATGCGGTTTGTTGCGATGGATTCAGCATAGAAAAACGCTTCTTTTGAGTCCTAGTTGGTGCCCCTGCGACAAGGGGAAATCAGGGAAAAATGTAGGAGAAGGTGGTCTAAAATGGTTTTTCGCGAATATCTCGGAAACTATGCGTTTTTCAGCGATTTTGCTTCTGCATTGAGAGATCTTACGGTTTTTACTCGCGTTGAAAATACGCGTCTTTTGAGCCCGGGTTTATGTCGCTACGACCAATAGGCTAGAAGTTAGCACGTTTGAGGGGTCAAAATTGAGTGATTTTAAGCAGCTTTTTGCTAGAAATGTAAAATTTTACAAAATCGCCGATATCTCGGAAACTAAGCGTTTTTCGGCGATTTTGATTTCGGCTTAATATGCTCCATATTACGATTTTTCGAAACATAGTCCACGAAAATACGCATCTTCCGAGCCCGGTTTCATGCCGCTACGACCAATAGGTCAGGAGATATAGGGTTCAGATTGTCCGATACGTGACTTTGGGACACTTATTTTGGAAAATCGGCCATATCTCCGAAACGGTTCGTTTGTTTTAGATGCGGTTTGTTGCGATGGATTCAGCATAGAAAAACGCTTCTTTTGAGTCCTAGTTGGTGCCCCTGCGACAAGGGGAAATCAGGGAAAAATGTAGGAGAAGGTGGTCTAAAATGGTTTTTCGCGAATATCTCGGAAACTATGCGTTTTTCAGCGATTTTGCTTCTGCATTGAGAGATCTTACGGTTATTACTCGCGTTGAAAATACGCGTCTTTTGAGCCCGGTTTCATGCCGCTACGACCAATAGGTCAGGAGATATAGGGTTCAGATTGTCCGATACGTGACTTTGGGACACTTATTTTGGAAAATCGGCCATATCTCCGAAACGGTTCGTTTGTTTTAGATGCGGTTTGTTGCGATGGATTCAGCATAGAAAAACGCTTCTTTTGAGTCCTAGTTGGTGCCCCTGCGACAAGGGGAAATCAGGGAAAAATGTAGGAGAAGGTGGTCTAAAATGGTTTTTCGCGAATATCTCGGAAACTATGCGTTTTTCAGCGATTTTGCTTCTGCATTGAGAGATCTTACGGTTATTACTCGCGTTGAAAATACGCGTCTTTTGAGCCCGGTTTCATGCCGCTACGACCAATAGGTCAGGAGATATAGGGTTCAGATTGTCCGATACGTGACTTTGGGACACTTATTTTGGAAAATCGGCCATATCTCCGAAACGGTTCGTTTGTTTTAGATGCGGTTTGTTGCGATGGATTCAGCATAGAAAAACGCTTCTTTTGAGTCCTAGTTGGTGCCCCTGCGACAAGGGGAAATTAGGGAAAAATGTAGGAGAAGGTGGTCTAAAATGGTTTTTCGCGAATATCTCGGAAACTATGCGTTTTTCAGCGATTTTGCTTCTGCATTGAGAGATCTTACGGTTATTACTCGCGTTGAAAATACGCGTCTTTTGAGCCCGGGTTTATGTCGCTACGACCAATAGGCTAGAAGTTAGCACGTTTGAGGGGTCAAAATTGAGTGATTTTAAGCAGCTTTTTGCTAGAAATGTAAAATTTTACAAAATCGCCGATATCTCGGAAACTAAGCGTTTTTCGGCGATTTTGATTTCGGCTTAATATGCTCCATATTACGATTTTTCGAAACATAGTCCACGAAAATACGCATCTTCCGAGCCCGGTTTCATGCCGCTACGACCAATAGGTCAGGAGATATAGGGTTCAGATTGTCCGATACGTGACTTTGGGACACTTATTTTGGAAAATCGGCCATATCTCCGAAACGGTTCGTTTGTTTTAGATGCGGTTTGTTGCGATGGATTCAGCATAGAAAAACGCTTCTTTTGAGTCCTAGTTGGTGCCCCTGCGACAAGGGGAAATCAGGGAAAAATGTAGGAGAAGGTGGTCTAAAATGGTTTTTCGCGAATATCTCGGAAACTATGCGTTTTTCAGCGATTTTGCTTCTGCATTGAGAGATCTTACGGTTATTACTCGCGTTGAAAATACGCGTCTTTTGAGCCCGGTTTCATGCCGCTACGACCAATAGGTCAGGAGATATAGGGTTCAGATTGTCCGATACGTGACTTTGGGACACTTATTTTGGAAAATCGGCCATATCTCCGAAACGGTTCGTTTGTTTTAGATGCGGTTTGTTGCGATGGATTCAGCATAGAAAAACGCTTCTTTTGAGTCCTAGTTGGTGCCCCTGCGACAAGGGGAAATCAGGGAAAAATGTAGGAGAAGGTGGTCTAAAATGGTTTTTCGCGAATATCTCGGAAACTATGCGTTTTTCAGCGATTTTGCTTCTGCATTGAGAGATCTTACGGTTTTTACTCGCGTTGAAAATACGCGTCTTTTGAGCCCGGGTTTATGTCGCTACGACCAATAGGCTAGAAGTTAGCACGTTTGAGGGGTCAAAATTGAGTGATTTTAAGCAGCTTTTTGCTAGAAATGTAAAATTTTACAAAATCGCCGATATCTCGGAAACTAAGCGTTTTTCGGCGATTTTGATTTCGGCTTAATATGTTTCATATTACGATTTTTCGAAACATAGTCCACGAAAATACGCATCTTCCGAGCCCGGTTTCATGCCGCTACGACCAATAGGTCAGGAGATATAGGGTTCAGATTGTCCGATACGTGACTTTGGGACACTTATTTTGGAAAATCGGCCATATCTCCGAAACGGTTCGTTTGTTTTAGATGCGGTTTGTTGCGATGGATTCAGCATAGAAAAACGCTTCTTTTGAGTCCTAGTTGGTGCCCCTGCGACAAGGGGAAATCAGGGAAAAATGTAGGAGAAGGTGGTCTAAAATGGTTTTTCGCGAATATCTCGGAAACTATGCGTTTTTCAGCGATTTTGCTTCTGCATTGAGAGATCTTACGGTTATTACTCGCGTTGAAAATACGCGTCTTTTGAGCCCGGTTTCATGCCGCTACGACCAATAGGTCAGGAGATATAGGGTTCAGATTGTCCGATACGTGACTTTGGGACACTTATTTTGGAAAATCGGCCATATCTCCGAAACGGTTCGTTTGTTTTAGATGCGGTTTGTTGCGATGGATTCAGCATAGAAAAACGCTTCTTTTGAGTCCTGGTGCCGACCAATAGGTCAGTAGCGGGAAGGTTGAGTGTGTCACAATTAAAACGCAGGCACATCTGACTGGGTCAGCAGCTATACTCTGCTCGACTTGTCAGATGTCACATGCCTGCAACAGATAAAGTAAACCTAAATGTAAAACACACACAATGGGTCCTTTTCAGGACCATCAATGCAAGGCAAGTATCTCAAGGTAAGTGTATTTGTCCCTCCAACAGTAAGGCACTTCAAATATTTTCCACAACATCGTGAGTATCAGGCCACCAGAAACACTGCATTAGCAACAGGTAACCTTAATTTGAGCCTGGACGATATGCAACGAAATTCTGTACAGTCACGACATATAGAAATTTGTTGCATACCACCAGGCCGAACATGGGTATTTCGGGTGCTTGCAAGTCGGCAACACCATTCACCTCAAATGCTCTCACTGGGTTCATCCGTTCAACAAATGGCCTAGTTTACCAGGCCATCAGAAAAGGCAGCAGGCATCCTCAATCCAAGCCGCGACGATATGCATTGAAAATGTCTACATTCACCTCTTTTTACACACAACAAAAAGCGTTGCATATGCAAGGGGGAAGAAAGTATTCGAGAGCACCTCTTGGAAAATCGGCCACACCTCGAAAACGCTGCGTCTGCCGTCTGATGTTGCTTTTGAACATCGATAGAGAATTCAATGACGCATCCATTGATGTCGGGGTCAACGAAAAATAAACACACTCTCATTTAACAGTTGTTACTTTTATGTTAAATACATTTATTCTGCAATCTTATGAGCTACTAATAAACTTTTCTTGCCATACGGCGATAATAATTGTCTTACATCTAGAATCTAGATCCTACTCCGTAATATAGCCCTCAATTTGGTAGCTTTGTTTGTTTGTGTACACTGATATGAAACAAATTTCATTTGTTTCCAGCTCGGCCCTCCCTCTGTGAGCAGAAATCATACGAGGAATATCTAGGATCTCAGTGAATTGTATAAAAAAGAATAGAAAAAGAATGAGGCAACAAATCAATTCATGTTGCTCTCAACTGGAAACAAACTTAACCTAAACATAAACTGAACGTCATCTGGAATAATAGAGGAGAAGCTCTTCGTCGAGGAAACCTCACGCTTATCAACGACTTAAGCTCAGTTGCTTACGTCCTAAACTGAAACTGAAACTGTCGTGGCACACGCGCAACCGTGTCCACTTAACTACTTATTACAGCCTGCAGGGTACAAAATAGTTGCTTTCCTCTCCTCCACTTTTGTTTGTTTTGGTTTGGTGTGCCCTCCCCACCACCGCTCTCTGCTCATTCACACATACAGTCACTTTCATTTTGGAACATCGTTTTACACAGTAAAAGGATCGCCTCTGCCTTCTGCTGAATTATCACATTATTTCGATTTTCTCATCCAAATCTGCGCAACTGTGGCTGGGGGTTTTGGGGTTCCGTCACACAACTCCGGGTTGTCTGAGCATTGCCTACTCCTCTTGGAACATGCGCTTCCTCTCGCCGCATCTGGCTTTACATCACATCGAACTCTTCGTCCACGTCGTCTCCTGCCGCCCAGTAAACCTCGGATCAAATGTGCTTCCATTTCTCGCTCGCCGGACACGGCTTGCACACGATGCGTCTTCTCTTCGTGGCTTGGTACTTTGTCAAGTCCATCTTATCCACCACGACCTTCGTGTTTATCTTGAAGAGCAGCGCGAACTTCTTCACCGACACCGGCGCGTACTTGTCCGCAATCGCGATCTGTGTGTAGATCTTCGACAGGTCCAGTGGCTCGGGTTTCTTTCCGTAAAACGAAACTCCTCCAGCCATCTCGTCCTTCGGTTCTGGCGCACGGGCCGGCTTCACCTCACTCTTCGCAGATTTCTCGCGCACCTCTCTGTTGGTCGTGATGGTGTTGAAAAGCGGTTCCGCTGGAGCCATCGTCCGATCATCAGCGAATATCGACGACTTTCTCTTGCGAATCTTTGCCGGCCCGTGGGGCACGGCTGTTTCGAGGTCGCGGTCGCCAATGCCCATGGCCACTGTGCTCCGCCGCTTGGCAATTCTCTTTGCAGCGGCTGACGGCGACGGTCCCAGGGCCTTCGCTTCGCTCGCTTCAAAGGACCGCTTCGCCATCAGTCGCGCCATGCAGAGTGGTGGAATCGGCGGCTCCAAGGCCTTCTTGCAGATCTCCTCGTACATCGCGCTTATCCGCTCCGTGCTGCCGTACTGCGTGTGCACGAGGTTCTTCTTGTCCACGATCAGCCCATTGGGGAAGATCAGCAGCATTTGGCCGAGGAACGCGGTCATCTCTGGCAGGGAGTAGATATCCTTGAACCGCTTCAGATCCTTCGTGTGGGCCGCGTAGCAGTGCTGCATGTAGGCGTTGAAGTTACCCTGCGGCTCCTTGCAGAAGTGGCAGCGCCCGAAGCCGGCAAAGTGATCGATCATGTGCCGCAGGGTCGCCATCTCGTTGGTGGACGAGTAGTGGCACATGCCGCAGCGGTATATCACCTCGTCCTTGATCTGCTTGTAGCGGAAGTTCGAGCTGCTGTGCCGGTCTCGCTCGTGCTCGATTATGGCCGCTTTGTCGGCGCAGATCTCCGCGCAGAAGTAGCACTGCATGTAGACCTGGCACTCGCCGAGGGCGAGCATGTTCTTCAGCAGGTTCGTCGAGAGATTCTTGACGTCTGTGCGCCGGTGCTCGCGCGCATAGTGCTTGGCGAGGACCTCCATCTGCTTGGGGGGATACACGAACGGACAGTGGCCGCACGTGTGGGGCAGCTTCGGGTCTGCCGCGTAGAACGTGCGCTGGCCGTGCTTGGCGATCGCGTGCTGTTGCACGGTCACGTGGTCGCCGACGAACGCGCACGACACACACTTCAGGATCGAGTGTATGCGGAAGAAGAACGGCACCTTCGGCACCAGTTCGCCGTTCTTCACATGCCAATGTGTGGTCCTCCAGTGGGAGGCGAGGAACGTCATCTCCTCGGCCTTGAAGTCGCAGTGGAAGCAGCCCAGCACTCCGGGCTGTATGCCCGCCTCGGGCTCGATGAACTGAATGAACTCGACGTCGTCGTCCTCGTCATCCAGGTCCACGCCGGAATTGCTGAGGCTCTGCTTGGTGCGCTCGGCGTCCTCCTCGTTCTCCATCAGAATGCCGCGAATGCTGCGCACCCGCTTCGGGTCGTCGCGCGTCCACAGCGGCCGTGTGTCGGCCGCCTTGTCCTGCGGCGTCTCATTGATCTTGTAGAACAGGTACTTGGCCTCCCGCGTCTTCGACGGGTGCTTGGAATCGATATGCTCCATGATATGTGCCAGATGGGCCGCCCCGAAGGTGCAGTGCACGCAGTGGTACTGGTGCTTGGCGCGGTGCACGGAGTTCACGTGCGATATCATCTGGTTCCAGGTCATCGTCTGGAACTTGCACAGTGCACACTCCCACTTCAGCTTGGCGGCACTCGCCGCTGATGTCGACGCCCCCTCGGATGACTCCGTCTCGTTGGCCGTTGACTGGCCCGCGACGACGCACTTCCCCAGGATCACCTGCGTGGCCTTGTTCACCTCGGTCTCCGACCGGTCGAAGGTTGTCATGTTGATCGACGGCACAGTGCTGTGCTTGTCGTTGATGTGCCGCTCGACCACGTGCTTGGTGTAGTGCAGGTACTCGCACTCGCCGCACTGGTAGATCTTGGACCCGTGGAACCTCAGGTGCTGGACGATCCGCTCGGCGCACATGGTCTTCTTGCAGATGTCCTCCTGGCAGTGGGGGCACTGGTAGCCCTTCTCGCCGCCGTGCAGGGCGTTCAAGTGCGACCGCAGCATGGTGTCGGTTATCGTGAGGTACGTGCAGCCCGGGTGCCCGCACACGAATCTCTTCATGTCCGGCACGAACGCGGGCACTTTGACCACGCCCGCGGCTTCCTTCGGCTTCGGTGCGCTGCCCGTTGCGTTCGAGCTGCACGCCAGATTCAGCATCTTGTCAAAGTGCTTCTCATTCTTCTCCAGACATGGGACAGGGTTGACCGGATCAACGCTGGCCACGTCCACCTCTTGGATGTGCAGCTGCAGGTGACGGAACATGTTCGTCCGCACCTTCGTCTTGTAGTTGCAAACGGAGCAGCACACCTGGCTGTTGAAGATCGGCTGCAGCGGCAGCAGATTCTGCTCGTGTGGCAAGAAGTGTGTCTTGGTCGAGGCCTTCTTGCGCTCCCAGTCGACCCGCAATTTCTCTCCGAACTGAGCCACTTCCGTCGCGGACAGTTTCTCCAAGTTGAACACGAGCAAGGGGCGACTGGAGTTGGACTTCTCCGGCACCAGGGCCTGCACCTGGAGGTGCGAGGTCCGGGCGTGCGACTCGCTGAAGTGCTTCTGCGACTGCTGGTAGTTGAAGAACGTGCTGCAGCACACGTAGCAGAAGTACCGGTGCCGGGAATGCGTCTTGACGTGCGCCCTCAGCACTGCCTGCCTCTGGTAGGTCATCGGGCAGTGCGGGCACTTCAGGACTGCCCCTGAGCCTTCCGCTGTCACATGCTTGGCGACGTGCACCTGGAAGTCCTTCTCGTTGACGCACTTTTTGCATTGTTCCCCGAATGGGCACTTCCACACCTCGTCGTCGGATAAGCCTGTGTGGGCGGTCATCTCCTCGGCGGCGTCCCGAATCCGGTCTGTCGGGGACTCGTCGCTGGTCTCCAGTGGCGGCGGGTCCTCCTTCTCCGGCACCTCCTCCACTTGGTGGTTGCTGCTGCCGGCCGCTGTGGACCGGAGGATGTCCTGGATCTTCTGCGTCAGGTCGTTGGTTGACGCCGGCTTGGCGGGTGCACTGGCACTGTGGCCGCGCTCCATGTGACGGAAGTAGTCGATCGTGTGCAGGCCCTCGAATCCGCACTCGTGGCACTTGAATGCGCCGCGGTCCTTGTCCGTGCGCATGTGGAACTCGATGTGGTCGTGCATGGACGAGCGCATGAACGTGCTGAACTTGCACTTCTTCGCGCAGCACTTGAAGGGCGGCTGCTTGAGCGGCGGCTTGTTGACCGGTTCGATTGGCGGCGAGCTTACCGCCAGCGGGATCTCGAGCGGACGCTGCAACACAGAGCGGAAGTCGCTCAGCGTAGCTGAGTTGCCCTGCTCGTGGGTCATGTTCGAGAAGGGCGCCGGCGAGGACCGCGAAGCGAGGGACTTGCCGCCAGCGTTCAAGCTTATAACCTAGAAAGAGAGGGGATTCAATGACGGGACCGATGTGCGGGAGCGGGGGTGTGCTTACCTGACTTATTTGCATGCCTCCGGGCGTTGCCTCTGACTGGTTGATCACCAGGCTCGTCAGATCGTTGTCCCTGACGCCCTGGCCGACGCCGGCGATCGTGAACTCCTTGCTCACATTCCTGTACAGCGGTATGTCGGCGGCGAAGCCCACCGGCGGCGTAGGCGGGATCATTGCCCGCGGTTCGCTCTGCAGCAGGGACGTCAGGCTCAGCGGGGGCGCCTCATGCACGGGCGCCTTCTCTGGCAGCGGTGCCGGTGGAGGCGGTGGATAGGCTGGCATCTTCTTGTCCGTGGACAGAATGTCGCCCGTCAGACGTCGGAACTTGATGCGCGGCTTCTCGATGGCTTCGGCTGGCTTGCTCGAGTGCACCTCTAGCATGTGCTGCATTTCGCGACTTCCATCTGGGCAGACCTGCGCTTGGCACGCCTCGCAGTAGCCGTTCCAACGCAGTGTCGGATGCTCCAGCAGAAAGTGATTCTGCAGGCCGTCCGGGTGGTCGGAGAAGAGGAACGTGCACGCTGCCACCATGCAGTAGTACTTCACGGAGTTGGTCGACAGCGAGAAGCCCACGTTGCCGATGCGCTGCACACTCGTCTTCTTCGGCGGTGCTGGTGCTGGTGCTGGAGCTACCTCAGTCTGAGCTGGGATCGCTGGCAGAGGCTCGCCTAGGTCCAAATCGGAGGCCATGGCGATGGCATCCTGCAGGTTCGTCTGATCCTCCGGCATGAGGAATATCGGCGATTCCAGGTCGTTCAGGTCCAAGTGCGGGAAGCTGGTGCCGTCGCCCTCGAGACAGTTGAAGTTGGTCTCCAGGAGCATGTCCAGCGAGTCGCTCGGTGAGTTGGGCAGAAGGTCGGCCAGGTTCGAGATCTGAGCCGCTGGTGTCGTCGCTGTTGGCTCCTGTGAGGTGGCAACCGCATCGGCGAGTGCTGACTCGCACGTGGGCTGTGGCGACGGAACCGCTATTGGCAGGGAGAGCTCTGTGGACTCCGGCTCCTCGGAGGGCGTCACTCTGGCCGGCGACTTCTTCTTCTCCTTGGACTTCTTGGCGCCCTTCTTCGGCGCTATGGATGCGTACAGCCGACTGAGCGTCTGGAAGATCGAGCTGTTCTTACTCTTGTCCTTCGCCGTGGTGCCCTTGGTCTCGGTGATCTCAATGTCTTCCCAGTTGTCGTTGTCGTCCTCCTCCCCGACGCCGTTGGCGTCTTCACTCCCCGAGTCATCGGCGGTCCCCTCGTCGATCACGAGACTCATCGTGGAGTCTATCGACTGATTCAACTCGCTCTCAGCTTGCGGCTCCTCAGCTCTGGCCGGGGCGGCAGTCTCTTCGAGCGCCGGTAGATCGAGTTCCATTGGAATGACACTGAGTTCCTCGCTCGACTCAAGCGTCTGCACTTCGACTTCTGAGGCAGCAGCTGCCTCATCTGGTCGCGCCTCCTTCCGCAAGTTGTTGCGCTTCTCGATGTTCTTGAATCGCTGGCTCAGCCTCTCGGCTATCGTCATGCGCAGCACTGGCGCCCGGCCCTCGCCAAGCTGCGAGTTCGCGTTGACACTCGAGTCCGAGGTTAATCCCTCCTCCTGATCGATGGACTTCAGGCGCTCGGTCAGCACATCGGACGTGGGCGAGGCCAGCTCTCGCGACAGGAACACATCCATGTTCGACTGCTGCTGCTTCGCCGGCGGCTCCTTCTCCTTGACGGCCGGTGCAGCCGGTGCCTCTGGCGGAGCGAGAATGGCCTCCGGGACCGCTGGCTTCACCTCGGTGTTCTCCTCCATTTTCGGCACGCCCGCCGAGTCGATCAGCTGCACCTTGACGATGCCGGCAATGGACTTCGCGTCCGTCAGACCGTGCTGCGCCTCCAGATGTTTGACCACTCCGCTGTGCAGCATCTGAATGAAGTTGCACAGGTGGCACACGTAGCCGGCGATGGTGTGGCCCCGCAGGTTGATCGGCTCTCGGTTGATTTTCTTCGCCTCCGGGCAGTAGCGCTTCATGTGCTCCAGCAGGTGGGTGCAGCCGTTCATGGCCTTGAAGCAGCCGGAGCACTTGTACTGATACTCGCCGGTGTGGATGGTGAAGTGCTCCATCCAGCCGCGGAGCGTGTTCGTCGCCTGGAAGTCGCAGAACGGACAGCGGTAGTGGAAGGCGTTCGTATTCGGCTTCTTCGAGATCGAGTACAGCGCCCGGTTGCCGACTCCCTGCTTGATGTCCTCCAGAACGGCCGGTGGCAGCCGGGACGTGTACACCTCCGCGTTGTTGTGCGCCGTCAGGTAGTGTGGCGCTATGAAGCGGGCCTTCTCCTTGCAGATGACGCAGCATGACGCGTAGTCGGACATGGTGTGCCACTCGGGATTCACGTTCTTGAGGGGAGGCTCCTCCGCGGGTACGGGCTTCTCGGACTTGACCTGTGGCTCTGCCTCCTTTTGCTCCGCTTTCGCTTTTTCCAAGCTCTCCTCGCTCGGCTTCGGCTCTTTGGTCGGGCCCTCCTCGGGCTTCTTCTCTTCCTCGGTGTCCTTGAGGTTATCCGGCTGGGTATCCTCCTTCGGCGGCTCCTTGTCCTCCTCCTTCCGGAACTTCTTCTTCAGATGAATCAACTCAATGTCATCGTCAAGCTCATCGTCGTCGGACTCCAGGGCGAAGACCGCCGCTGAGCGCTTCAACCGCGGCAAGGCGCGCTTCCTGTTGTTCTTCGCCATTTCGACGTTGTCGTCGGACTCCGTCTCGTCGCCCTCCTTCTCCCCGGGCAGCTTGATGGGAGTGTTCGGCTCGAGGACGGGCATCTCCCGGACGGGACTTTGCCTCTGGACTCTGCTGCGCAGCGTCCGCAGGTTAATCGGCTTGATGGTGACTTTTGCCCGCCGGATGTGCTTCTTGTGGTCATTGATGTGCACCGCTATTGATTCTTCCGCTGGTGTGCTCCTGGCGATATCCTTTGCCGGCTCCTTTGCCAGCTCATTTGTTGGCTCCTTTTTCGGCTCCTTTTTCAGCTCCTTTGCCGGCTCCTTTTCCGTCTCCTTTGCCGCCTCCTTTGCCGGCTCCTTCGCCTTCTTCTCCCTTAGCGACTCCTTCTTGGCCACCGCGGGCCTCTCCTTGGACCCCTCCTTGGCGAGGGTGCACATGCGGCGGCCAGTGGCGGTCATCACGCCCTGGCAGATGAACATGTCGCGGATGTCCTCGTTCAGGCGATCCAGCTCGTTCTTCTTCTTTGGTCTTGCTTTGCTCGTCTCCTGCTTCTTGCTGGCGGCCGATGTGTCTCCTCCCGCCTCCTGACTGTCGTCCGGGCTGTAGAGGATGTCCTGCATGGGAAAGGGGGGAAAGTGAATGTGTCCGGCTCACAGATCGACGATGTTTGGCTTACCTTGACTTGCTGCAGCTTCTTCTCGTCCAGCACGGCCTTCAGCATCTGCAGGATACGGTCCTTGTTGGTCGAGGGGTCGACTATGCTCTCCAGGAACCCCTCCAGCCACTCCTGCCGCTTCTGCGTCTCCTCCACGTCCACCACCGGTGTTTGCGGCTTCGACCCGGAACTGCTCGGCTCCTCGTGGGTCACCTCGTCTGGTGCGATCGAGTCCTCGTTGTGCGATTCCTCTGCGTCGCCGCCCTGCGACGTTGTGCTGCTCACCGCGCAGATCTGTCCGCTGTCCGAGACCCGCTTGCCCACAGACTTGCTGCGCGTCATCCGCCTAGCTGGGATAGCGGCCTTCTTCGCACTTGTCTTCTGCACGGGCGTTGTGGCGGCCCTCGTCGGCGCCGGACTGTTGGAAGGTGTCGTCTTTGGAGTCACGGGCTTCTTTGCCGCCTTCTCACTGAAATTGATCGCCGCTCTCGTTCGCCGCTTGCCCGAGATGATGTTCTGTGTGGACACGATGGAATTGTCCGTCGACGGGCCGAAGATCTCCGAGGCCGAGCGGAAGGGCGTCAGAACCGCGGGCGATGAAGACGGCGTGTCCTTAGAGTCATCCTCCTCGTCGATGAAGAGTGTCGATCGTCTGGTGCGAATGCGGCGCGGTTTGATTTCTTCCTCCTCGTCCTCCTCTTGAGGCGGTTTCCCTTCGGGCGGGGCCTCTTGTTCGTCGTTCTTCTTCGTCTTGGGACGACCGCGTCCGCGACGGTTAGCTGGGGGCGTGGTGGATTCGTCTTCATCTTTGTGCTCGTCTATTACTAGTGCGTCCTGCGACTGGGACTCGTCCAAGATGTCCGCACTTTCGTCGTGGTTCACTGTGACTGGGTCGTACTTGATCTTCTGGACTTGAAGGGATTCTGCGAGCACCTTCGAGTCTGGCGCTGGTTCCTCGACGGCCTTCTCCAGGCCATTTATCTCGATTAGCGCCTCGTTGACGTGGTTTTCTGTTTCAATTGGTTTGACTGAAAGCTTCTCACTGGTTGTTGGCGGGATCTCATCCTTCTTCGCCGACGGCTTCACGTCCTTCTTCGCGTCCTTCTTTGGCGCCACCTTCTCATTCTCACTCTTTACCGGCTTCTCATCCTTCTTTGCCACCGTGTTCGCCAGTTTCTCGTCCTTCTTCAGCGCCTGCTTCTCCTCCTTCACCAACTTCTCGGTCGTCTCACCGTCCCCTTCCACTTCGTCCGCCTTCTTGGTCTGTTCACTGGTCGCCTTGTTCGCAGCCTCTTCTACCTTCGGTTCCTCTGCCGGCGGCTTCTCCTCCTCTGGCTTCGGTTTCTTTGGAATCTTGAAGCCCTGCGTAACTTTTCCGATATCCTTCGCGTAGTCCATGGTCCTGTACATCTTGTCAAGCGCTGAAGGTGCACTTGGCACGTTCATCGGCGCCTGGTCCTCCGCTTCAGCCGGCTTGGGTGCCGCGGATTCAGCTGCCAGCTGGCGGCTCTTGGACTGCCTGTACTCCTTGTAGGTCTTCGGCTCTGGAGGCTTCTTCTTCTTCGACTCCAGGTACTTCATCCTCTCGGTCTGGTCGTTGCGCACCGGGTTGAACTTGTCCGCGTAGACCGTGCAGGCCGGCTTCTGCTTCCTGGGATCCAGCCTGGCCGGCATTCCGTAGGCGGGCTTCGGATTGCTCGGGCCGGCAAGTGGATTCGGAACCTTGACGTCCAATAGCCTGGGAATTGCCGGCGGATACGACGGCAGTGGAGGACAGAACTGAGCCGGCGGAATGGGCTCGACATTCGCGAGGCGACTGTTGCGCAAGCGGGGGTCGAACGGGTTTATGCTCGGCAGGACGTTGGCAACGGGCGCCACGGCGGGTGGCGAGGACACCAGTGGCGATAGCTGTCCAATGGATTTGTTGATCCTTGGATCGCTGATTCGCAGCGACGGCACCAGGTTGTCCCGTCGAGGGTGCGGGTTGTACTTGAGGGCCAGCCGTTCCGCGGGCGCTGCCGACTCGGGCTTGTGCATGTCCGGTTTGTCGTCGAACCTGCGGTGAGGATGGTACTTCAGCGCAAGCCGCTTTATGACGGGATCAATGGCATCCGGCGGCGACTGTGGTGAGGCCTCCGCGACGGGGCTAGCTATCTCCATCGGGTGACTTTCCGGGTGGGACTCCACCTTGTCTATCTTCGTCGGAGTCTGACCTCGTCTGTAGAAGGGCTCCTTCTCGTCCGCGTCCTTAGCAGGCGGCGGCGCCGGAGACTCGAAGCCCGTTGGCGAGACTCTCGAGATCATGGCCAGCTTCTTCCGCACCAGCTCAAGGGCCATCGCCTTGGACTCCTTTGAACCGCTCGGGTTGACTGGTTTGCCTTCCTGAGCTGCTTCGAGGGATTCGTTGAGCAGATCGTCGATGTCGTCCGCACTGAGCGGCGGACTCTTCAGGACCTCGTCGATCGGCCGGATCGGCAGAGCTGGCGGCAGCTGAACGGGGGGTGGGGCCGCCGCCGATTTCGAGGGCTTCGCCTTCACCTTGTCGTTCTTCACTTGAATGCGGAAGTTCTCGTAGCCGCTCTCCACCTTGTCGCCGAGCCGGTTGAAGATGTTGCTGGTCGGAGGTGTAAGCTCTGGCGGCGGCGGCGGTGGCGGCGGGTTCGCGTACGTGTTGAACGCCGGCGCTGGAGGATCCGGCTTCTTGTACTTGAAGATGGTGTCGTGGAAGAGCTTCTTCTGCTCCATGCTGATGTCCGGCAGTGGGTTGTACGACTGCGACAGCTGGCCGTGGCTGTGTTTGCTGTTGCTCTTCTCGCTGTGACGGTGCTGGTACTGCGACTGGTGCTGGTGGCTTCCGTGTGATGTTTCTCTGTGTTTGCGGTGTGACGGAGGAGGCGATCTGGACACTCGCGTGCTTGGCGGCTTTGGCACGTCGTCCTCTGGGTCGTCCCAGTTTTCCTCCTCCGAACTCTCCTTCTGCTTGTGATCATACCTCTGCTGACCGACTGACCGGCGACTACTTACCGGCATAATGGAGGACGAACTGGACGACGAGCCCGACGAGGGCCAGCTGTTGTTGTGATGTGAGCTTGAGCTGGACGAGTTCACTGCGGCACCCCAGCGGCTGCTGCTTTTCTGACGTTCCGGTGACGTGCGCTGTCTGTTGCTACCACTACCACTGCTGTAGCTCTTATTCCGACCGGAATCGACCGGCGAACGATTCGACACTGGCCGGTCCCAGTATCCGCCCGAGCGGATTGGCGAGCCACGGCGTTCCATCGGGATCTCAACCGGTGGGCAAAAGTCCACGTCTCCCAACTGCGTGGGACTGGCCGGGCAGGGGTTCACTTGAGCCGAACTGATGCCCTTCAACATGTATTTGTCTAGCGGCGAGGAGATCGCCGAGCGTGGCTGTCTCGCGTGCGAGGCGCCGTCTGCTGTGGATGGTTTCTTTGCCGGTTTCGGGGGACTCGCCTCGTCCGACTGCAGGGGAATTTCAACATCAAACAAACATGAAATGGGGGAGCGCGTTGGAGGACTTACCTTTTCTATTTTGGCATGTAGCTTCTTCAGAACCGATTCGCACTTGAGTAGCGTGTCGATTTTTAACCTAACAACGAGATGGCATTAGAGAATGCGACGGGGGAAGTGGGGAAACAGCGTGGACTTACTTCTTCTGATTGTTGGTTAGTAGATCATGCAAAACCCTCATTTTCTCGAGCTGCGTCTTGCGCGGCTTGTCTTGTTCATTGTTCTGGAGCTTCTCAATGACTCGGTTAAGGAATGGAATGTACATTTGCATCTCGTTGAACTTACGCTGGTAGAGAAGATCTCCCATTGAGTCGGACATGTTGACTCGATGTTTTCAATTGATTGTTGCTCTGCTGAAAGGAGAAGAAAAGGGAAGGCAATGAGCTTTGGAAACGTTTGGAAGAGGGTAAGAAGGGGGACATGAAGCGACTGCAGAGTTGGTTCCGCAAAGGGTTGGAAAAAAGAACATGCAAGTGAACATTGATTGAGGCACATCGGCAGAAGACGCAATTCCTTTCGCAGACAAGACGAAACTGCGACATAACCTCCTCCCCTGAGTTTGTCTTGTTGCGTCGTTCTTTTGGCAACTCTGTGTTCACCTCCTTTGTGCACTTAATGCGCTTAACTTTCGAACGCGGTGTCGGATTTCAATGCGGTCCCAAACGATCGCACGCCCATTGGATGCGGGAGTTCATTTCTCAAGCTCGGGCAAGCTCGGGCATTGGTTGCATTGGCATTTGGATGCGCGAGTTCATTTCTCTCAAGCTCGGGCATTGGTTGCACTTGTGCCATCAACGACGCAGCGCACAGAAGAACTGGACGAAGCCCTGCATTAAACGACGAGCGGGTACTGTAGCCTGCACTTGGAACATGATTCATTGCTCGGTCTCTTCATGAACACCTCCTGGGGGAGCACTGAATGGCTATGCCCGAGCCAATGCTCGGTTTTATGATCAACACCTGAAACAGGAGCACTTCATGGCTATGCTTGCATTTGAAACATGGTTCAGTGTTCGGTTTCATCACCATCACCCCTTGGAGGAGCACTACATGGCTAGAGCCATAATACCATCTCCTCCTGATTCTCAGATCGACCATCACCTCCTCCTGCAGCAGCTCCCCGTGGCTTTCTCAGATCTACCATCAACTCCTCCTGCAGCGGCTCTCCATGGCTTATGCCCGCATTTGGAACACGACCCAATTCCCAGGTCTACCATCAACATCTCAAGCAATGGCACTTGTCCTGCATACAATAACCCGCCTTGCAACACGATCCAGTGTTCGGTTGTATTACCAGCACTGCAAGGCCATTTCCTGAGCTCCATAAAACTGCACACACCTCCCGCAACCCAGTACCCAGGCGATGTGCATTCGCTTTCACTCGGGCAAACACCCATACACTCTCAGGACACCGCGAGGGGATGCTGGACACCATCGACCGATGACGCAGTCTCCCGGGAGCCAATGGAGCACACAAACAACACACAAGGGATGACTGCCGCCATTTCGAACTGATTCTCTCCACTTTTCTGGCCTTTATGCTCACTTCATGTGAAATTGCTCGCAACAGCCATAAACGCGTTCCACAGAATTGTGCTCAGAAAAATCGATTCACCAAGGTCGCCCTGGACCAGGGGTTTCCATGGAATCCGACATTTCCTCGAACATTCCCTCCGTCAGCACCCGACAGGCACCCATCTAGAGGTGTTCAACTTTTTCGTGGAAAATGATCCATAAATGGACTATGCGTATGCATCTGCCCACAGGGGGACTGTGCAGAAAATAAAAAGGATAAGATAAGATATGTACACTACTCCACGACACTTACAGTAAACACACATGCACGCACACACACTGCACGGACAGGAAACCAAAAAACGAAAATACGAAAGATTATAGTATGTAGGTAAGTGCCCAAAATTAAATCATGGAACCTCTAGCGTCCGCCATCGCTACAGACTGCCGCTTCGCCATAGTCCTCGACTGCATAGAGCAGCGGTAGGTATCTCGATTAGTTGGGGTGTCGAAAATCCATGCCGGTCACACGACAAACACAAACACACAAACTACTCTCCCCCGAAGCACTTCCTTGCCCCCGATGGCGGCGGAGCACCCTGTAAGTGGCTAACGAAAGGAACTTGTTTGTTCTCTCTTGTTGCTGATGGAATTTTTCAATATTTCCTCACAGTCCCACACAAGACGTGGTGACACACCACCGCACCTTTCTTTCGCGTTCGATTGTTTTTTAGTGTTCCTTGGTTGATTTGTTGCAAAAGGGAGAGGAAAACAACAAAATCTCAAAGAATAATAATAATTCACACACTGGACTGGCACGGTGAACACAGAAAATACTTTTGATGACTTCTTGCCTTCCTCAGCCGTGAAGTGACAGACGACGACGACGACGACGACGATGAGGAAACGATGGCCTGGGCCGAAGAGAATGTCTCCATTGCCATTCAACCACCATTCGTCGTCTAGGCAGGCTCTTGCGTGCGACTGTGTGCGAGCGATTGCCCGCCAGAATGGAACAATTGTTGTTGTTTGCCTAGGCAAGTGAGAGGGGGCAGTGCGAGAAAAAACGATCTAAACTAAGAGAAATTCCTGTCAGCACACGATGTGCTTAAGAGAGTCTCTCTCTCCCGTCTGTGGGTGTGTGTGCGGTTTAGTACAGAGCGAGAGATGAGCTAAAAACGCGACGGACTGAGAGGTTAAACTCTCAAAAGAGGTATTGAGAATTTGTCGTTTGCAGCTGGCGAGTGTGGATGTAATCGTAATCAGTTTTTTTCTCGGTTTTTTTTTTGTGTCTTTAATTACCCCGAGGGATGTGTTCGCTTTTCGAAGGTAGGTACGTTGGCTTTGACGGACAATTGGTGGGTGTTCGTGTTCTTCGGACTGTTCGCTGTGTGTGGATAAACTGAGTGGCGAGTGCAGGCGATCGGTTCGCTTTGACCCAACATGATCTGTGTTGACTACGATCTGTGCCTTAAGTTGTGGCTAGCTGCTTGTGGGACGTTTGAGAGGGAGGCGTTTTTTTTTCTTTCGATGGTAGGAGGTGGGAGGAGAAATTAAATTTAACAAAACTGAACAAATTATGTGCGAACAATTTAGAAGAAGGGAGTATTTGCTTGGAGGTGAACATTTGAGGGCTACCAGGAATTCAATAATCGAGATGTACTGACAAACCCGACCGACCGTCACATGGTCACACTGGGTACGATTGAATGACGGCACTGTGAAGCTTAAGGGAGAGTTCTGCTGATGATGATGATGAGGGAGCTCGTACATCGAGGAGTCAGGAAGTTAGTGAATCCCAACCGAGACAGCCTAACCAACCTGAGACCATTAGCCTCTCGTTGAATAAGGGGCAAATCTCGGATTGCTACTAAGGAGTCCAGGGATAAGAACGCAGAGCGGAGGTAATGTATTATAGAGATTCCCGACTTCCTCGTATCTTGCCCTTTGATTTCGTTTGACAGCGTTTTTTATAACATTTCACAGAGGTTCACACAGGCCTAATATTAAATTTAAAAAAATGTGGAGCAGGATCAAACCTTGTAACAATGTGCGTGAAAATAAAGTAGCATATGGGAGTTCAGGTCCAAAAGAGCAGTTTTTGTGGTCAGATAGGGATTTCCTGCCTGGAAAGACGAATATCTCTGTGGTCTCTTATCGCTGATGCAGAGCCCGGAAAATGCCCAAAAAACGAAGTAGATTTACAAAAAGTGCAGCAAATATAGAAAACGTGTCCTCACGTGACGGCCAAACAGTCAACAAAAAAAGGTTATCGCCCACTAGTACATGTAGTTATTTCCAAGGCATTGGTGGGGTGGTCTATGGGCTTATGGCGCCTTGCCTATAGAATAGGTGTTACAGAACGTGGCAGATTCATGCGAGCCTATTTGGAATGAGTCTTATATGGAATTTAGCTAAAGGAAGTAGAAATAAGTTGGTACGTCGTAAATGCAAAAAAAAATCATTAATAAGGTCGACTACATGAAGTAAATACCCGTCCACCTTGTATAACCTGACTTTCAGAAGTTGACATCTTCACATTCACAGGAGACTGTCTCCGTCTTCGACAAAAAAATATCCGGCCTGGAACGGGAGAAAAAGGGATCTGACTGATCTTCAGAGTTCAGATGAAGCACTTAGATGTGGAAAAAGTACAACTTTCTATGGAAGAAGACGAAACTAGCCTCGACCTCCTGAGAACAAGTCGATACCTAACAACCGCCAGACTTGCGTCTGTTGAAGTGGGCACCTTTTTGGTATCAGAACCGTATGGCCGATGATCAAACAATCGCCCTTTCTACTCTTAAGATCTTTCTTCGATTCAGTGTCAAATAACATCTTTTGCCTTTATCCGAACCCCCTTCCCAAAGCAATTTAAGACGAGACCTAGATTACAACTGAGAAAATGGAAATGAAACACTACTACACTCTCTATCTCCCTCTTTCTGACAGATGGAAAGATCGAGACGTTTTCTTGAAGCAAACTTCATGTGTTAAAGTCAAATCCGCCGGGCCTTCGGACCAAATGACACCTCAACTCCGAAATTTTAGGAATCTTTTTATAATGACCTGTTTTAGATTTTTTCCTGGGGCATTGGTTTTAAAAACGGAATAAATTCCAGGAGCGAGCACAGAATCTCGGCTTCTTGGGAGACAGCCTCACGACTTGGTCCTCTCACTTCAAGTTGAGTTAATATTCTAAACATTTTTGAGTTTTTGGGCTGTCTTCACTGCTATCAGCTTTCCTTCTTAAAGAGGTTCCCATGTCTTGATTTGAGGCCTGTTAGAGTGAGCTTATTCAGCCAAACGACGTTTTATAAAGAAGAGTACATTTTCTCCAAACTTGGCTGATGCTGTGACTTCCAGATCTTGGTGAGTAAGGGTTAAACCCTCCCAATCGACGGCACTTCAAAATCATTATATACTGACAAGTTGGTGCACCTCTGCAGGTAGATTCTCACTGTGATGACGGACCCATGTCAATTTCAGACATTTGCACCCTTCTCCTATTTTTAAGGAGACACCTTGCTTGACACCTCTAAGTGTCTCTCTAATTCTTTTTGCCTCTGATCTTGGAGGCTTATTTTCAAATATCACCACTTTATGCTCTTCCGCAGAAAAGCTGCTTGTTTGCTTGAAAGTTTAACACATCTTTTAATCTTGACACAAAGTTGGACCTGGCTTCGGTCTTCTAAATATGACCACCGCCTAGGTTCGGAAGAAAATGACGATTGTCTCAAATGAACACTGATGTCTCGAGTTTTGAGCGCCTACTTTTTTGATTGCTTCACCTTGGTCAGGGGTACGCTTTTTCTCTGAGCATTTCAAGTTTGGATTTATTGCATTTATCACGTTATCAGAATTAGATTCCCTCTGTTTGGTATGAGATCTTGGCCAGACTAGCCTTCCTTTTGTGCCTTGACTTGTACAAATACGGCGCTTGTCTGCTTGACAGGTTTTGCAGCGATAGACTGCTTGCTTGTCTTTCGCGCAGTATTTTTCTCTGAACCTTTCTTGATTGCCACGAGCCACTAAATTTTTGCTGGATATGTTCGATCTCAGCGACACTGCTTTCAAATTGTTGTTTCCCGTCCAGACTGACTAAGCACGAATGGGGGCGACGAACCTCATCCCTTCCATTAATTTGCTGGTCACATTTCAACCTTGGAGGGTCTTTGAAACTTGCCAAGACAAATAATTACTTGAGTCTTTGTATTTTGGCCCAACTTTTGTCACTTGTCCACCCCTCACTGCCTCAGAACTGACTCTGCCAGAACTGAAGTTCACCTTTTGATTTCTCTGAGATTTTCACAGCATTTTATTCTCTGTCCAATTCTTAATAATAATTTAAACTCCTCCTGAATATTTTCCAGACTTGCACATCCATTCCCACACACAGCACACAATTTTTTCACACAACACACTTTCGCGGTTATCTGAGGGAACAGTACCAGAGGCGATTTTCGACAAGAGTCAATAAAGCAACATGACAGATGGCCTGTCGTGCACAAATGCTTGTCGATTTGTCTTTTTTCCCCCAAATTCCAGGCAAACGGGTTCTTCTCCCCTCAATTCACACAAGTAGATAAAACAAATATTAATCGGGGCCTACCCGCGCTGGATGGGAGCAAGTAAATAGAAATGAAACGCAATACATCATCATCATCATCTTCTCCATCGATTTTTTGATTTGCTTCGGGATTGTCTCCCTGCTGAACCGTGGCAAAATCCAGGTCTGCCTCCACCAAAAATTATTGCAACAACTACAAAATCTAATTAAAGCGATGTGCTATGTGCAGGCGTACTCACAGACTTTCAATTGATTGATTACTGAAACAAAAAGAAATATGTATGATCATCCCCCTGGCCGTTGAGTCTTTACGTAACCCAGCTACTGTACAAACACGCCATCAAAATTCATTCGAACACGTACCCGAGCAAGAAAAAATGAAAAAAAAACCCATCCAACTCTAAACTCGACCCGACGACAACCACGACGACGATGGGAGACGAAAAATCAATCCAAAACTTCCCACATTTCAATATAAATGACAATCGGGAGCGGAAACTTTAAGAAAATCCACACAAGACACTGTCCAGAGCGGTACTCACTTCGAAAATTCCGGAACAATTCGTTCTTGTTTTTCTTCGCAATTAAGACGTATAAAAAATGTATTTTTCACGAACCTCAAAATGGCTTCCTAGCCATGAAAAATCGCTTGCAAAAGTGTGTGGTGTATTAAAATGTATTCTCTCAACAACTAGATGTTCCTTCTTTGCTGCACGACGACTATACGACGTTCACCGTCGATGCGACTTATCATGCTAAAGTGTAGTGGTGGCTGTTCAATGACAAAATCCCACAGTAAGAAAAAGAAACGAACGAAATAAAAGCGAAAACTCGAGCACAGAACACAATTCAATTCCAGAAAAAAACACCAGGAAAATGCTCTTAAATTGTGTTCACCAAGAGAGAAGCGGTCCAATCCGAGCGTCGAGTAACCGCCAAATTTTGCATACATATAATCGGCAACAACAAATTCATTGAAATCATTACCGGGCGTTGGCTTTTAATGTGCCTTCACTGTGCACTCGCATCGTGTATGGAAGTGCCCGCAGCGAGGAGCCTTTTAGTACTAAAAACTGTTTCCCGCTAGTGTATGCGTGAGAGATGTCCATCGAGAGCGAGTCCGAGCGAGAGACAGAGAGGGAAAAACTATTCGGCTCAAGATTCGCTTTGCGCTAGTTTGGCAAGCAGAAGCAAAAGAGCCGCCTGCTGGTGTGGATCGTTCCTCGCCACAGTTCAGTCGATGATGGAATATTTTTGTTTACCCGCAAGGGGTTGGTCGAGTGGAGGAGGAATGAGAGGTACTGGAAATGTTTGCCAGGAGGAATAGAACCGGTTTTACCCCAGCAAGGAGGTAAGTACACAGTTTAACACAATCCCTACCAATTTTTTGTTCGGTTTTTGTAGCCAATCATGCGATGGCGAAAAAATGCCAATGTCTTCCCACGAAAACGAGTACGAAGTGGAATCTTCATTTACTGCCAGCCTGAAGGTCCCCTGTTCCTGGAACATAAGCCCAATGTCCGATGGAATGCTTTCATAAGTTTTAGTGGCGAGAACTCAAGTCTTTTTCTTTTGGCCAAGTGATTTTCCATTTGTGGAAGTGCCGATGGCATCCAGTTCACTGCCCCTGAAGAGTGGACACATTCCTCGAAACAACAAATGACGGATTGTCAGATTTCCATGAAAAGACCTCGAAAAAGCACTTAGAACGATAAGGGTAGACGTGATTATCTGAAGAGAATTCACCTAATGGTCGCCATTGACAGTATGAAACTGCGACGTACCAACTATCTGTTTCGTAATCATGAAGCCACAGGGTGATTCCGAATGACCGTCTGGAGTGCGTGTTCAGAGCGTGTTCTTCAATGAGTTCCTTCAGGCCACGAAACACGCGACGGATGTGTCACGGTGACATCTATTTTCGGGTGACAGGTATAAGTGAACAGTGTTCACGGACTCCCATGAGCGGCAGGTTATGAAAAAGTGCTACCTTGTCGCTAGAATCTATGAATTTACTTACAAACCTACTTGGACTCTTCCCACACATCTTGCAGGGAAGTCGTTCGTCTGTCAAATCCCTGAGTTCTACCAGCTCCCACGTCATCTGCTGTTATTTCCCTCTGCACAAACTACAGACCCTTCTCTAGAACGACTTGAGCAAACCATTTCATCCACCAGCCTTCTTAAATCCAAAAATGTATCTCTCTCCACTGAACACGCCCAGCTGTACACATCAACTGACAACAGCCAACTGTCATCAGACTGACCACCGTAAACAAAACAATTTCCAAAAAAAACGATGAAACTTCTGTTTGCAGCCGGATTTTTCGCCGCTTGTGGCAGTTTCTTTGGAAAACTATCGGGCGGTGAATTGGGTCTCTTCCTGCAGTTTCCATTCGTCCGAGATTGGATTCTCCTCAGCAAGGTGCAGACAGTGATTTCACAATTGAACACTCCTCTCGATAACCCCCCCCGACTGGTTAGTCGTTGTTGTTTTTTCAAGCGCTCTTCATTGGCCTGATGATTGTGTGCAATGTCCTCAACTGGAGGTACTTCCTTAAGGCTCTACAGTCGACCGAACAGACCCTGACTGCGACCGTGATGTCGGCTGCAGCGAATTACATTTTTTCGGTGAGATTTAGCTGAACTTCTGACGTGGATTTCATGACTGACTGTGTGTTTGTTTTGATTCAAGTTTCTGTTTGGAGTGGTTTTCTTCGGAGAGACCGTGTCGGCGCTTTCGATCACGGGAATGGTGTCGATTGTGATTGGATTATGTTTTCTGTGTACATGAGGTAATAATAAACAAAGTAATTTGCTAGCAGTTACTTGACGTGTTGTTTAGTGAGGGGACTGCGAGTGGTTGCAGATGGGACAAGCGTTTTTAAGAGAAGTCTCTGAAGGAGATGGACACTGCGATACGACACAGGCATTCGTGGCATTACAGCGCGTCTCTGACAGGGATGCTGGCAGTCGCGCAGAGCTTCTTTGCTTCATCTCTCGACAGTGCTTCTGAAGCAGTTCTACGTGAGATTTCCTGCATTAGCTTGCTTCACCTCTCCAGAGTTGCCGGCAGACAGCTTCTGAAGCAGTTCCACGTGGGATTCCCTGCATTAGCCTGCTTCACCTCTCCAGAGTTGCTGACAGACAGCTTCTAAAGCAATTCCACGTGAGATCCCCTGTCGTCATCTCCCGAGAGTTGCTGACAGATAGTGCTCCTGAAGCAGTTGCACGCTGCAACGCCGAATTCTCCACATTCCCCTCCCAGCCGACGGCAAAAATCCACACTCCAACTAGTCGAAATATATCTTTATTATTTACAAAACTTTGCTCTTCTTAAATAAGTCAACAAAAAAGAAACCTCCATGCACACATGTACGCATGCGGTTGTATTTACATAAAAAAAATAATAAATGTCCTTCTAACACTGACTGACATTTTGTACTCGATGAATCCCTTTAAGTACACATCTCCCGTGGAGGGAGACGTTACTAACCCTTAACTTAACCTAGAGTAAATGGATGGCATTCGCAACCACGTCGCGATAAACTTTCCCAAGTGCTCACTGACTTCGAACTATGGCCATGCGGTTGAAGGAATTCGAGAATGACGGTGCGCCTGGATGAGAGGGATAATCTTCGGTAACTAATGGGCTTATGCGCGCGCTCTACAGTCTACTACTCTCTCGAACAGTGGGTGTGTTTGCTGGCTTGCCGTAGCCACTGCCGGCCAGCGACAGATGCGGCAGAATGGCTGGTCTTCCATTGGTGGTCATCTCGTCGCCGGCGAAGACGGTGTTGTCGTGACCCAAGTCGCGAGGCATAATGGTCGTGTCAATTTCCACAGCAGGCTTGTCCTCAACACGTCCATCGAGGAGGAAGCACGTCAAGAAGAACAGAATCGACGAGACGCCGTAGAAGCCGGCGTAGAAGATCATCAGGGAGCCACGGTAGCCGATGGCCTTTGCAACCGGGTCGACGAGGATGGGCAGGTTGCCGCCGATGTTGTTCATCACGAAGAGGAAGATGCCGATGGTGGTGGAGCGGAGCTGCAGTGGGACGATCTCGACGACGATGGCGAAGACAATTCCGAACCACATTTCAGCGAAGAAGTAGCTCAGGCCGAGAGTGATCATCGCCCAGACAGGCTCGAAGTAGACCGATCCGAAGGCCGGCAGAGTTGCGATCAACTGACTGAGCGCCAGGACGAACGCTCTCGAGCGGATTCCCATCTTGGCTACGATCTTGTCGGAGACAATGCCTCCAACCACGACGCCGATGCTTCCGATTCCGATTGTCACAGCGAACAGCCACCAGCCGAGGTCCACGTCCGGGAAGTAGTTGTTGTAGTAGAGGTCAGCATTGTAGGCGAAGGTCATGCCGCCGCAGTGACGGATGGACGCGGCCAACATGAGCAGGATCATTCGTGGATGCAGCACCACGTCCCAGATGGAGATCTTCTTTCCGTCCTTGGGATGGTCGCCCTCGCCGATGGCCTTGCGCTCTGGCTCCTTGAGTGTAGTCCCCGTGAGGACAGCCACGATGACGGCCAAGATGCCGGCGCCCAAGTAGCACACCCTCCAACCGAGATTCCAGAAGTTCAGCTTCGTGATGTACCGCCCGACGGGGAACGCAATGCCGTAGCCGCCGTAGATGCCCCAGTTGAAGATGGCCATGACCAGGGCGCGCTTGTCCTCGGGGAAGATGTCCGACATGATGCCCGTTGCCAAGGGATTGCAACCGGATTCACTAGAAGAAGGGAAAAGACGGTGAGTCCCTGGAGGGGAGGCTGAGTGCGATCCGACTTACCCTGCAGCCATGATCATTCTCAAGAGGATCAGATGCCAGTACTCCTTCACGGTTCCCTGAAGAATGATCGCCACAGCGAACACAATGGTGCACACGGTCAACATCTTGACGCGGTTGTACTTGTCCGCAGCGATGCCCATGAAGACGCCGGCGATGGTGAAGATCGCGATGAAACTCGGCCCAGCTAGAAGTTGGTAGTCCAATCCAAGACCGTTGTAGTTCCATTCGCAGTACGGCGTGCCATTCACGTTCAAATCTGTGCAACTGTGGATGGAAGGAAGCGCTTTAGAGAGGAGAGGCAGGTGAGTGGGGAGGTTTGAGACTTACACCGAGCTGTTGTCGACCTTGTTGCACTGCTCCGGCAGGGTCCATCTCTCGAAGTTTGTGTTGTTCTGCTGGCAGGCGAAGTCACCGTAGTCCAACTCGATGGCGGTCTGCTTTGAGGTAACGCCGATGAGGTAGTGGCCCAATTCGCCGAGGATGTAGCCGACTGTGAGGATGCCGAGCACGTACGAATTGTACAGGAACCCAAGTTTCTTAAACACGGGAAGCATTTTGGTCTGTTGATCTGGAAGGGGGAGAGAGAAATGGTGGTGATTAGCTAACGATGAATGAATCTACAATGGAGTGGAAGTCACCACGAATGCAACACCGTTGCATGTCAACACTCTCGTAACTACGACGCGTTCTCAGCGTAAGTGTTAACACGGCACGCGAGTCATTTTGTTGTTTAAGAAAGTGCAACGAAGTCGTGTATTCTCAGAGTTACCTAAACCTGTCTAGAGTTTCTCAGGGCTTATGCTGGTTCTAATTGAGCATTCAATGAGTACACGGGTCATTAGACCCCGCCCCATTGAAGTGATATCAATCTTCATAATTAGAGACGTGTGTCTTGGATGGCGAATGATGAATTTCCGATTCCCGACACGTTAGACTGGTCTCAAGGGTGTTGTTTACCGCGACCGAAGACACTTCGGATGATGCGATGCGATGCGATAGAGATTTGAATCACCAAAGTCGTGGCGAATGCATAACTTGATTAATTGCATAAGAGACGAATCGATTGCAGGCGCGTCGCGCTTGGCATGCGATCAAGAGATAATCGCGTCACGGAAACATATTAATTCGGTTTTAATTGGTTTGGCTGGGGTGCGCAACACCAGGAAGCGACATAGGAGACCCCCTTATCTGACTGATTGACTCCCATTTGCCGTCGAATCGGTTGGCCGTCAATCGCCTCAAAAGGGTCACAAAGCAATTAACTTTTCCGTCGACGAACGGAATGTAGACAATGTCTTCTCTTCAAACTCATTTCCACACTTGAGCGAACGCGCACACGCCTTTGATCAAGATTCGCTATTAATTGACGTTTGTTTTGTTGCGGCTGCCGCCCTTTTTCTCGAATGGACACACAAAGAGAGAGAGCCCAACTTCAATTAATCTCCGCTTGTTTCTAGACTCAAGCATTTAATTGTTCCGGCCTTGAGCTTATCTCGGGTAGGTGGCACCAGATCCATCAAAACATCTGGGAGACAATGGAACGTGAAACGAATCGATCCCGGAGGTGGGTGTCTGGTGCTCGAAGCACAAAAGCCGGTGCTCAAGAAGCCGGCATTCCACAGGTGGTACCTGAAAGTGGACGGCCTTGTGCATTTCGGCTACAATTGAGATTTGACATTTCGCACCTGGCTTGTGAGTGTTACTAATCTGCGCAGATGTCATGTTCAGTGGAATTTCCGTTGATACCGATGTTCGTCGTCCTCGTGGTCAAGATGTCATGTGCATGTGCATGTTCGCCTGGTATGCGTGGCAGAGTAGAGAGATGGTGACTCTTCGAATTGGGGACACCAGCTACGCGCTGGCATTGGCGGTAATTGAAGGCGCCTGATTGTGTTGTGTTCGCACGCGATTCAATCGGAGGCAATCAAGAATTTAATGGCCGGCGTAGAAGACGGTGATGGCTAGGGGGATTTCGATGTTTACTTTGTTGTAGCGACTGGGAGTGGTTGGCGGAGGTTAACTTGTTTGGCGCTCGTGATGAGTGATGAGGGATTGCGAATTGAGTGGATGTCTGTCAACTATCAGCTTTTCTCGACACAACAACACACATCCACTGCCAATCACTTCCTTTCTCCTTCTTTGATTGGCGCTACAGTTCGGGGTGGACCTGGGCCTCAACCAACATGCCTCTCCAGACAGCACGATCTTTCGCCAGCTGCCTCCAGTTGCGCCCACCAAGTTGGTTGATGTCCTCCTCCACTTGTGTGCGCCATCTAGTGCGAGGACGTCTTCTGTTGCGCTGTCCCAATGGCTCGGTGTCGAAGACTCTTCGGGCCGGAGCTGTGGTGTCCATCCGCTCTACATGACCTAGCCATCTTAAGCGTTGGATCCGAAGACGCTTAACTAGATGCATGCCGCACGCTTCGTGGTTGAACCTTCTCCTCCAAACGCCATCAACGCAAACAGGACCAAAGATCGTACGCAGAACTTTTCTCTCACTTCCTTTGTTGTCACTCTAAACCAGATCATCCGGCTGTGGGTGGAGTCGGTGTCATCTATCATCGCGTCGCGACAGTTCACTTCTCTTACAACACCGCCCCGTCATCGTGAATTCACAAGCCACATGCACTCCTAAGTCACGTCATATGGAAATCATTTCCATAATCATTCCGATGAATTAATGCAGAATTCTAAACCCGTTCGCCCACACATGGACACCAGAGATTTTCCTCAGCGCATGCTGATATTTTCTAGAAACTAACTGAAGCAGACTTCTGTTGCCCGAGACCTCGGCAGTCGTTGTCACGAAATTGTATGCTTGTCGGGCAATTAAAAGCAATGTCCGTGTGTCCCTGATTGAAGGGTTTTCCACGATCACGGCGGGTGACAGCTGCAGGAGATTTACTGTCCATCCGGCTGTGCACTGTCGGCCAGCAGGATCGTTTAGTTTGGGGTTTTCCACGGCTTCAGTTCCTCGCCGGATTCAATTACAAAGTCGAACAGTACACCGAGGCACCTGGTAAATCATGTTGAATGGCTAATGAATCAATTAGCCACAGAGTGACAGAATGCTTTAATAGGCCGACACTTAATTTATTCGCCATTCGCTTTAGTGCTAATTTGCACCACTCGCGCAGCCACACGGTCGGAATGTTGTTTTCATCTGCAGGAACTGAACATAAAACTGCATCTGGTCGGAGTGGAACCGTGTCAGAACTGCAGTCTTACACCTGTTTCCAAGTGCCATAATTTCTCAATTAATTCCGTGAGCTTGTCGCTCTGGAGTTCCGTGCCGTGGCGATACACCTGCCACCAGCATCTTGGCTGTGTGTCTTTGTGGGCGTGGTGCTGTTGCTGAATAATGCATGCCATCGTCGCACAGCAGGTCAGAATTCATGAGGTCAGCAGAGCCGCAGAATTGAAATTCAAATCGAATCTTGTCGCTCAAGGTGATCGTGTCCGATGTGACACAAAGCCGATGCCTAATTGATTAGATTGGAGTCCGCCCGACCATTTTGGGACAATATGCATTTGGTTCAATGATCTTCCAAAACTCCGGCTCCGGCTGAATACGACCAAGATCGTGCCTAATGAAATATTCATTTTATGGCTTGTTGTGTCAGCACTGTGTTGTGTGCGAATAGGCCGCGGCCTGTGCGGCGTGCGCGGTGCCCATTTGAGATGCGATTTGTGGGCGCTTTAATGTGAAGATTAATGGACCGATCGACGTCACAATAGACGAAGGTGGGTATTCATTTAATGACTTTCGATCTGTTTATTGGCACCTTAACCTGCATGATTAGGCATCATCGAGATGTGCCCCATAAACCGTTCCGTTGTGCGGCAGTAAATCTTTTATGTTGACTACTGAATTCCACTTTGCTTGTCGGCTAAAGGTTGTCCATGGCACGATTCTGCGAATTTTTAAGCAGTCCCTGAGATTTGTTTTTAAATCTTTCGTCTGAAGATCAACTGTCACCTGTCAGTCGATGGAATCTGTGAATTCAGGTATCGAATACGGACTTAGGGACAAGCTCAGCACAAACCGGAAATGAAAGTATGTTCGCGTGAAATCAGCAAGTACGTCGGCCTTGAACGCTCAATGTCAACCGTGTTGCATGTGACAACGTTTTGTGTGCTATCCGCTTGTTACCCTCTAATCATAGGGTACAGAGATTGTCAGTTTAGAGTGGAGACGAAGTGGATTAATGACATTTAGTGCAGGTCAAGCAGATACGCGTATTGTGGAGTAGACGTAATGAGGAACTGTCAGGAAGGCAATTTGGAGATTCCGACTGATAGGAGGAGCTGTCGAGACGGGAGGCACTTGGAGAGAGGTGTGGAGACCTAGGGAAAGGAAAGGATGATGCAATTGTTCGAGGAATTTGTGAATTCAACAAGATCCTTGCTCGTCATAATAATATGGCTGGCGCTACAGCCCGTAGGGAGCCAGGGCCGAGCTTCTCAGCAACCACTCGTCGTTGTTCTCTCACGAGTGGAAGGGACCTACAGTTTGAGAAGCTTTTTCTAGACAAGAAATACTCTTTGAGCATTGTCAGTGACTCGAAAGAGGTGGGGTCGTGAAAATTGTTTTCGTCGCACAGAGCAGGAATCGAACCTACGACGTCGAGGTTGGGGTCGACGCACATACCCACAACGCCACGGGCCACCACTTGCTCGCCATAGCAAGGGATTAAATGATGGTAACAGGTTCCATTGGTTGTAGCCAAATTCCATTGCCTGCAGTCTGTGTCAATTAAAGTAGAACCTCTGTTCGCCCGTCCTTCTGCACGTGTCACACCTCCCTCCTGTCCCTGTGGCGATCTTGTCTCTGAGTCATCAACGACACAACATCATAATGGGTTCAACTGCACCTGGCCGCTCCTAAGCCGTGACCACCAACCTTCGTCAACCCACACAGCTGACCTCCATTACTGCTGTAAACACGGACACAACGGCATTCGAATGACAACACAATCAACTGCCATTTCTCGGTTAAGTTCAGTGTCATTCCTTCCTTCACTCGCTCACCGGCCACCTTGAACTTCTCGCCCCACGAACCAAGTGCGCGACTCTTGTGCTTCCCTCAATTAAGGGATCTCTGTCACGTAAATCTTGTCTTAAGTGTCGGCCTTTCGCAGCAGCCGTTAATGGATCAGGTTCTCTTATAAAGTCCCCAAAAGCCACTCGGGGTTTAACCCATTTTTCAGGCCTAACCTCGCCAGCTTTACACGCGGATAGAGGCGAGGGAGGCAAATGAGTCAGAAGTTGTCGTGACAAATCTGTGATAAGTATCTGCATCCCTAGCGTTCGCATTTCGAATTTAATTGTCGCACATAATTTTCGAATTTCCCAACTTAATTGCCGATTGCGAATGCTGCTCCGCTGGCTTGCCGCTGTTGAGTGACTTGGCTCTCGTGCCAAGGGGGCGGTGGAGATCATGGCATTCCGCGGACGGATAGGTTTGCCGTTTACGGCGCAATAATTGCACACGCTTTGAGAGCGGCATCTGACCATTACCTGTGCATGAGTGGAGCATCTAATGCGATGGCATGCCAGACGGTGGCGATGACAATATCATCGACGGGACGGAGCATAAGGTCATGGTCTTTACCTGGTGTAATAAATATTAACGACGACAGCATTATGCAAGCGAGGTGGCCGGCATCAGCAGCATGTTGTTATTCAAACGTGAGCGCACTGATGACTATCTGTGGAACGTGTTCAGTTCGAATTGGACATTTTTGCTGTGCAGGTGTGGGACTGGTGGGTCTGTGTCAGGAGTGAGGGTGGTGCGGGTTCCGTGGGAAGGGTTGTGATTTTTTCTGGGAAGTGGTTTAGGGCCACAAATTCCTTCAAGTTTTGGGCCATAAAATGAACTCGTTAATCGGCTTTTAGTTTCGAGATCTGGATCTCGTCTGTCTGTTCTGACCGACCGACCGATTTTGATGAAGTCAACGATGCCCATCGAACCTCCAGTCGACAGTCGAGATCGTCTATCGAATTAGACAGCCGATCCTCCATCGTCTGACTGCGAGCTTAACGATCGAATGGAGATACAACTCTTCGACTTTATTGAACGAGCTTGCTGACAGTAATCGCTCATCTGATCACCTAGTTGCGAACTGATCTTCAACGATCTGACGACAGGCCGGCGATCAGTGCTGCTGGCCTTTGAGTTTGACATCGACGATCTCACGACTCTGGTGCGATCAGCCGCCAATTAGTGTATCTGATTTCTGCGAAAATCATTGATCTCCTTAGACACGATGACCTTCGGGCGATTGCCTGGGAGTTTCTTGAATTTCATCAGAACGGCTTTGAGGGAGTTCATCTCGCTTGATCGTCTTTTGATGAGGCTGCTAGGTTTGGCATGTTCGACGTTTTTTGATGAGACATAGCTAGGCTTGGGCGCATGTTCTGAAGATCATCTAGTGATCGACGATGTTGAAGAACGATTAGAAGGAAGGGTTCGACTTCTGAAGCAGAAAGGGCATCCTCTTTGATCTTTGACCAAATTTCAGACTGAATAAGGACGCCGATGAAATTTCGTGCGATCCTCTTTGTAGAAATGGGCACTCGATGATCACTTGGGGCTCCTTCGAACTGCTCTAATCAAGGTGGGGTCTGCCCGCCTCAGACAGGTTAGGCTTCCTTGCCATAAAATAGTGAGCACGCCATTGGGTCATGACATGCCGCCTATAGGACTCCCAAGCAACCAAATGATCCCTCTCCTCACTGTCAGCCTCCAATTACTCAAGTACTTGACTTCTATCTTTATGACCAATCACCCCATCAACAGTGTATCAGTGCCTTCTAAGAAACCGCCACAAATTCCCAAGAATTCAGTTCACCTCCGCAGCCCTGACTCACTCCACTTACAAAGTCGTCTGCCACCTGTCAGCTTAACTATCAAACTTCTGCCGTCCGCGCGGCCCACTCATCCATTTCTAATTGCTGGCTAATGAATACAGCACTCGTAGAGGTCTGCCTGAGTGTCGCAGGGAATTGCGGAATTTGGATGTGTTCAAAAATCACTTTCACTTTATCATCTGTTACCATTTAGCGGCGTCATTAAATCAGTCTGTGAAGCTTTTTGACTGATTAGCAGGCGGGCTTCCGCAAATGACACCGCGAAAGTGAATGTTAATTGTGGCTTGTGACTGAATTAATTTAGGCGTCACAAATGCCAACTGACAGGGACCGCACGTCGAAATCGGTTGTGAATCAATTGCAGTCGAATGAGTCTATCGACTGAGTCTCGAGGACGATTTGTGGTTGCATTGCGTGGCTAGTGAACTGAATTCTTTGCCATGACAGGTGCGGTGGATGATTGGTGGGCTTTTTGTCAAATGTCATTGTCAATCGCGAGGCTGCGACCCTGGTTCAGACGGACTTCAGGCAGTCGACAAAGCGACAGCTACCTCTTGCTGGACGTGTCATTGTTCTCCAACGAGTGCTGCAGGGTGCGAGGACAACCCATTCTCCACCCAGATCTATGATAGCCATCACACCCTCTGACCAGATGCTCCAACAAGTGGTCGTAAAATTATTGAAATTGCCTCCATTCATTACCGTCACACACGACACCACTCGTACGTTGTGTCACATTTAATCCGAAGTGCTCGCCTAATGACTGTATGTAGCGTCGCGCTTCGGCTCGAGGAGCACGTACAGTCTTTAACGACTGCGTTAACAGCTTGAATGGGAGCGGTTCTTCGGTGTTTTATTGAGACTCTGAAATGAAGATGTGTCAAATAAATCTCCGCCCAGAAAGCTTGTGGCGCTGCCTATCAAATTTTTCAATCGTTCTGAGGAGGACGCGAGGAGATTGGTGATTGATTCTGGAGTGTGGAGGTTGCGAGGGATGCTGATGTGGATGGGTATTTGGAGGCGAAGGTGGAAAGGACGAAGAAAAATGGAAAGGGACTTATCGGAAAAGGTAAGGGAGCCGCCGTCACTAGCAAACATGACCGTGCCAACCCTTTAGAATCTGAACCTCTTGATGTAATCGTTGACTTTGCGTCGTAGCCTGTCAATCAATGCAGCAGCCTTATTTCCTGGAGTCACTAATTGACATGAAATCACATCTTCTCGTCAAACTTGCGTGCGCTTCTGGAACTGTTTGCCTCACCAGGAGTGCGTAACGCAACAGCTGGATAAGCTGTCCAAGACAGGAATACAGAAAGAGTCTTAGTCGAACTCCCTCTAACTCGAACAAATTTTGATATCCCGTGCCAATTCGACTAAGGGAGAGGCCACTGTACGTCTAGCTCAGGCTGGTGCCCAAAAGTGCTCAAACGACGTATAGAAAGATAAGGATCGAGTTGACTGAAGACCTCTGGACCTCATAATGTCCGTCATTCCTCGAAAGGATCACACGATAGTCCGAAAACCCACCTCATTTCTTGTTTCTTTCTGTACACTTATCTGTTGTCATTTTTTTGGAAAAATAAACAATTTCTTACACTTAACTCTTGTGTTTTTCTTTTGGTTCCACTCCTTCCACTCTCGCTGTCTTTAATCCTTTCAGGAATAGCACCACTCTGAGGGAAAAATCTACCAAGCCACGGCAACCAAAGCTGACCAAAAGTCCCTCAATTCAGCCAGAAACTGCTTGCGACTTCTTGCTCGGATTGCAGAAAAGGAGGGTGGACAAGGAAGGTATGGAAGAAGCAGCACTCCTCAGAAGAATGGAGCTTCGTAGATCCCAAATGGAGCCGTCCTTTCTAACCAAACCCTCTTAGGCCCAAACTAAAGCAACACTCTCTAACCAAAATAACCAAATAAATGGATGCACCCACTCGAGACCCAACTGGAACGTCGAAAGACGCACAGGAGCACGTCTTACTTAGGTCCATGTGGACCCATTGTGGCCAAATCTGACTCCCAATTGTGTCCTGGCCGCTTGGACAGTCTTGCAAGAAGCTCCTTAAATGGATGCATCCTCTCGAGTCGGGTAGATGCCCAGGAGCACCTCTAACTAAGGTCCATGTGGACCCATTGCGGTCAAAACTGACTCCCAATTGTGTCCTGGCCACACAAGTGGGTGCACTGTCTCGAGTCGGGTAGATGCCCAGGAGCAAGTCTAACTAGGGTCCATGTAATGAAAACTGAGTCCCTGTACACTTTGCTAAGCGTCCTGTCCATTTAGGCAGTCTTGCAAGAAACTCCTTAAATGGATGCACCCTCCCGGACTCATTGAAATGAAAACTGAGTCCCTGGTCACTTAGACAACCTTACCAGTCGTCTCAAATCTCAAGGAACCTCCAGCAACAGACACGCGCATCTAAGATGCCACATTCTTTGACTGATCGACCTCTAATTCCGGTGGTGACTGATCTCCCCCATTGTCCGCCACCACCGCCTCTTCATCGAATCTGCAACTGCGCCTCCACGTTCCGCCAACAACATCATTAGAATAATAACACCCCGTGGGCTGCGATGAGATTCACTCCATCGCCGCAGAACCAGAAATTAAATTTAGCCTCGCTTCATTGTTTCAATGCCGTGTGCAAGCTTTTTTTTTCTTCCAAAAATAGTTAACCAGTTATTAGACGCGGATTACAAAAGATTCCTTCGCGATTTTGCGTCGCAGATCAATAACTGATGACCTCGAAGCGAAGATGATCCAACGGCTGCCCTTCAAGTGCATGGCAGCAAAGGAGTCGTAAAACAAGTTTCTGCGCCCTTCCACACACACACTCACACAAAATTAAGGACACAAACCTTTTTCGATGTCGTTTGTTGCTGTTCACTTGGAGCTTGTCTCCGAAACTCGAGTCACTTGAAAGGAACACTGAACACTATCTTCTGGTTTTTTTTTCTTGTTCACTTTTTCTGAAGCCGAGCTACCGATCCGTTCGATTCCGGTATTCAACAAGAACTGATCCTAGTTAGTTGCAAATCGCAGCGAGCATGCTTCAGTTCTTCGTTGCGGCGGAGCGGCCGCGGCGTTTCAATTGTGTGCGCGCGCTGTGCTTGTGCGATTTTCTTTGTCGTTGGCTGGCTGGCTTGGGAGGGGATCGCACTTCAAGCGATTGCTGGCGCGGGCGAGGGGTTTGCATAATTTAACCCTGTATCTGAGATCGTTTAATTGACAGCAGTCGATGGGTGGTAGGACAGAAATTCCGAGCGGATCATGCAAAAGTTCTTGCGAGAGAGAGAGAGTGTGTGGAAACTGGAAAACGAGTTCCTGTCCTCCGTCCTGCTCCGATTGGAGTTCGTTTCTTTTGGGGTTTTATTTTTGCTAATTGTGTGTGTCGGTTTTGTTGTGCGGTCAAGTCACGAATGTTGGGGTTTTTTTTGTTTTTGTGGTGAATGGAGTTTGGACAGAGCTTTGGGTGGCATGGCCTAGGCGACCCTTGAGTCGGTGGTGCCGGGGAGGTTGACATGGGAAATGTGTTAAGATTGTGCCGGGCTGCGGAAGTGTCACGCCGAAGCCGAAGGTTTTTTCTGTTTTATTCCGGCGGACAAAGCCTAGAGTGCTGGTGAAAGGCGGTGCGATTGTTGGGTGGAAACTGCAGGGTGGTGGATTTGTTTTTTTGGAAGAAACATGCATCTGTCTTCTTCTACTCGTGCCCATCCACGGGATCTTCTACAGTCTTCATCAGCAGAAGCCAAAGGGACGTTTTTGACCTCAAGTCCCAGTCTGCGCAAGCGTCCAGTTCAGTCTCCACTTTCTTGTGTCCGTCAGAAGGATATAGACTGAGTCACTCTTGAACGTGAAAGCGAGGGGAAGACTCTTGAAATTTAGAAGGTCTCCTCCATTCCTCCTCCTCATTCGATTCCACTAATTTTGGAATCCAGATGGAGTCTTCCTCGAACTCAGAAGGTTCCCTACTCAGTCCACAGGGCCTTCTAGAGTACATCAGAATAAAGAACACAGACTGTTGAGCTTTGGAAGCGGAAGGACGTCTGTTCAAACTCAGACTGTCTCCTCCTCCGTTTCTTGTACATCAATCTAGTTGTGTTCGGCAACAGGCTCCTCTGGAAGGTATCAGGAAGGGGCAGAGTGAGCCTTTGGTACTTACTTTGGAAGCGAGAGGTCGCTTGATCCCTCCGTGCCCACCATTCTTGTCGTGAGCGTCCACAGAGTCTTCTAAAGTGCCTCAGAAGGAAGGACACTGAATGAGACACTGTTGGGCTTGGAAGCAAGAGGCTGCCTTGCTCAAACTCAGAAGTACGCCTCTTCCGTTCGTGTACACGATTCTAATCCTGCTCGTCCACGGAAGGCTCGTCAATTGCTTTCTGTCCGTTTCGCTGTAGCACACAGACTGAGACTTCGTTGAACCTAGCACAGATAGTGGAAGCCAGAGATTATCAGAAACTCAAGTCGATCCGCGCAAGATCTCCTCCATGCTCACCTCCAGTCTCGTCCAAAGTGCATCGAATCCCAGCCGGACACACAGACTGAGTCTGCTACCTGCTGCCCGGGTCGGTGCACACGTTTTTAAACCCAAAGGACGTCTTCATTCCGTCACGTACTCCACCCCATCCAAATCGAATTGATCTACACAATCACTCACTTTACCGCAGACACAGTGCCAGGCTGTCAAACAAATCCAATTACTGCTCATTACCTCTCGCATTTGTTTTTTTGGCGACATTGCAAACTGCAAATCCGTGCGATCTATCTATGTCAACCATCACCGCGTGGCATGTTAATCCGCAAATAGCTTAGCCACACTTCGCCGAGATAGCGAGAATCTCATAAAATAAAAACCAGATTAAGATTACCAGCCTTTGTCATGCAAATGGCCCGATCAAGAATGATGACACAAATCCAAGAGCGATCGTCTATCGGCAAGCGTACATGCGATTATATGTGCGTGGCTTCCTGATAGAATACGCCGCTGTGGTGACCTTGCCATGGTAAGTCGGTGATTTATGACCATTCCACGGAGAATAAGAATGCTCTTCGACGGTTCGAAATGAAATGGAAAAAGTTCAAACACGCATTGGCCTTCGGCCAGTCAGACCGGACCTTGGCTCGAATCGACAGATCAACTGGAGATGATTGAAGTAATCACTCTGTGGAATGTTTGTCCGTCTGTGAGCGAAGGTGGCTCCGAAGCAGTGGAACTGGTCGAATGTGCAGAGACGGTGGCGAAAAATCAGCGCAAAGACATCGTAAATTGTGCCATTAAATGGCTGTTAATGAGATTTGCTTCGGTGGGCACATGTTTTTTGGCGATATTCAAATTTACCGAAACACAAACAGCTGTGGGAATCAGAATTACATAAGTGGCGGTTCGAAGAAGGCATTCCGAAGAGGTGGAGATTTTCCGTTGGCTGACAGGTGTCACAAATGAATTGTTGCAGGTTTTTTTTGGAAGTTCCTTCGAATTTCTGGCAATGGCAGGTGGTGACATCTTTGTTGTCGGAAATGACAGGAGTCCGTTTCCTGGCTGCTGTCAGAGTTAACAGAAAATCATTCGATTCATCGTTTCCATTACGAGGTAACGAGCTCTTTAAAGTGTCCTTATCTCGAACACACAGTAACAGCTCTCAAAAGTGACAAAAGCCCCTTTGATTCATCATCTCGAATGATGCCCACTGGCAGCTGTCAAAAGGGACAGAAACACCTTCAATGCATCATCTTGAATGCTGTCAGAAGTGCAAGAAATTCCTTTGAATACCCACTGACAGCTGTCAAAAGTGACATTCTTTGAATGGTAACACTGTTCCTTGAGGACCCTGTTTCGCTGATGCTGTTCCTCCCATTCTCCATGAGCCTCTTCTGACACTGACATCTAAGACTCTCTCAACCACCTGTCAAACATGACAGATTTCTTTATTTTTTCGATGCCCCTTCCCAGTCGTGCGTCATGCATCCATTCCTAGCCACTGAAATCTAAGATCACAGCATAATCTACGCGTTGTACCACTTGGCTCGTGGCTAATTGCATTGTTGTCACATCACGGCAACCAGTTGAACCACCAAACTGCTTGCATTCTCCTTACTCATGCAAGTCCTCTAACGCCTGTGACATCACCATCACCACCATTCACCGGCGTGACACTTGATTATGTGATGTTTTATTCCAAAAACAGCTCCGCGGCTGCATGAATGTGCTCACCACGTGCTAATGGCGAAATTCACTTTGTTTTCAAACTTCCGGAAGAGTTCACCGTGACTCAGCGCAACGAGTTTGTTTTCTTTGCCCAAAACTTGCTGCTGCTGCAGAGCGGCACCGTCTGTGCGCGGGCTTCGATAATATTTTGGTTGAAGTTCAAACTGGTTTTGCGGGCCGATCGGAGATCGAACTTCTGCTACCTCACCTAGCCGGCACACAAAGCACCATGGCCAGGCCAGTGTGGGAAACCCACCCAAACTGGGAGTCATTAAACATGAACCATGCAGCCGGGGGGGATTTTGAACTTGACATTTGTGGCATCGCTGTTTTGTGACGCCGATTGGAATCTGAATGGAAGTGTTATCAGCAGGGGACGCCATTAAAAAAGGCTAGAAATGATCTCGTTTTGCCTTTCAACGGATGTCGGCGCGTTTTAATTGAAGTTTTAATGAACACGTTGCACTTGTCGTTCTCCCCCGCCCTTTGCCACCCACATTCAGCCGCGGCAACTGCAACTGGCCGCCGGGTGTTAATTTGCATAAATCTCCTCACACCTGGCTGCATTGAACGACAACGCGCAAACTGCGCTTACATGTGAAAGCTGTATCCACCGCCACTGTCACCGAGGGGAAGTGTCGGTCTTAATCCGATTAAGCGGCCGAAAAAACGATTTCCCGTTCGCCGCACGAGACAAAGAACCACTCACCGCCGGGTCCCAAGTGGTCTCAGGCAGCAGAACCAGATCCACGGTAGCCACCTGGAGCTGAACACTCGCATCAAGGTCGTGAATCTGGTTCGAAAGACTGCTGGCCAATGCCAGAGGGTGGCGTGAACGTCTTGGCTGGCCAATACATTAGTCAACAATGCGTGCAAACACGGCTCGCCATTTGCATACCTTCGCTTGGCTGGGCTGTGGCAACGAATCGGCTGGGCGGCATCTCTTGGCAACAGATGGTCGCTGGAAATGATTGAATGGCGCATTGCATGGTGCGGTGAGCTCTGGGCATTGAGCTGTCAGGCGGTGGGTCAGTGCAACCATTGAACCGTGGCGACATCGATCGGTTGTGTGGGTCGCGTGCCAAGGCTGACGGATGACTGCAAGTGGCAGCTGTCCCAATTTTCGAGAGTGCCAATAGTTGGTGGTCGGGGTGTTAGGCAATCACAATCACTCGCTGCTGTCGTGGAGCTGATCTCGGTGACATTTTGCCAATTTGAAGCGACTCGAGTCAAAGATGTCAAGTGACAGCTGTCAGAAGTCTTAGGAACGTCAGACTGATGCGACGAAGCATCTTCATCTTCGTCACACTGTCCGTCGCACCTTGATTTGGCAGCGTATCGTCCTTCTACAGAAGGAAACGAAGACTCTCACCACAAGTGACAACTGTCAGATATTCAGCTCCAGGAACGACGAATTGACAACTTCCTCACATTCGCCCTTCGAACCTTCATTTTCGCAACGTATCGTCCGTCCACAGAAGTACGCCAAGTGCTATCCCTGACGTCACCTGACAACTGTCAGAAATTCAGTTCTGGAAACGACATCACTTTCGCCTTCGCACTTTCATTTTCGCAATGCATCGTCCTTCCACCGCAAGAGATGATGACTCTCCACCAATTCTTGACATCTGTCACATAAGAAAGGCCCCCGCCCCCACATCGTCGTCCTCCCACACAGTCCGTCACCTGCCTGCGGTACTCCCCCTAGTCCAAATTTAGCCCCATAATGCGGTCTTTCTAAACCAGTTTCAATTATTTACGATCCCGTTCAAGCGCTAAACGGAGCTGGTTAAATCAGTCATGACGAATGTAAACATTTCGGCACAACCCTCCGTGCAGTGAACCGGTCCGGGGACACACGGCCGAAGAGCCCGAGTGAAAAGCGAACTCATTCGATTGGAATTAAGGCTCTCCCCGGCCGGTCGTCGAGGAGAGTTCTTATGGCACTCAATTAAAAGCTTAAAATTGAATCTTCCGACGACCGGCGGCGGCTGCTTCTTTAAGAAGCACGGAACAACACCTGTTCTTTGGCCCCGGCGGGGGTGCTCTGCAATTTGCGCACCAGGAAAGCGCCTGCTAATGACATCCTTTCTGCGAATTAATTACTCGAAGTTGTTTCCGGTGTTGGGAGCAACGAGTGCACGTGCTTTGGGGAAAGTTCCCCAATGTGTGTGGACGTGACACACGGGCTGAGCCCCCACGCACCGTGTGAGGATAAGTCGATCCTTTTCGACACTTGCTCGTCGTGACAGGTCTTGAGGCCACGCGCTCCTGATGAATCGGAAGTTGCCGTCGACTTTCCGAAGGACTTTCACGCACCTCCGACTGGCCGAGAGTGGGCCGGTGCTGATGTGGGTGGTGGTCGATGGCCATTCACTTGGTTTATTTGCTGGATTGTGGCCAGCCCCCCACACGCACACGACTTCTTGACATCTTCGGGGAAATCGCTGCGATGTTTGGCGTGGGGGTGGGTGTGTACACAGGCTGGTGTTGAGCGGATTGATTGGCCGTCAAACTTCGGTTTACGTCAACCGGTTGCAGCAATCTGGGGCAACAACTAGAATTCCCAGCTCTCGATAAATAATTCACCCCTCCCCCAGAGAGACACCCGCGGTCATTCTAAGTCATGCGGTCGTATTTCATCACGATTTTGATCGTAATTAAAATGCACTTCTATCTGGACTGGCATCTTTCGATTGTTCGTCACGACACACTGGTTGCAGTGGCTGCCTTTCTAAAATCCGCGTCACGTCCATTCATCTCTCAATGTCAAGGCCGGCGACAAAGCACGGTTCCCCCCATGGAGGCACCACAGTCTGTCTAGCCGCCACACGCTACACGCCTTGAATGAGAGCGAACACGCACTACCTGTCTGCGACCGGATCCAGACCACAGCCGCGCCACGCACACCTGTTGCCTGACCGCGTTGTTGACGGAAGCGCGTTCTTGTAATGAACTTGATGGAAGCAGTGGGCTGGGATTTCCCAGCGTTTTGTTACCGCATTCGTCATCGGTTTTCATTTATGCCGCGGAACCATGGCCAACGACGGGGAGGGAGGAGAAGCATTAACCTCTCGCAGAAGACTGCAGGTATTTTTGGACAGCAGATATGGACCGGTTTAGGGTCGCTCCGAAAATGAATGAGCACCGATTTGGTTGGGATTTGCATGTTGTAAGTCGGATGTTAATGGATTCGCGGTTGATAACTGTGACGGATGTGCGACATTTGTTCGGAGTGACAGGGGACTGAGCCATTAATCACTTTTGAGATGCGCAAGCAAGCTTTGGACGCGGGGACTGATGGAGTGAACAAGTCATCAACTCTGCGCGGGCTACTGGACAGAATCTCGTCATCATCTCGTCACGGATGTTCCTCTGAAAGTAAGGGCGAAGGTGGAAACGAAGACGAGGGCGAAGGCGAAGCCGAAGCCTACAGAACTGAACTTCCGGTTGGACGTTCCTCTAAGAATGAAGCCAAAGGCGAACTCCAGGACTGAACAATTCAGAGCATTGAGCATTGCTTCAGAACACCTCACCTCAGCTCGGGCGTTCTTCAAAAAATGAAAAAAATGCGGACTGATGCTCCTGAGGCACCTCCAAACTCCTCTCATGCCCCTTGTCATCTGAATCCAAGCAGAGTCTCCCACACTCCGTCCCTTCTTTATCCCACGCACTCTCCTCTTATCTCTAATCTTGTTGCTCCCCCGAGGTCCTACCCCGCATACACCCCCACCCCTCCCACTATTTCCCCCCCAGAGTCCATCTCATCCCCGACTTCCTTCAATAATCGACACATCGCAGGCGAGTGCCACAATTTCCACAGACACTGACAGGCTCCGTGTTGGGAAACTTGTTTATGTCAACATCCTTCCGTTCCGAGGCATCCCGACAATGTCCCACATTCCACCACGGCATTCATTCATCCATCCGTCCGTCTCTCTCTCGCTTAAGGCGCAGAGAGTCGGCTCACAGCGCAGACTCCCTGGCACATCCTGTCACCCTCTGTTCCTTTTTGTGCCTTGTCAGATTTTCCAGCGCACATTTTTCATTCTCAGTACAAATATTGACGTCGTCGTGGCCGCAAGTGTCCTGATTGCAGTACACACAATCAACGCTATCCCCCGCCCGCCCGTCTTCGTCTTCACCCAAGGCAGAGGGAGCCTCCGTCTGGCCAAAGCTGGCTGAGAAGCAGCAAGTGAAAGTGATTAACTGCGTGTCGTGTGATCGAAGAACGAATTCAATTTTTTTTTTGGGTGTCGCCTCGCGTTGTGTCGGTCCTGGCCCTGGCCACGGCTGAAAAGAGATTTTCCATGAGGTGCAGAGAATGAAACCAGGCCAAAGTGTTGAAAAACTCAACTTTTCCTCGAGCACTGCTGTTGTGGTGGCTCGCTTTTGACAGCAAGGACAGCTCAGTGAAAAGTGAACAAAAAAAAAAAGAAACAAGAAAACTGTGTCCTTACGCGAAATGGGTGTGTATACAGAGTTATAACCACTTATTTGGGTTAAACTCCAGCAACTCCAGCACCGAGAGTGAGAGGGAGACAGCCGTGCGGAGAAAGACGACGACACCCGCCGCTGACCCGAACTGTGTCGCTGGCGGCGGCAACGCGATACACACATCCTTTCACTATCAATCAAAAAAACAAAAAAAAAATCCGAAAAACAAGAGAGAACACTTTCAGACGCATCCTGCGTTCGTGCGAGTGTGTGTCGTTCCCGTGTGTCTGTGTGGTTTTTTTTTTTGTTTGATAAATCCCGTCCAGACAGGGGGGGCTCACAGCTGAACAAGCAAAAGGCAAGGCATTTAAATCAAATCGCCATCCCCGCCGGACTAGAGCAGGACTTCGCCTGGGACACAGATGCTAAGGTAATTTATTCAGACTTTTACAACGCCTACATAAATTCGTCGTCCTTCGTCTCCTCGTCATCTCTCAGTCGAGCTGTCAATGGGGGGCTGTTTTTTTTTTCTTTTTGTTCCCTCTCAGGTGTCGTCCTTTGCTTTGGTCTGTCCGTCGTCGTGTCCTGTTGCTTGAAGGGATCTCCATCACTCCATCGGGCGTTGCATTTTGCTTTGAACCACCACTCGACTGGTCTTTCTTTCTCGGAGCGTATTGATGGCCTGGATCCTTGGTGAAGCTGTTGATTGTTTATTGGGCGTGGTTGTGTTATTTATTTCTGCTGCAGGTGAATATCTGACTTTGACCTGAATTGGTGGAAACTGGAACGACGACAAATCGAAAAGGATTCGAAAGCACACATCTTCGGGGCTTGAAAGTGAGGACTTTCGCTTGCTGCGAGCTGTGTCCACGTGGCGTTTTCACGGTGGGGAGCTAGGAACTCCCTGTGATGTGTTCAGTTGTGGGAATTCGATCCTAGAGGCGACGGGGAGGGGACTTGCTTTGACGCTACTTCGAAAGGGATTCGTTCCAATGTTTGATGTCTGTCTGTCTGTTGAATTGAAGGAGCTGAGCTGTAGATTCTTCGATTCCTAGCCATTGGGGCAACCCGTCCAGAAAGCGCACATGTGGAGAAGGTCCTTCCAACAGGAGGAAGGCAGTTGGAGAAAGATCATGCAGGCTGGAGAGGCTTGGTGGTTGAGGCCCAGCTCGACCACGGACTGTAGCGCCAAATAAAGAAGAACAAGCTGGGCTGGGGACGAGGATCAACGAAGCAACTGCATGCAGTTCGGGACTCCTTTGCTTACGTAGAGTCTGCTCCCTCCAACCGCTACCGCTGCGATCGCTGCCTCTCTGTCTCTCCGCTTCTGTAATCTTTTTAGCGCCTGCTTGTTGCACACAAACGAGGCATTTGCACACTTCCTCAGACTGCCTCTCTTCTGTCTCCACTGTGACATCCACCCACAGTATCTGCAGCGGGCACTTTCTTTGAAGCTTCGTTCAAGTTTGTTGCACCAACCAGCCTCTTTCATTCTCTAAGATTGACACTTTCCTTGCTTGTATTCGCCTCTTAAGGAGCCTCTTATATAAATGTCCTTGGCTCCACAGTAGCTTCCAAATGTCCCTAATTGAGTGCATGAACCTCCTCCCGTTGAACTAAAGCCAAAAGTTGCACCGGACTCGATCCCCGATCGTCACATGGCTACATTTGCTCCACCATCCCTCTCCCGCTCCATTTCCAGCTACGCCCACATTCCATCATCATTCCCATCAACGCCCTTTGACCATTTGAGGAAATTCACATTTGATCGCCACTCGAGAACAACTTGCCCGCCACTCGCACTCCACTCGCACTCCACTTGCATCCCAGCTGTATCATTAAATAACCCGTTTCCCATGGCCTGCGCGCTTGAATACACACACACAGAGCCATTGTGAATCCTGAAGTGGAATGCCACGCCACGCCACGCCACATGCCGTTTATGTCAAATCAATTAATCATGAGAGGCAATTGCGCGTCGATTTATATGTTTTGCATAGACCGATGACGGAGACTGCAATTGACACTGACACTGACAGTGTTATACTGACAGATGGGCAAATAGAGTTATTTGCTGCCGGCGCGACGTCTACGGTCCGTCATCGACGAAAGAAACGAGGCTAATTTGATGCGACGGCACGGCTTTGGATGGTGGATTGGTTTGTTGTCAAGGATTGTACATGGATCGAAGAGGTATGCTAATGACGGTTAGGTGGGGCGTGGCAAGTTGAAGGTGAATGGTCTATTTGACAGGTGCTTCTATGAGTGTTGTCTGGAGGCATTGTTGCCTGGGTACATTTTGTTTGCTACTTCTGTCAAATCGGACGCTTTCGTGGCAACTGGTGTTCATGGTGCTTGCGGCACAGATTCGTCTGTAGATTCTACAAGCCTGTTGGAGGTTAACTCTGTATCCGTTGTGGCATCTGTCAGCTTTGTTGCCAGCGACGTCATAGGTGGTTCTTTCAACTGCCGCCTCAGTTGCTCCTGTCAACACTGATAGCTCTGTAGCTTCTATAGCCCCTTTGGAGAGGAATTCTGACCATGCTTCGGCATCTGTCAACTTTGTTGCCTCCAGCTTCATTGGTGCTTCAGTCAAGTGACACCTGATTTCCTCTTGGCAACACTGGCATCTCTGTAGCTTCTACAACGACTCTTAAGACGACTTCTGCCCCTAATGCGGCACCAGCCTGCTTCTGTCAACCACCGCCGCCGTTGCTCCTGTCAAGACTGACATCCCTGTAGCATCTACAACCACTGTTGTCTCTGCTGTCTCTTTCCTGTCAACGAACGTCACTGTCGTCGTCGTTGTCGTCGTCGTTGTCGTCGTCTCCCAACCCCAAATGGTCAATTTCCCTCAATTCGCATGATCTGTCAGAGTGTCCTAATGGATCCTTTACTCCCTCTCTCTCTCTCTCTCCAGCCAGTCTCTGCCGCACTCACTCACAAATTAATCCCCCGTTAAGGTCTGACCCAAGAGCCTGTCTGTCACCCGATGGCGGCCTTGCTCCAAATCCATCTCGATGTCCACGCAAAAGCAAAAAAAAAAAAACAGAACAGACTTTCAAAAAGTCATCAGTCCGCCATCAATCATAATAATTTGTTGTGAGGAAGTGCCCACGCCTCCAGCCGGACACTCGTCTCGTTTGCCATTCCTCCCGGCTCAGGGAGTGGTGTCAAACACACAATCACACGTCGTCACTGAGCGGAAGTGGGGCACAGCATGGGTCACGAAATCACACAGTCTTCGCGTGTTGCATGCGATGTAGGTCCGTTTGCTTCCGCTCTGATTTCGTCGAACGTGAATAACTGCAAGGAATGTGACGGGGATTTGGTTGTTGGTGGGAGAGGGGGTGGCAGACTGACCTTCATCATCGCCTGTCAACTACAAGCACCACTGTCCAGCATTGTCACGTCGTTTAGACCCCTCAGGCCCTTTCTGCAACCTCCTCTCCGCCTCCAGCCCGACACCTTCTTTTCGTCCTTGCCCCTGGCACTTGGAACTAAATAGCGAGCACAGGAACACTCAGAGCTATTATCCGCACTCGCCTCTAGTGAGGCTCGACGAATCAGAAATGCATTCATGCCCGTGTCCGTGTCCTTGCCCTTGTCGTTCACTCTCATCCGGCGACGACGTCTTCTGCGTCCGTGTGTGTGTGTGTAGCTGGCAAAACACCTCTTGACATCCGCAGTCCCCTCTGTCGACGTTTCAATGTCATTTTTCATCTTCTTCTCCGTCATCAGCCGCCTCCTGCTGCTGCTTGAGAAAAACTTGCATCCTTGTGTCGCCACTCATCCATCCACCCTTCCACCACCCCGGTGGGGGAGGTGGGCTTGATGGAGGCTCTCGGCATTCGCGTGTAGTACCTGTTACTTGAGGAGGACTGCGACCCGCCCGCCCGTCAACCGCACGAGAGGGAAAGTCAATAAAGCAATTAGCTCCTTGCTCATTACGCGGTGCGTGTGTATCGTTTAGATGCTTCTGCGAGCACAATTGAACTGATCCGTCATAGGGGCTGTCTCCCACTCTCTCCCCCACTCCCCACAGAAGGAAAAAGAAAAACCCCGTTTGTACGTGATACTCGCATCCATCTTTGGTGTCCGGGCCAAGGACGTCGATAAGGAAAGTCGAGATGGATTTGGCACGGTGCGACGCGACGCCCTCCTCCTCCTCCTCTGGTCATGGTCAGTGTTTTAATTAACTTTTTGCCTTCTCAGTCGCGGGTCTGAGAAACTGTCAAAAGGTCCGCAACGTGACGCCGCCGCCGCCGCTGCTGTTGCCGAACGACTCCCCGTGGCTGTGTGCGTGCGGGCTCTCGCGTGATTTGAATCGCCTTGACCGCCTTCAAGCGGCGAGTCCTCTCCGACGCTGGCCCCGAGGACGAGCGATGACAAGACGATAAATCGTTGTCAATGCAGAACGCCGAGTGGCGGTGGTGCTCTCGATGCGCCTTCGATACACCACCAGAGGGGGCGTGTGTTGATGCTAACGCCGTAGGTGGCAACTTGTATGCGCGACGACGACGAGGACGACGGTCGTTAAGGTTCTGGTTTTATGGCCGTCCCATGAATTCGGTCGTAGTTCACGTGTTGCACGGGGTCTAGTGGCAGAGACTCTGCGGGACTGAGTGCTGTTTTGATGGTTGTTCTAGTGATGTTTAACAGGGGTCACTGGGGACGGCAAGTGACGTACCGTTGTCTTGTTTTATGCAAGGATTTACGGGGATTTATTGGACTGCGTGTCTAGACTGTGGTTGAGAGGTGTTTCCTGTTGAAAGGGATTCGAAGAGATTGCGGGCGGATCTAGAGCGGGAAATGGATTGGTCGCAGAGCAGTGTCGGGCCACGTGAAGGCTCTCACCTGTCCTTGTTGTCCGCAAGTTCTTGCAGCGTTCTTCTGAGGGCCTCTAGTCTTTGAAGGACCGGCTTGCTCTGTTGCTGTTGCTCTGTCTGCTGTCTTGACTGTTGCTCGGCACTGTCTACTACTTGCTCGAGCTACAGCCACTGCCTCCTGATTCCTCGAGCTACAGCCACAGTCTCCTGTTTCCCCGAGCTACAGCCAACGTCTTCTGCTGACTTGACTGTTGCTCGGCACTACCCTCCGCTTGCTCGAGCTACAGTCACCGTCTCCTGCTTCCCCGAGCCACAGCCACCGTCTCCAGCTGACTTGACGCACATCCACATCGTCTTCTGTCTCGCCGCTGCCCTGTGCTCTTTTGTGTCACTCTGCCCTCTACTCCTTTGACTCACCCTGCTTCCGAAACCCCCCAAGGATTCAATTTAAAAAAAAAGACGAACCACCCACCCCCTTGTTGACATTGAAACTACCTTCAGGCGAAGCGACACGTGGCGGCGTAATCCTCAACAGGTGCAAGGGGCCCCCATTCGAACGTTCCCCTCATTTGCCTACTCAAGCCTTCGCCTCCAGCAGCACATCTCGAATGTGTCTCACGTTTCTGTCGGGAGCCTCTCCTCCGTCGGCGAATAGTTGAAACACAGGAACACCCTGTGGGGCCGTCTATTTATAGGGCACACCACCAGCTCCGAGCCGAACTTGTGAAGGATGTCCTTCTGCATGACTTGCCAGAGAAACACACACACACAGTCGAAGTCGATTCAATAACTCGATAGTGCTTATTAGGCAACTTCCATTGAACTACTTATGGATTGTGTCCTTCGGTGCCACGCCGGACTCACTGAGCCTGTGAAGCCCTCTAAACGTGCACCGGTTCGTGTACAAATTAGTTCCACAAAAGGACTGAACAAAAAAAAAAGGAAAAATTGGAAGGAAAAGGAAAACAATTTCCACACGAATTCAATGTCAAAGCGGATCCTTTGATGAAGTCTCTCCTGGCGTTGCTCTTCCAATTGCCTCCTGCCGCCCTCCTCTTCTCCTTCTCAGTCCCCGGTGTGTGAGGACCTGCGTTCGAGCTCATTGTTCAGCGGGAGCACGTGTGCTGGGCTCCGAGTCGGAATTTTCGACGAAAAATTATTCATTTGACACGTACGACTGTGGATTTTCCTCGCTGCCGGGGGAAATATAATAAAAACGCAATAAAGTCATGTGTGCCGTGAGGGGGGAGAGGCAGCACCGAAGACCAAAGTCCACAGTGAGCACGGTCTGACGACGGTTTATCCGGGATTCGCGTGGAGAACGGTTCGCCGTGTGAAGCCTTTGCAGGCAAACAACACACACGTCCAAATTGACGAAATGTAATGTTTGCCGTGGCGTGCGGAGGGTGGGGCTGGGGAGGTGAGCTGCGTGTGGATTTATTGATTTTAGGAGGCTTGGGAATGTCCGTACGTGGTCCACAATGAGATGGTGGAAGGAGAAGATGGCAGGGGTTTCGGGGGCGATTCTTTTGTGGCGAGCGGTGGAGGTGTTTGAAGGCTTGCTTGGAGAGTCCTTTGGTGGCTTCGTTTTCTCGAGACGTGGTTCTGTAGATTCGGGGTGGTTCGTTAGACTCTGCTGATCCTGCTCATCTGCGGCTTCTGTTGGATTCGTTGCTTCGATGGCCTCCACTGCTCCTATTCACTATTCTGCTTCAGTTGCCTTCGCTGCTTCTGTTGCCTTCGCTGCTTCTATGGGCTCTGTTGCTCCTGTTGACTTTGGGGCGTTCGTTTGCTCTGGTGCTCCTGTGGACTTTGCTGCTACTGTTGGCTCTGTAACTCCGCTTGCCGCCTCTGCTTCTGCTGCCTCTGTTGGCATTCTATAGACTCTGTTGCTTTCGTTACATAAGTGGTCTCTGCTGTTCCTAGTGCTTTCGCTGCTCCTGTTGCCTCCACTGCTTCTAATGTCTCTGATGCCACTGTTGGCTCTGAAGCCTCTATTGCATCAACTGCTACTGCTCACTTGAATACTTCTGTTGGCTCTGTTGTTCTTGTACTTTCAACTGCTTCTGCTGAGTCCGTTGCTCCCGTTCGCCCAGCTGTTTCTTTAGGATCTGCTCCTTCTGTTGTCGCAGCTCCTTCCGTTTCCTCTATTGCTCCTGTTGGCCCTGGAGTATTTGTGGACTCCGCTGCTTTCGTTGCTAAAGCTGTCTCTGCTGTCCCCAGTGTTTTCACGGCTCCTGTTGCCCCCACTTCTTCCGTCTGTGGCTTCCACTGATTCTACAGTCTCTGCCGAGGCTTCGGTTCTGGTTAGCTCTGGTGCTTCTGTAGTCCATACCTGTCCGAGGCGTCTGTTTCGTTCAGATCTCCCTCGGTCGCCTATTTTGATCCCTTCGTAGCCTCCAATCACATCATCGACTGCCTTTCTTACTTCGAATCTTGGTCCGTCTCGCTCTCTCCATGCTCATCGGCTTCTTCACAACTCTCCTCCCTCCGTTGATCTTTTCCTCTTCCAGCGCACACCTTTCCTCCAAAATCAAGGCCCCTCCCATCCTCCTTCCCGAATCCCATCAAGGTCCCACCAAGTCTTTCCCAACACCCACCTCCACTACCACGGCACCAGCTCCACCATTCCCCCGTGTCCTTGGCAACTCAAATCCAATCAATGCCTTCATTAAGTCCCCACCCCGTGCCAGTGACCTACCCTTGACACATCAGTACATCATTCAATCTCATCTCCCAGCGTTGTCAGCCTCAATTGTGGAAGCCGTAAGTTATTTGTTGTGACGCTGCTACCTCTTGGCATTCACGTGCCCTTACAAGACTGCTCCTTCCCACTTCACGGCCAGGCTCCCTCAGCCGACGGCATCCGCTCCTTTGTGTACGACACACAACTGTAATTACCGCTAATTTAAATCGCATTTACCAGCGTCCTCTGGATGAAATTTGATTTTTTCCCAGCTTCCACTTGGCACTCATAGATGTCTCTGGGGGGGGCGGCCCCTCCACCCGGCGGAGGGTGAAAAATGAGAAGCGTGCGATGGAAACTAATTCGCAGGAGTCATTATATAGCTTTTTTCATATTTTCTGCTCAAAAATTGCCGCTTCATTATGAGAGATGAGATGGGCGGTGAGGAGGCGATGAGCTGTGGGAAGTGTGGGCGCTGATTGATGGTTGTGCCTTTTCTCTGCCCACTGCCCGGCGGGGGTGGAGTTCAATGGATTGTGGCATCGCTAATGGCGGGTCGATTGCTGCTTGTCCAAATTGTCATCCCGAGACAGATGGCAGTCCCGTCTCGCGGCGAGGCATGGATGCGCAGTTAATTGACTAATCGCTGGGAATTGTGGATTGTGGGCTCATTTTGAGTCGGTTTTTTTTTTTTCTTAATTTTTGAATTATGTTGGTCATTTGTAAGGGAATTCGGGGTTGGGGGTTAGTTGTGAACGTGGTCGTTGGCGAGGTCCCTGTGCGTCGTTACTGATAGCGCGTGTCTTGTTGTGGGACCTGCTTTAGAGGACATGCTGTTGCTGCGCTTCTTGCAGGCTTGGTTCTTCTTGACGTGCTCCTTCTAGCCACGCTGCTTCTTGACGTGTCCTTCTAGCCACGCTCATTTTTGATGTGCTTTTTCTAACCACACTCCTTCTTGATGAGCTCCTTCTAGCCGCGCTGCTTCTTGACGTGCTCCTTCTAACCACGCTCCTTCTTGACGTGCTCCTTCTAACCGCCCTCCTTGACGTGTTCCTTCTAGCCGCGCTCCTTCTTACCACGCTCCTTCTTGACGTGTCCTTCTAGCCACGCTCCTTCTTGACGAGTTCCTTGTAGCCGCGCTCCTTCTTGACGTGTCCTTCTATCCACGCTCCTTCTTGATGTGCTCCTTCTAGCCGCGCTCATTGACGAGCTCCTTCTAGCCGCGCTCCTTCTTGACGTGTCCTTCTAGCCACGCTCCTTCTTGACGAGCTCCTTCTAGCCACCCTCCTTCTTGACGTGTCCCTCTAGCCACGCTCTTTCTTGATGAGCTCCTTCTAGCCGCCCTCCTTCTTGACGAGTCCTTCTAGCCACGCTCCTTCTTGACGAGTTCCTTGTAGCCGCGCTCCTTCTTGACGTGCTCCTTCTTGACGTGTCATTGTATCTACGCTCCTTCTAACCACGCTCCTTCTTGACGTGCTCCTTCTAACCGCCCTCCTTGACGTGCTCCTTCTAGCCGCGCTCCTTCTTACCACGCTCCTTCTTGACGTGTCCTTCTAGCCACGCTCCTTCTTGACGAGTTCCTTGTAGCCGCGCTCCTTCTTGACGTGCTCCTTCTAACCACGCTCCTTCTTGACGTGTCCTTCTAGCCACGCTTCTTCTTGATTAGCTCCTTCTAGCCGCGCTTTTTTGAGCCGTGCTCCTTCTTGGCGTGCCCATTGCTGTCGTGCTCGTTCTTATCAAGCTTGTTGTTCTAGGATTTGTTGTTGTCCTACTCGTTGATGTTGTGGCCCTGAGTGTCTGGTGTCTTGCTCGTCGTCTCTCCTGTTGTCGCCTCATTAAATGGCTGCTGTCCTCATTAACTTCTCTTGCTCATTGTGGTACTGTCGCCATGTGCTTTAAACTGTTCCCGAACTCCCTCCAAGCATAAGTTCACTGCGGTCACCCCGAAGGTTCCCCAAACATTAAAACCCTTTGATCCTCAAAAAGTTCTCTTCCACAATTCCATTTCCCAGAATTAATCGCGTGGTTTCCAGCCTCTCTCTCACACACACGCACTTCCCTCTTTGAGGCGGTTTTCCCTCATCCCGGTCCTTCACCGGGCGCCATCGAGATGTCCTTGACATGGCACACGCCACCGCGTCCCGTGTTTCAATTTAAATAAATGAATAAACGATTTGATAATTTCATAAAATATCCAATAAAGGTAAAAAAGTGAGGGATCCTTGCTTAATTATTTACTCTCGCCGATGGGACGTCCCTCCGCCGGAGCGGAGCCGTCCGTGGTGGCCACCCCCGAAACGATCTCCTCGAGGAATCATTAAAATTTCAGCTCAATACCATTTAAAGGGCGGACGGATGTCAGGTTTTTTTCCCTTCGCCGTGTGCAGAGGTGGCGGTGACTCGGTGAGTCGACATCCTTCCCCGGTCGGAATGTAATTGAAATTCAAATTCACCGCCAGGGCAGGGGGTGGCTAAAAATACAAAGCACCTTAGAGGAGGTGCGGGGGGAGCTGTGGTCTACGAGAGAGTGCCGGTGGGGTTTCTGGAATAGTTTCTTGAGAGGTCATGGGGATAAAAGGTGCGCAGGATAACAGGTTTGTCTGAGAGAAATTCAATATTTCATCGGCGGGGAGTGGGTAGCTACCTTAAAAGGATTGAAAGGGACCACGAGACACTGGATGGGATCAGATGAGCGGCGAGGGTTCTGCGAATGTATTGATTTCCTTCCCGGGTGAGGCCTAAAAATATTTGCTTCTTTGATCCCAGTTGCTGGAGTCCTTGACGACGATGAATGGGAATCTGTTGACTTTCTGCTCTGGTGGGAGTTGCTTTGATCCCGGGCGACGGACAGGAGACACGATTCGATTGGCATTTCAGGTGAACAACTAACTCAGTGCTCCTTTGTCTCTTTTTGAGATGTTTGTGATTTTTTTGCATTTTCTCTGCCACAAGTCAATTCCAATTGAACTCCACGACTACCTCTGTTAAACTTATGCAGACGAATCCCAAAAGCCCTGACCAATCAACAACAGATTGACACTGACGTCAATCCACCACCCCTCGCAATAGCAGACACCACGACCACCACCAGCAACAGCACCGCCCCGACAGGACAGGAGCTGCTGGATCCCAGAGGACTTGCTCTCTTTCGTTCTCCAAAAAGGTCAGGAATTTGATGCGCTGACGCACTTTCTCCCTTCAGACGTCACTACGGTGTCGAGAAACATCCCCTCGAAGGGACAGGGATCACAGCCCCAAACGATGAATTTATTTTCAGCCGCAATACCTCGGGCCGAGAACACTTGTTTTTCATTTCACGACGCACGCACACCGTCTGCCGTCGCCCCCCCGGGAACAAGATGCTTCAATTCGAAAAAAAAAAAAAATGTTACTCATACGCCCCAGAGGCTCAGCCATCAGTCGTCAATTTACGGAACACTTACTTCACATTCGAAGATCCGCGAGATACATCATTCAGCTATCGATTGGAGGACGCATCGAGGCGACTAAATGCGCACCAGCTCATGTGTTCGGCTGTGTGTGTCAGGAGGAGCGACGAACCTCCTCCCCCGCCCCCCACTCCCAGCTTGTTGTCTAAGTGAAATGTTACGTGAGCTCTCAAAACATGGTTCAGTTCGTTTGTGAATGTGGAGTGGGGGACATCTCGGGTTCGCCGAAGCGAAAAGAATATTTTGATTGTTCTTATAACAAACACAAGGATATCATCATCATCGTCGTCGTCGTCCTCGTCGTCATCAATGAGTTGAGTGATATCCTGTGACAAGTGACTCTAGGAGCACTTCCCTCTCTCCACGCCGTGGTTCAACTTAAAAAGGGCGTTCAGGCTAAGTAATTGGCAATCATTTTCGAAGAAAATATCTCTGTAATCCAGCAGAAGTTTATCAAGGACGAGTGATTTTAATGATTCTCGGAGGCGAGGAGAGGGAGCTGCGAATTTGGGTCCAAGCGCAAGGGAAACAAAAAGAAACGGATTGCATTAGGACGCCGCCGGAGGATTCTTTCATTTCATTATGCCTGCTCAAGGGGGAAAAAGTCGTTTGCCCACAGACGTGTTTGCCCTTTTCTGTTGTCGTCGCCTGTAATGAGAGGCGATTTCATGCTCGGGCGTGGAAGTGATCTCGGGGGGCGAGAGTAGAGTGGCGGCGAATTGAATTTTCAGAGTTGTGATGATGTTGTGGAGGCTGTTCTTGTAAATCAACTGGAGATAGACCTCGTCGTCGACTTTGCAAACAGAGCACAGAGCCAGATGCTCTCAGTACGAGTGTGGCCTTAACCGCTACGAAGGATGCCCTGGACTTCTGCTACTGCGACGGAGGACGTCCTGGACGAACACAAGGTGTTATGCTACCGCGACGGGGGACTCCCTGAACGGCCACAAGGTGTTCTCCCACCGACACGTTGAACTCCCTGAACGACCACAAAGACTTCTGCAACCTTGAACAGAAGGGCTGTCGTCTGGTCCGGCTGGTGAACAGAAGGGCTGTCGGCTGGTCCGGCTGGTGAACAGAAGGGCTGTCGGCTGGTCCAGGCGTTGCAGGACATGGGCATCATTGTCGGTACCATCGTCGCGTCCCTGGTTCTCGTGTGCACCTCCTCAGGGGGAAACTGCTTCATTTCAGGCCCTGACCGGCTGCTGCGCCGGGGTACAACACTGCAGAGTGTGCCTTAACCGCGAAGAGTGACACCCTGGACAACAGCAGGGTCTTCTGCTACCGCGACGATGGACGGCTGACCAACCACAAGGTCTTCTGCAGCCGCGAACAGAAGGTCTGTCGGCGGCGAGGTGGTTTCACGTCTTACCACCTCCATGGCCTACTCAAGAACGCCTTCTTCACCAAAAATTCCTCCACCATCCCACCATCCCCTCCGTCAGTCCCACAAACCGCCTCAAGACTCAATCACATGAATTCCCCTTAGACACCTCCTCCCCGCCGTCGTTCGTTTGAACTGCTTAAATAACCCATTATCCTTTCGAAGAACAAAACCACACTCCTTCGCTTCAATCTCCTTAACTCAATCAACAATCGCAAACACAACCGCCGCGGGCTACTAATCTTGCGGGTTCCTAGGAATCAGTCATTTTGATTCCGTTTAATCCACTTCAATTCGCTGTCGTCTTCCACTCTCTCACACCCACCGTCCCTCCCCCGACCATGTGTTTGCCTCACTCGCTTTGCTACGCGAAATAACAGTTGTTACTTGTGGAATGAATGTCACCCCGTCCCCAGCTGTTTGTCTGCGGCGTCAATTACGTGGTTTCGCGTGCACTGACCCCTCAAGTGGGCTCATATCCGATTGCCTTCTGTTGACATTTGCTGCTGCAGTGTAACGGCCACACCCACTGTCAGTCCACATGGGCGGGACGGGACGGGATGATGAGTGCGACCCGTTCGATGGCCTTCGCTGGTGGATCTTTTGAACATTTTTAAAAATAACCAGTCCTTGATTTGTTTCAAATCACTCCGCGCACATATGGGGAGGCGTCGAATTTATTTCTGGCGATGTGGTTGGCAGGGGGTGGGAGAGGGTGGTCTGAAGGTGATTCATTGAACTCGGCGCGAGTGAGTCTGTGACGGGCGAAGGACGAGACGAGTGAGAATAAATTCTCCAACACGCCTCGCAGTGATTTGCGATTTTTGATCTCGTCGAGGGCGTCGAAATGCGTGTGAAGCGTGGGAGTCTACTCGGGAAAGGTCGCGAGTTCACGTCAAGTCAGGGGATGTCTTTGGAATTAAATGGAGATTAACTTGAACTGAAGACGGAAGACGGTGGTTTCATGGGAAAGCGTGTGTCTGTGGGAGGTCCGATCCGCCGCCGACGACGAGCGACGCTTGAAGTACACTTGTGATCAAGGAGGCTTTAAGGTTCGCAGCAACCGCAGGGTTTTCGGCTTAAGAGGCATCAGTGAAAGAGGTCCTTGGGCAAAGAGAGATTGGTTTCTGGCCAAGAAGACGACAATGAAGTCCCTTCTTGCCGAAAGAGATGTCACAAGGAGTACAGCAGGCAACAGGAACACTGTTCTTAGTTAAACACCTTCGAAGGACATCACAAAGTGCAAAGTAGACTCAAGGAACAATGCCACCATTCCATTCTTGGTCAAAAGCAGCCAAGGAGACGCAGTGGACGCTTCTAGGCCGTCATTCTTAGCCAAAGAGACGTCGAAGTTCATCACAAGGAGTCAAGCGGACGTCGGGAAAGTCAAACTTGACCCAAAACATATCGAAGCACGTCACAAGAAACCCATTAGACACCAGGAACGCTACCAGGTTGCCATTTTCTCTTAAAAACACGTCCGGCGCAACCAACGAGACGTCAAAAAAGAGGACTAGGACGCCATTGTTGCTCGAAAAGGCCTCAGAACAATCACTAGAAGCCAACAAGACGCCATGGACCCTGCCAAGACGTCAGCCATAGCCAAGACGACGTCAACGATGCCCATTCTTTACCAGAAAGACGTCGCAAGGACCCAAGCAGATGTCAGAATACCATTCTTGTCCAAAAAGACATCGAAACACATGACAAGGTGCAAAGCAGACGCCATGAACGCTGCCCGCCGGCCATTCTTGGGCAAAAGCTCGTCGAAGCACTTTGCAAGGAGCCCATCAGACGCATGACTTCATTCTTCTCCAACAACAGCCAAGGGGCCGCCAAGAACACTGCTGGGGCGGCATTGTGTGACAAAACCACACGACATGCAGCCAAGAGCACTACTTAGACGGGCTTCCTAGCCAAAGCGAGGTCACAAAATGATAGCAGAGCACCATTCTCCCCAGCAGTGCCAACAAGGACAGACGACTCGATTAATTTTTTTTTTTCAAAATCACCCCCGCCTCAGTTCCCATGAAAGTCAACTCGTTTGACAAGCAGCACCCACTCGACGTAATCCAGGCTCTCTAGCAATTCCGTCCACTCAGCCCCTCCTGAACTCGAAACCCATCAAGGACCCTTCGCCTTCCTCGAAAAACAATGCTTCCTCGAAGCCATCGCCTGTCATTCAGCCAGCTCCTCCTCTTGCCCCACCCTCACTAGCAGAGCAATCACCTCTTAATCCTTGCGAAACTCCCACTCACTGTCAGGACGCCCCCTTCATCGGCAACTGCCCACACCTTGGGCAGAGCAAATCACACACTATCTCGCCCTTTTCATGTCCCACTTCGCCCACTATTCGTCCCCAAACTAACGCACCACAACCTTAATTCTTTTCCAGAGGCACCCACTATCACTGACACCGGCACCGGCGAACTAATGACACCCCATTGTCGGGCCGAGCTCCCGTCCAGCAGCGTCAACCATCGTCGGCGGGTTTCCATGGTTTAACCCGTAATTGCGTTGCTTCCTCCAGAGCCAGAGCCAGAGCCACCGCCCATCTCTCACTGTCTCTCCCTCTCTCACACACACTGTCTCTCAGCTGAACAACAGTCGCTGCCATGGCATGACCTCGATTCCGGGAAAATCTAATTGGACGTGACTTTGTTTATTGTTTTCAATCGCAAACCGGGCGACGACGACGACGGCGACATGGGTAGCCTGCCGAACCTGCACGAGCTGGAGCGTATCGAGCGGAAGCTCGTTAAGGAGCGGGAATTGGCGTTGATTGAGCAGCGCGCCAGGGAGCAAATCGAGTCGAGCCGAGACAGGGAACGGGACAAGCTGCCGCTCCAGCAGGTAAGCATGCACGCCCACGCGAAGGACCTCCTCATCGTCATCCCCTCGTCTTTGCAGCATTCACTGGGAAACCCGTATCTGTTGAATGGAGGCGGACTGGCGGGGACGCCGGCCCAGGTTGCCAAGCACCACCACCGGCACTCGCTGACGGCGCGACGGGTGCTGAGGACTCGCAGCTCCGGCGGGTCACACAACATTTGGGATGATCCGATGATTGAGGTGAGTTTTGGTGGAGATTCTCCCTCTCTCCCCCTTGACACGTACCCCTCTTCTGTCTTTCAGCACTTGGCCGCGTACTCGCCCATCTCGAACCGGTCGCACAGGATCAACCCGGTCACGCCGTACCAGGTGCAGGCGGCGCTCGCAGCCAGTCGGCGGCGCGAGTCCATCAACAGCTCGATCGGGGCGACCTCGATCCGCCGGCTGCTCACGCTCAACAGTCGCAACTGCCGTCACAAGATCCCGGCGCACGTCCGTTCCAAGGTGTGTCGGGGCTTCACGTTCCTGGCCGTGGCCCACGGACTAGTCTGCGCGATCCTGCTGCCGCTGGTCGGCCTGCAGGGCTCCAACTCGGTGTGGCACCACCACGAGCATTGGGTGCGCGCCGGGCCGAACATCGGCTCTATGCTGCTCAGCATCTCGTTCCTCATCTCCACCGTCATGTGTTTCCTCACGACGAGCCTTATCCGGAACGTGCGCTACACACTCCTGATCGGTTCCAGCTACGTGGGGATGTGCGTCTTCCTCGTCGGCCATCTGTACCCGTCGATCTTCACCCTCGTCCCGGCGTACGTGATCCTCGGCATCACTCTGGGGCCCGCGTGGATCGGCAAGATCGCCCTCGTCGTCCACTTCGCCAGCAAGCTGAGCTGCTCCCAGCACGAGTGTGCCTTAACCGCGGCGGGGGACGGCCTGGACGACCACAAGGTGTTCTGCAACCGCGAACAGAAGGTCCGCCGGCTGGCGCGGTGGTTCCAGGCCTCGCAAGACATCGGCATCATCGTCGGGGCCATCGTCGCGTCCCTGGTGCTCGTGTGCACCTCCTCGGAGTGGGACTGCTTCAAGTTGAACTTCATCCCAGGCCCCGCCGCAGCCGCCATGAGCACCACACAGCAGCCGGTGCAGCCGGGGAACAACACTGAGGAGATGCCGACGGCCGCGGCCCTCACCAACAGCAACTTCTTCTACCTCTTCGACGAGATGTACAACCACAACGAGCACGGCGAGCGGATTTGCGGCGCCGACATGTGCCCCGTGTGGACGGCCCCCGATGAGGACGACTCCAACGGCACGCAGCTCTACTCGCACTTCGCCAGCGAGAAGGGCCGCGTGGGCGGCATCACCCTCATCGTCGTCTACTTGCTCTTCGCCATCGGCGCCCTGGCCCTGACCTGCTTGGCCGGCAAGGTCGACTGCTCGTTCCGCCACGAGCGGGTGAAGGGAATGACGGACACCCTGCTCTTCGCCGGGCCCATGGCCTACTTCATCGGCACCGAGCAGGCCTACATGCTGGGCGACTTCACGCGGGTAAGTGGGCGAACCGAGTGGGCCACCAACCAACCACCTCTGATGCCGATCCTTTTCTCGTTTCAGGCGTTCGTCTCGTGCTCCCTCGGCATCAGCATGGTCGCCGGCGCCCTCATCGGCATGGGCATCATGCAGTCCATCGTCTCGTGCACCCTCAGCATGCTGCTCCGCTACACCAAGCGCATCGTCATCATACGTAAGGAACCGCCAGGAAACCCTCTCTCGGTCGAGTCTAATCCGTTTTCCCTTTCAGTTGCCGGCTTCTTCTTCCACGCCTGCCTGCTGCTGGTGCTCTCCCGCTGGAAGCCGTCCAGCGACGACAGCGCCCTCTTCTACGTGATCGCCGCCAGCTGGGGCGCCTGCAACGGCATGTGGGAGACCCTCCTGATGGCCCTCGTCACCCTCAACCACGCCAACCACATCACAGAGGCTGTCGCTCCACTGCAGGGACTCCGGTTCCTCGGCCTTGGCGTCACCTTCGCTGCGCACGGTTTCCTCTGCGAGAACCCCAAGATCCTCATCCTCGTCATCATACTGGTCGTCAGTGTGCCACCGTACGCGATGCTCGAGATCCGCCTGGAGTCCCAGCGCAAGGCTCACCTCATGTCCTTATGACGAAACATCTTCAGTTAGTCCAGATCGAGGCGCAGGATTGCCCGGACTAACACCATGTAGACCCGCAACCGTGGTTCAGTTTTGTTCGCACTCACGTGCAGGCTATGAGATGAGAATTTATTTACCCAGTACTACTAGGACAAACGCTAGCCAGCGCAGCAGTCAATTTGTGAGGAGACCCCACCCCCGAAGACCTTCCCTCGCTCAGCATACGTAGTTAAGGACTTCTTTTCTGTTTCTCTAGACTTAAGGACATTTATGGCGTGTGTGTGTGTGTCTCTCTGTGTATTTTGTGATAAATGTGATCCCGTGCTCTGTAAACCTCTTCCAGATCTGTCGTTAAATGTTCGGTGTTCATTCTAATTGGTGGTCATGCTGTGGGAGGTGTGTGCGCATCTGTGCACACACTCGCGGGCTGGCTGCCAGATGAAAGCATAGTTTTAGGATTAAGATTCAACTGGTTGTGGCATTGGAAGTGAGTGGGAAGAGTTGTTGACTGTGGGAACAGATTTGTGGTGGATGCACTGGTTGTGGTAGTCATGGAACCATGGACTGTGGTGTCATTCGAAGAAGATCTAGTCGATGTCATTAACAGCGAGAATGTGACGCTACGTGTATTAGCCACAAGGATTTGGCTTGCTTTAGGGAGCCACACTGTCGTCTGGGAGTTAAGGCAGCTTCTTGTCTCAAATCTGGGACGTCATGGGAGCGACCTTCTGTTTGATTCCTTCCTTCTGCTTTCGACATGGGACAGTAGAGGCTTTTGTCGATGATCTGCACTCTGTTTCAGGAACGACTTCTCTTTGGTCTCAGCGACGTCATTCAGTTTTGCATACATTTCTAGGGAAGCGACGCCTGGTCATCAATTCAGACCGTTTGCTTCCACCTCCTTTAATTCAGAGGAGGACAACGATGAGTCCTGGTGGACAGCCACTGACGGTTGAAGTCCGACTGCCTGCTTCCACTTCCCTTCATTGAGAGGACGACGACGTCGCTCGGTAGACAGCCACTGTAGCGACTGACGGTTGAAGTCAGACTGCCTGCTTCCACTTCCCTTCATTGAGAGGACGACGACGTCGCTCGGTAGACAGCCACTGTAGCGACTGACGCTTGAAGTCAGACTGCCTGCTTCCAATTCCCTTTATTGAGAGGACGACGACGTCGCTCGGTAGACAGCCACTGTAGTGACTGACGGTTGAATTGAGACTGCCTGCTTCCGATTCCCTTCATTGAGAGGATCACGTAGTCGCTCGGTGGACAGCCAGTGTAGGCTGGCTGCTTCCAATTCGTGGTTTAGACAGACACTGTAGCGACTCACGTTTGGATCCATTCAGAACAGACCCTCTTCCAGGCACTCAGTCACTGATCCAGACAGTCCACCGAATTCTTCCTTCTTTCGAAGACAATTGGACTGTCTGTCGGTACCTTGGACGATTTGCCCAAGCATTGGACAGCCTCTAGAGCGCATCTCTCTTGGTTCATCGTCTGTCCATCTGCAGCTAGTCCACAGGCACCTTTTGACTTGAAATCAGAGTCTCTGCCGTAAGTTCCTCTAGGAGGTCAACGAAGTCGAGCCTTTGAGCCAGATTCTGTCTAAGGGGACCTTCCGTCGCTGAGATGTCTTAGCTTAGAGGCTCCAGCGACCTTCTGCTCTACAATCACTCGAGGTCTTTCTAGAGTCGTCCCTCAACAGAGTCCACCCATGAATCACCTCAGCCAACCTTCATGGGAAACCTCCAAATAATCTGTTTCTCAACACATCCCCTCATCTTCCCACATCTCTTCCCATGCCCCAATCAACCACAATATTATCCCCGTCACAGGGCGGCGGCCGGGAAGGATTCAATGAAATTCCGACTCCCCCCCTCCCTCCGCCCTCACTCGTTGTGTAGTTTTAAGGACAAAAGCATACATTTTCTAAGATAAACAAAACCGCTGTATCCGTAGGACGTAAGCAAACAAATTATATACCAAGACGTTACCTAGATGAAGTGTAATATATTTATATGAATTTAACAGAAAACAGAAACCAGTCAGGAGAGGGGTGCATTCGAAAGCTCTGAGTCTGTGTGCGGCTCGTTTGCGGCAGACGACCGCACGACCGCACGACCGACATGAACGTTAACATTTTAAATTGTGAAAGAATAAAAAGACAAGAAAACTGTGTTTATTCCACGCAATGGTGGCTAATAAAATGAAGAAATTTAAAAAAGAAAATAGAAGGGTTTTTTTTTCAATTTTACACTTCACTCCCTTTTCTGGCGTTTTAGCTTTAGACTGAGTAGTTGCTCACAGTTGTGATAGAATCAGGAGCCTACTACTTCAGCAGCCGTAACGAGCTAAAAAGTGCCAGCATTGGCCAACTAAATCGGTTCATCAGCAGCACCAATTGGTTTCAGCGTTAGGAGAAGTCAATCCGCGTGGTGCGCCTACTCTGTCCTAAGTGTGACTGCTCTGCAGCAGTCAGCCACTACAACGTAGCCTAACCTGTGATAGAATCGTCTGTGTGCACTTTCTCCTCTTGCAACAGACCACCCAAATTGAGAGCCTCTGTCGAAGTCACCTTGGAGATTGACTAGTCCTGCTGTTGGTGGCATGTTTCTGAGCACTGCCAGAGACCTTCAAAGCAAGGATGTTTCATCGGTTCTTCTCGGAGTCTGTCTGTCGCTAGTTCGAAGTCAAATGGAGATGGACAGAGATCCAGATCAAGTGGTTGAAGGTGTCAGAAGGTTTCCGATAATCTGATGCTTCTTCTTTCGATCTCAAATATGCGATGGGAATGCAATTAGGAGCAAATTAGATGTAGCTGCTGATGCTGATGCCTCGATCCCTTGCAAGACGTTCGAACTTTAGAAACTAACTCAGTAGGAGGAAGTTAGGCAGTTAGGTCACTTCTATGTCCACTGTGCAGATGGTTGTCCAAGTACTTGAGCTACTCTGGACACGTACACAATTTGTCAGGAAGAGCAGAGATGTCCTCTCTGAAAAAGAAGCACACATCGTCTGTCTTCTAGAAGCTCTCTTACTTCCCCCTTAACAAGCCACACAGAATTCCAATCCCGTCACGTGCCTCTGTCAAAAACCACGGACGTCAGTTGAATCTCCCCAGAATCCATCCATTGTTCAACGCACTTTTGGCACCTTTGCCACACAGAAAGCCCTTCAATCGTTTGACTACGACAGACAAGCGCCAGCAGCCAACTGATGACTCGCATCAGCACGAGAGACTTTACCTAAATCCAGCATCTTGCCGACGAAGACTACATGCCATCTCTAGCAGAACTTGAGTTCTCTGTCAAAACTCACCACAAAATAGGCTTTTCACGGACATCCCCAAACCGCACTACACGAATATGGAATGCTCTTCCCAGCTCAATATTTCCCATAGATTACAATCCGCAGATGTTTAAGACCAATGTGCACAGGTACTTCCTCTCTTTCTCTCTCCCTCTATACCTTCGGCCGTGCTGTGTCTTGACCCCGGACAATTAAGGGTATTAATAACCCCTTGAGCACGCGCAAATTATAAAATAAAAAACCAAGTACGTCACTGAAGCTTCCTCAAATCTCGTCACTTGGAATCGACACCCAATCCCTTGATCGTTGCCCATTCCCCCTTCATCTTCCCTGACTTAAGATCGAGAACCCAGCCTCACACCTTACCATGCACTCCGTCCACACTGACGATGACGAAACATCTATGCCCACCCACCAGAAAAAAAATCCAACAACCACTCATTCGCTCACAAACGATTTCTCCACTGAAATCGATTTCGACTAGGCACGCAGGTTGCACCAACAAGCACTCACTCACAGCCATGCGAGACCACACTGACGTGCCACACAAAGAGTTAAGAGAGTGCAGAGCACACAAGTGCGCATGCGACAGACTCACTCAGTCGAGTGGTTCCCGAGTCGCATCGGCTGCGGTGGCGGGTGTTCGTGTGTGTGTGTGTGCCTGTGTGGGAGGAGTCAGTTTTTCGTTTGGACAACTTTCGTCGTTTGAACGATCGGCCGAGAGACGCGAATGCCTGCTGCCTGCGCCTGGGTGCCTGGTGCCCAAGTCGCTTCTAGTGGAAGAATTCGTCGTTTCCAGATTGGAAAAATTATAGCGACACCGTGCGTCGTGTCGTTCGTTCGTTGTTCGACGACGGCGATGAGAGGTGAATGGGTGAACGAATGGACGGAGAAATGGGGTTGAATGTGGAATTTTATGCCTGTCCTTGCTCTGGTCACCTCGATTGGAGTGTGGATGGAGAATGACATGATTCCTGAGTTCATGATGAGGGGGGACTTGTGTGGAATTGAATTCGGGGATCCGTGGCAGATCTAGGGAGTGTGTGAGAAATGGACGAGTCAAACGCTGTTGACTGAATTCGTTGAATTCGAATTGAATTCGGGGATCATTGGCAGATCTTGGGACTCTGTGAGGACTGGACGAGTTCAAATACTGTTCCTTTGAAGGTGGTGTTGAGACTCTGTGAAGACTGGGCGAGCCTTTGTAGATTGTAATGATTGAAGGCGCTTGCAAGGCTGTTTTCTGGGAACTTTGTTGTTTCTAGGATAGGCTGACACAGCATTCACCAGAGCAGCTCCACCCAATGTATGCACCACCTCTCGTCGTGGATCCCTCTGAGCAGTCAAAGTGGAGCTAGATCTCAATGAATTTGACTCACCCACGACGAAAGGCACATGCTTGCCACAGCTGCACACAAACAGTTCCCAACCTCCCATCGGACCCCGATTCGTCTGAGCACTCCACAGAGACCTCCGTGTTCTTGAAACAGACTCGTCACCCAAATTCGGCTCCTCGATCAAACTCACCTCGAAGACTGACTAGCAGTTGCTGCATGTTTGTGAGCACTGCAGAGACCTCTAGAGCAACGAAGTCTGTCGGTCGCCGGTAGTCTTGGACAGAGATGGGGAATTGAATCAAGGTGTCGATCGGCAGGTTTTTGCTAGTTTTCTTAAGGTTTCCCTCCTTCATTTCGACCACAATGAGACGATGGGACACAGAGCGTTTAGGTGCATGAACTGAGGAGAAGCTGCTGATGAAGAGCTGCTGATGGAGAGCTGCTGATGCATTCTTCGATCCTCAGCAAGAGGAATAGAATGAAGATCTAGGCAGACCATTCGTAGGTCTTAGAATGACGACGTGGGATTTGAGACAGTCCTCCTGACTTGCGACAGTCCTACTGACTTGCGACAGTCCTCCTGACTTGAGACAGTCATCCTCCTTCTTGTGCGACTTGGCAAGTACATGAGGAATGCAGTCCTCCTTTTCCGACGACTGAGAAGGGAACAGCAATTGCGTAGTTGCACGATCTGGGGTTCAATAGCAGCATCTCTTGACGCATTTACTGATTCCTTGTGATCTTTGGAAGTTGGAGGCGGGCCTGTGCGACCCTCTCAGCAGCTGCTTTGCCTCCACTTTCTTCTCCTGAGACAGATCTGAGACAAGGCGTGTGTTTTAAAGCAACCGCCATCCACTGCATTGCAAGGAGACCTGTCGCTGTTCACGATTGCCCCGGAAGCCGACTGACTTTATGTCGTATACTCTTCCTCGTCCTTCCGCAGAATGGAAAAGGTCTTTCTGCTGATCTGGATCATCTCAAAGAAGATGTTTCTCCCTGATCCCTCCACTTCATGGCCATAGCCGTAAAACTGCGGAACAACTAGGAAGCCTTCGACTCATTTGATGATTTACAGAGATGTTTGAAGAAACCACTGGACTTCAAGTGCTTCAAAAAGGAAGTTGAGGAAACTTGAGACTTGGGTCTGGTCCATCCTCTAAAAAGCCCGTGGGGTACCTGGCTGCATTCTCAGTCCGGACTGGAGCTGGGTTTCAAGCTGCCTGCATGTTCGAGTTCAACTCCAAGTTCCACCTGTGCAACCATAGATCGGGCCGTTCACTGTTGCATCGTGCCGTAGGCTCCTAGACGATGACTCCACGGGCGTCCTCTGCTGCGTTGTTTCTAAATCTGGGAGCGGACGCCCTAGACTGAACCTAGACCCTGAGACTGGAACTAGAAACCTTAGACTGTCGTGTCGAGCTAGACTCCCTAGACCGTGGCTCTAGACGCCGTTAACTGTGGAGCTAGACGTTCCAGACTGTGAAGCTAGATACCTTAGACTGTCGTATCGAGATAGGCTCTCTAGACGCCGTTAACTCTGGAGCTAGACGCTCTGGACTCTGGAGCTAGACGCCTTAGACTGTCTTGTCGAGCTGTACACCCTAGACTGTGGATCTGAACGCACTAGACTGCGAAGCTAGATACCATCCCACCAATCTCCCACCATTTCTCACCCATCCAAAGCTCCAGTTAAATGCACTTACATGGACTCCACCTCCAACCACCCACAGCCGCACACAAATAGTTTCCTCCAACCTCCCATCGGACCCCTGTTTGGCTCCAAAGTTCCGTGTGCAATTAGCGCCCACCAGCCCTCCGTCCCGCCAGAAGTCATAATTGCCCAGCCGTTGCAGCAGTTGTTGCGAAAAGCAAACAGCAAGCATCGCATCACATGCAAATTCCCTAACGACCGCAAATGCAATCACCGCAACCGAGGGTCCACACTGCGCCGCCACCACCGCTGCATCCGTTGCCCAATCGATCAGTCGCCAATCGACTGCACAAACATGTGAACGATGGAATGTAGGAAGACTTGCAGTCGGTCGCCGTTCAAGGTCATCGCCGAAAGCGCGTGTGTGTGTGTTGAACAAAGGAGGTACGCGACTGGTTTGGTTGCGAAACAATCGCAAGACCGGCGCAATTTGTAGGCCTCTCAATTGCTGGGTGATGCTGGAGCCGTGGAGCTGTCGCGCAAGCGTACGACTGACGCCTTATGCAACCCAAGCAAGCAGGCAAGCGCACTGGCCACGTTAAGTGCACAAGAGATTCGGTTTGTTGTTTTTTTTTATTTCGTTTTGTTTTGTTAAGGAAGGTAATTGCTTTCCCTTGTCGCGTAACTTTGCGAGAGTTACGGCAGAGGACTGTGAAACTTTACGGCGGACGATAAGATCGGGAATTGCATTGTGAACGAGGAAGCAAGGAGAGGCGGTGATGGGAGGTGAGTGCTTAGGTGGACCTGTGTGAAGGTGTGTCGTAGTGATGAGCAGCATCGGGAAGGATCTGGAGCAGTGGAGTTGTTGCCCTACTTCGGGCAGCTTCTGCCAGCAGTCAACTTGACATCGCTTCAACCGCTCCCAACCAGTTCGACGGCACCTTTTATTGATTCCGCCGTGACCCAGCTTGCATGCTAATTCCCCCAAGTCGACCCTCGCCGTCCCTTAAAAGCATCGTCGTTGACAAGGCAGTGATTTTGGGCAAGAGACAAGGTCACTGGCGCACGTAATCCACACCAAGCTGCCACAGCCGAATGCACAGGCCGTCCGCGTGTTGGTGGACAACAAAGGGCCCCCCTCTGTCAAGCGACACCCACACTCACGCGTCGACGCACTAATTAGGCGACAGTGACAAGCGCAGTAACTCAACCCGTGTCGGGGGCTTGCCCATGCGCGGCAGGTTCTATCGATCGTGACAAAGACACGGCAGAGGCAGTAGCGGCTGACTGAGGTCTGATTTAATGGCAAATGATATCGATACCAAGTGGCTGGTGGGATTTATGAGGGCCTGGTGTGGCATTGAAGACGACGGGGGTATTGATGACGGTTAGGTGTGGTATTCGAAGCGACGTGGAGGTCAGGTTGTTGGGCATACGTTGACGGTGGAGCGATGAAGAGGCGATCAGAGACCTGTGCAAGTGACCAGGTTGAAGAGGGAGCGACGGAGAGTCGATCATGAACCTCTCCTAGGGACCATCAGGGACCTCTAGGAGTGCACGGGTTGAAGACGGAGCGACGAAGAGTCCGTCGAGACCTTTGCGAGTCACCAAGTTGAAGTCGGAGCGACGAAGAGTCGATCTTGGACCTCTCGTAGGGACCATCAGGGACCTCTAGGAGTGCACGGGTTGAAGACGGAGCGACGGAGAGTCCATCGAGACCTTTGCGAGTGACCAAGTTGAGGCCGGAGCGACGGAGAGTCGATCATGGACCTCTCCTAGGGACCAAGATGAGAAGGGACCTCTAGCTAGTGCCCAAGTCGACGGAAGCGAGTTGCGGAGTCGATTAGGGACCTCTGCAAGGGACTGTGGACCGAAGGAGAGTTCATCTGGGACCCCAGGACCTTCGAGCTAAAGCGACGACACACCACCTCAGCTTCAAGTTGAACCGCCCAATGATGAGGCAATGGTCCTCATCTCCCAAAACTGCATCTCAACCCCATCACGTCTCTCCAAAACTCAATAAGCCCCACACTCCACCAGTCCACCCTACACCCGTCTCTTCATAAATCGCTGTTAAATAATCCCTTCCCCCTCCATCCATTCCAACTGAATGCACGAACGGATTTGAAAACGTTAAGTCCCTGTGTGTTTGTGTGTATGCCCGCGTGATTGTTTCTGTTTCCTGCGTTCGTTCTCTCCTGGCAAAGGATTTGAAGAGCGCATATTTATCTGCACACTGCAGTGCATCGCTTAATGAGGCCAGCGCGCCGTACGTTGCGCATCCAGTCGTCGCAACCTATTTCACGGATGGCAACATGCACTCGAGTGCATCCTCCGGAAGGCCATTGTGCCGCCGATGAACGGATCAATCACACAGAGCTCTCTCCCTTTGGTCCTTTATTCCATAAAAAAAAAATAAACAAAAACATTCCTATGTACAAACAGTTTGAGAAGGTCTTCCCCCCCTCTCCGCATCCTTAGTCAACATTCAGCGTTCGCAGACTGCAACTGGGCGGGGAGGAGTAGCTCGCTTTGGACTTTGACTTCGCATTCACCTTCCAGTTCGCTTCGTCCATCAGGTACTCCCTGCAAAGGAAGCTCGTGTGAGTGCGGACTGCTGGGGCTGACTGGCTGCAGACTTACCTCCTCTCCTTCAGGATGTCCATCCATTTTGCTTTGATGTCGGCCATGGGACCGGCATTTCCGCCGTACTCCTCCGGCAGCATCTCCCTCGGGATGTGGTCGTACAGTGTGCTGGAGCCGGGCAGGTGGAACTTTATCTGAAAGCGCAGCGCTCACGAGGGTCAACGAACGACACAGAGAGAGAGAGAGAGTGTGTGTGGAGCTCTTACCAATTTGAAGACCTCGCTCTTGATGAACGGCTTCACCACCATCAGCACCTTGTCCAGATACGAGGGGCAGTTCAGCACATGCACCTCCTTCAGCCGCACCGGATGCGCCTCTTGAACGAACTTCATGTACACTCGCAGCGAATTGAAGACCACTTTGGTCAGGTGGCGCAGGCTGAAGCCGGCCATGTCGAAAATGGGAATTTCACCGTCCGCCAGGCCGGCCGGATCCTCGGTCACGAAGCGGCAGTCGGCCAGCATGAAGAACACCTTGACGCCTTCTGTGAACTGGAACTGCACACGAGATGAGCGTCATCATCGCACACAACAAAAAAGCAACGCTCACCTTATCTGCGTCGAAGTCCACGAGGCGGTAGAACAGCAGCTTGCTGTTGTTCGCCGTCAGCCCGGGAATGGGTACGAGATCGCTGTGCATGAGGATGGGGAAAGGTTAACAAGTGCAATCAATCAATTGCGGGGTCGAGGTGGTGGCTTACGCAATCTCCAGCAGGCGGCGACTGCTCTCGTCGCATGGGTCACGCTTGAGGAAGATCTGTGGGTTCTTGTTGCGGTAGTTGTAGTTGAATTCGATGAGCCGCTTGGCGCTGTCCACGTTGCCCGAGCACGAGTAGAGGAAGCGACGCAGCAGGAGGGGTTCTGCAATCGATTGGCAAACGTGCGTCAGCAAGAAGTTCGAGGGAAGCCCAGATCTACTCACCAATTCTAGGCAGCTGCTGTTCGTTGTCCAGCCATTTCTGCAACTCGGCCAATTCCGTCTCCATGTCAGCGAGGTAACCCATTTCCCGTGTAGACCCAAATGAGGCAATGTCCCCGCGGTTCGTTGCAAAATTTCGGTTACTCGTTCGAAATTCAAACGTATCCAAATAAACACACACTTCAACTGAGACTCACACACGCCGCGTCGAATTTCAAAATGAAAACATAAAAAAAACAAAAAAAAACCACGAAAATATGTGTTTATCTGATGCGTCGCGTCTTTTGCTTGTTAAACGAGCCGCGATCGGTTTTCGCTTTTGTTATGCTGTCCACACACTTTCGCAGACGATCGCGCTGACAAGTTGACTTAACCGCGCGACGCTTCCTGAACAACTGAGAAGCCGAAGCATGAAAATGCGACTTGCTTCGGGGGGCTAGATGTACTTCACACAAACACACACACACACTGGTGGTCTCAGCCGCTAGTGCCAGTGCAGTGGCGTCGTGGCGACCGTGAAGAGAGCTTGCGCGAGTGAGAACAAGAGGCGTTGGCCAACCAGTTGCCAGCAAGGGCCACTTGCTCGTGGTACCTTAGACTAGAGACCACCGGGCCAGAGCTGAGATTCTGGGCAACCTTGAGCGGGACCTTAACCTGACGTAAGACTGAGAGTGAGAATGGGAGAGACAGAGAGCGCTCACTGATAGAACATCGCAATAGACCGTCCTTACTTGGGATTTGGCTCACGCGCCGGTACTCTGATTTAAGTGGGATTCCTGTGTGCACAGACGCCTGGCGGAATACCAACGAGTGACGCGCGACGCTATGGTTGGTTCTGATCTAAGAATAGACATGCTGTAAGAAGCGGCGCTGGCTCGCTAGTGGAGCGCCGGCGGGGAGCTGCTTCAATTAGCATATCGATTAGCCCTTTGACTCTTTGTTTCTCCTCCCCAAGTGCTAATGAGTCGGAGAAACCTTCTGACTTTCTGTTTTGGAGCGAGTTTCTTGATTTTGTACGGTCGCCAGTGCAACGGAGCCGATTTGGGGCCGATGTCGTAAGCGGGTGAATGGCCTTCGTGGAGAAGGGTGGAATCTGTGGCGTGGACGAGGTGTTTTGTGCCGATTTTCTGTCTTGAGCGAGTTGAGGGTCTTCAGTAGCTGTTGGCTTGTTCGAGGATGAGAGACTACGTTCGAAGTGTGCTCCACGTGCTGGCAGGCCTAGGGATCCTAGAGGTTCTCCACTGCAAAGCCCGACTTCTGTCAGCTTGAAGCCGTCACTGATGCCTACTCGTCCAAAGACAAACTCCGTCCACTTTGCACACATCTTCCTGGCAACCCTGCTCGGCTGCCCCTCTCGACTGAAGCACGCGCACACGACACCAGATGGATCATGTTTATGCTCCCCGTCTCCACCGTCACGCCATCGACAGCCGACCACAGTTGTTGCCGTCGAAGTGACGACACCCCCAAACCGGGTGGTTGCCCTGCTTGCACGGATTTCAGTCAGACTCACTGGCTGTGCAGTGTACATAGCCGGCATCTCCCGGCAGCCTCCCTCCCACGAGCCATAACCCACCCCAAGACACTGGGGATGCCCACTGGCGTGTGTACACCGAACTGGGTTGCCTCAATACGTCATCGGAGGGGGCTCAGCACTTAACAATTACGACAAGGAACTCAACCTCATTTTGTTCCAGGGCGGGCGGTGAAACGAAAAGGGACGTCATTGTGGAGCTGCGAGGGCACCGGGACGCACGGCATGACTTTCACTGGATGACAATAAGAGAAAAAACCCAGAAAACATGAGCAATGGAGAGCTTTCATGTTCTCGTCGTGGGTTTTCGTCGCTTTTGTGCGGCGAGGTTCTTGTGCGAGGCCTGTGCGGATAGAAAAGGAGCCGGGTGGTGGTGCAGCGTTATGTACAGCGAGGAGTGTTGCCAGAGGAGAGGTCATAGCAGAGACGACGATGCCTGGAGTCATTGCTGGCGGAAGGGTATCGAAAGGTGTTCAGAAGGAGACTAAGAATTCGGGGATTACAGACATCCCTCTCAGCAGTCTCTGGTGATAAGGGGAAATGGAGAAAAAAATAGTGTTTCAATAAGAGGTTGGATTTTGATTTGTCGATTACTCCTTCGATTCGAAATGAAAATGTATAATGTATCGATGAATTTTGTAGTGCAAATAAAGACATTTTTAAACCCAAAGTTGTTTTTTATTAATTTTCCTTCCTAAGCTCACTTGTTGTAAGGACAAAAGAAGGTAGGTTGATGTTCCACTAAGAGGTTGCATTTTGACTTTCAGATTACGCCTTTAATTTGGAGAAAAATTTGCTCGACATCCAGACAGATTGGATAGAGCAACTCAAGCCGTTTTTAAACTCAAAGTCGTTTTTTATTAATTTTCGAGCCCCAACTCACTGGGAGTGACGATAAGAGAAAGTAGGTGCATGGTCCACCAAGAGGTTGCATTTTGACTTCTGGAATACTCCCTCAATTTGGAGGAAAATTGTCCAAATTTTTTCACAGGTTTTTAGAGCAAATGAAGCCGTTCTTAAACTCAAAGTATATTTTTATAAATTTTTGAGCCCCAACTCACCGGGAGTGACGATAAGAGAAAGTAGGTGCATAGTCCACTAAGAGGTTGCATTTTGAGTTCTAAATTACTCCCTCAATTTAAAGGAAATAGCCTCCGATTGTTTCCCAGATCTGTTAGAGCAAATGAAGCCCTTTTCAGATCATAACAGGTTTTTAACATTTCCTAGGCTATTCCATCTACCAACCTGGCAACACCATACACACTGCCCCTATCAACCTATCTACAACAAAGGCAAACACACAATGAACCCCCAAAATACCCGTCAAACCCTGCCACTGGGGGGGGGGCGGTTTGAGATGGTTGTTGCCCTCAGTCATCGACGGACAGAGGGGAGGAGGTTCGGCCTGACTGTAGAGAAAGGAACAACAAACGAGAAAAGGAAAACGTCGAACATATTGGGGGAGGAAAACTCCATTCGGTTTTTTCACCAGCATTCAGTGTTCGTTGGCCCTTCGAAGGAAGTGTACACACGTTAGATTCGCCGGTTACCGCGAGTGCGTGTCTGTCGAGTGAGCGTGTGTGTTTTTGTGTCATCAAATTTTTTCTTCCCCCATCGAGACGATGATCCAACGACGATAATGTATGTTTTTGTGCAAGTGTACCATCGCCTGGAAATATGCAATCAATCTTGCAAATCTGAGTGATCATTTACAGTAGAGTCGTGGAAAAAATAACCAGTCTTTCCCATTCCCTGAGAAAAAAAAACAACAAGAATTACATAATCGTATCGAAAGCGTTGGCATGTTAACCTACTATTCAACGAAAAACTCAAGCACAAACGTTTTTCTATTTATTTTTTGTTTCCTTCCCTCTTCCCTTCTTCCTGCATAATCCCATCTACATAACAGTCACCCCCCACTCCTACCCTCCGCCCCTCTTTGGGTGGGTGGCTGGTGGCGAACACACACAAACACGGTCGGTCTCTCCCTCGCCTGGTACGTGTCTAATGAGACTACAGAGCGGCGGGGGCAACCCTAAAATATACTCGTAGTACGCTATAGTATTCTGTTCGTGTCATGCGGTCGCCCGTGCTGTGCCACCTACCAGCGGGCCTGGTGGGCCTTTTTTCCAACTGCCGCCAACATGGGATGGGATAGTTGCCCATCGTCCTCAGAGTCTCCGTCGGGTGGTGCTGTGTCATTTGCATTTTATGGAACCGAAGTGTATGCGTGTGTCTTGTCAAAAAAAAAAACGAAGGAGAATGCTGAAGAATCTAATTATACGAGGAAGTCGTTCATTTATTCATTACAATGGACGACGTTCGTGTGATCCTTATTTTTTTGGAGGACGAAGATGATTCGTTGGGGAGTTCGGTGTTCGGCTACTGCCATTCACGACTGTGGGGCATTAGAGTGAAGCATGTTCGAGTGGTACTTTGAAGGAAACGACATCAATTTGCCTCCCATTCGGCATTCGACGGTGGCTGTCTTTAAAGTTGTCCCTCTACTACAACCCACCACTGTTCTTTTGTAAGGAAGGAGGCCTCTTTCAAAGGAACGGGCACGAGTTGGGGTGCCTCTGGGTTGTAGACAGCCAACAAAACGCCATCAATTCAGTGTTCGACGGTGCCTGTCTTTCAAGGTGTCCGTCTTCTGCCATCCACCACTGTTCCTTAACAAAAAAGGAGGCCTCTGTCAAAGAAGAAAATAGGGTACCTCATACGTGGACAACCAACAAAACCCCACCAACTCATCTCCAATTCGTTCGGTTGTCAGGTGTCCGTCTCCTTCCACCCCCTACTGTTCCCTTTACAATGAAGCAGGCCTCCTTCGAAGGATCCGGCATGAAATAGAGTACCTCTTTGTTGTACATAGACATCCAACTAAACGCCATTAATTTGATTCCGATTCGGTGTCCGTCTCCTTCCACCCACGACTGTTCCTGTCCCAGTGAGCGAAGGAGCCCCCTCCCCCCAAATAATCCAAACTTATGCGACGTACACCCTCACACTCGGCGACGATAATAGAAATCCAATTTCGGAATCAGGACTCCATCGTCGGGTGGTGGTGGCGGCGAGGACACTACGTTTGCGGCAGTCCATGTCCTGGCAGCAGCGACGACGACGACGGTGACACTCTATTCGAGGCCCTCGGAGTGGTTATGACAATGAAATAAAGTACTTAACCCAAGCGGATGTGGCTGGGATGGGGGCGGGGAAGGACATGAACTGCCTTTGTGGTGATCAATCCTAATCGGGGCTTTCAAGCTTAATGAGTCCCCCCTCCTCGGAGTTCGGAGAGTCATTAGGACCGAATTATTGGGGGAAATTGGTTGGACGACTGGGGAGGGGGCGAATTTTGAAGCCGTCCTAGTGCGGTCTTGGAGTGGTTCATGTACAGAAGGGAGGGTTCTTCATCCAAATCTGCTTGGTTTACTGGGAGGGAGACCATCTAACATTCATCATCAACTGCAAGCTCCTCCTGGAGGCTCTATAGACTCCTTATGGCAGGAGCCACAATCTTCCCCCAATCTGCTTGGCCTTCAAGTTCTCCTTCAAGATGGCGACTCCTGACGTTCTGCCTGATGTTCAAACCCTTCTTGCAGACTCCCTAGCATCCGATGTACCTTCTTCAGCGCCAGCCTGACCATCGAGCTCTCCGTTGAAACTCTGAAGGGTCCTTCGATTCTTTCTTGAAACTCTGAAGACTCCAGTCTGCTGCCTTTCTACTCCAGAGCGAGTTCCTTCCAAAAACCCGTGCGTGCTTCCACTCACCTCACCGCCTCTTTGACGCGTCCAGCCCATGTGACAGTCCCTTTATCGCCCCCACCATCGGATCACAGTTCACCTCCAGACCTATCAATCAAATCAGTATCTCCAATCGCGCTCCTGACTCCTGACGAATGCCAGAGGGCACTCCTTCGAGTCAACACACACAGTCCCAGTGTTCGTCGCGCAACCTTCCTCCATCCGTTCTAATGCTAACCGAACATGCAAACGTTCGGCGATGAATCATTTTCGTGTGTTTACTCGTCGTTGGAGCCATTCCCCCTCCTCCCTGGCGACGGCGACCATTTGATTCAAATTAATTTCCACAAGGACAATAGCCTGCCCACCCACCCCCACCATTTGGCGGTGGCTGAAATTTGATTTCGTTAGAGCTTTGTTTACAAAAACCCACAGAGCCTGTCGACCACCGCCAGACATGCCACAAGCCGGTCGCTGAAGTGGATCCGGACGGACCTCCACCGTCACCTCCATCGCCAGCGGCAGGATAGTGAACTTGCAACCCATTGCCGGAGGACAGAGAGAGAGAGCGCGCAAAAAAAAAATAACTGAACAAAGTCCTTACACAAGGCTGACTGGCAAAACTTAATTGCGCTCGTGAAGTAGTCTCTCATCCTCCGCCCGCCGAGTGGGCGTGCGTATGTGTGCCTGTGTGTTGAATGTTTGCGGCCTCGAGGGCAATAAACGGGGCCAGGGCTCATGTCCAGCCACCAACGCTCTGTGAGGTGCTCAGTGCACTAGGGAGACCAAGGAAATTTATCGCCACGATTTTAATGGACTGACTGCAGACCAACCCACGCGCACACACACACATGGTCCTGGATCTGATGAAACCCTGATGAAGCGATAACCGCTGGGAGCGTGGCGAGGCCAAACAAAGGAACCACTTGACGCGGCAGTCAAGGTGCACCGTGGAATGGAGGAGAATCGGTGTTCTGCGGGCGCATTTGCAGTGGACACTGGAGGGACTAATTAAAGCTGAATGGTGGGCGCTAGGTGGGGGGCAGTGTTTGATGGGGGGATTCCTTCCCAGAAGACGGAGGAGACTCTGAGGAAGCCCGGTTTCTTATTGTTCTCGGTGTCAGGAGATGAACTTATTCAGACTGTTCCCAAGAAGAGGCTCGCTGCGGGTTGTGGCGACTGAAGGATGAACGAACGCCTTGAGACACATCCCAAGGGCCCTCGGAGAAGGACATTCTCTGACAGAGTCTGAGAAGCAAGTCAAGCGCTAGCCACTCCTCCAGATCGTGGAGAAACTCGGTCTGTTCTTGATCTCGGAAAACGAACTGCAAGAGGAGATGGACTTCTTGTGACCGTCGTGAGAAGTAGACCGAGGCAGGAGATGCATTTTCATGCAGACACCGAGAAGTAGACCGCGACAAGTAAGGAGCTCCTTCAGATCTTGAGAAAGCTCGGTTTCTCCTTGATCTCGGTAAGCGGACTGTGACTGGAGGCGGACTCCTTGTGGCGGTCTCTGGACGCGAACTACGGTGGAAGATGAACGCCACGAGACACATCTCAAGGAAAGGACCTCAGCAAGACATGGACTTTTCCAAACAGAGACCAAGAGCCAAGCCGATGGCGAGGTGAACTCCTTCAGAACTTAGTGGCAAGGCTCAGCTCAGCCACCACCGATTAGGACGGACGTCGTGCCCATGGCCAGTGGTGGATTTTTGGAGCCAATTAAGAGCCGTCTGGTCCTCCAGCCCTTCCAAGCTTGCATCTGAGATTTTAATCCCGTCCCAGCAGCAGCGTCTTTCCCTGTCTCCCTCTGACCAACTCCCCATCAGTCTCTAGTAGGTTACCCTGCCACCACACGACCTCTCTAACAAACCCCTTGACCCATCTCTAGGCATCGACGCTGAAAAATGAGTGAAAAGTGAACAAACAAAAATGAGACGAAATTTTAAGTGAAACAAGTGTGAAACCAGCCAGAGAGAGCAGCAGCACAATGGATCCACGAAAGCAGAAGCGTCTTGGACCAGCGCCAATAGCCTCGTTCGAGAAATCCTTCGAGGACAGCACCACAGCTAATGGATTACCGCACATGCAGAGGATTGCGTTGACAATAACCGAAGCCAGTGAAGAGGTGAGTAACGAGACACTCCGAGGGCTCCGAGAGCTCCGAGAGCTCCCCCTCTCGGTTCAGCGACCATTGACTCCGACTCGGGGATACGGTCAATTCATTAAAAAAAACCACCGTCCCGACGTGAAATACCCCACGCTCTGCGTGACAACGCTCGATTCGTTGCGGCATATGGTCGTTCGACGAGAGGAGAGAGGTGTACACCACTCACCGCCGGTTGTGGTGGTTATTTATATCGTCCAACCCCCACGTCTTATGAGCGCACAGACTATGTGGCAAATTGGATCTATCGCGTCGCACTTCACAGAGAGACTGTTTACACAACAAATGGCCCTTAAATCACGGCACAGGGGGACTGTACCGATGGAGGCGGTGTGGCCTTCGACTTGGGTGTGTGTTCAATCAATCATCGAGCGGGGAAGGGTTGTGGAGTCAAGGTGATTGATGAGGGGTCAGTGGGGTGGTGGCTGATTGGTGGGCGCGACTTGTTGGCTTGGTGGACAGAGCCTAAGTCACACTTGATGAAGTTAAGGAAGGACACAAAAACCACTCAAAACTTAAAGCCATCCCACCACCCACCCCCCCAAACAGACATTCGTCCAAATGACCTCATTTCGGAGTGAAGCACCCCCTCTTTCCCTCCACCCCATCGAAAGCAAACCACGCAGTAAACCACCAAATCAGCATTCCGCAATCTAAATATGCACAGCACTTTGCCTTCTGTCCTGTCAAGCCACCCCCTCGTCGTCGTCACGTGGCGACACGACATCCGGCGCATGACCCACCACTCCAACCAAACTGACAGTTCCCTGCACAGGCGCTCCTGAGCTTCTCTCTCAGTGAAAGCTCGCCGACCGCGCTTTACAGTGGACGACAAAACAAGGAATCGCAAAGGGCTCCCACAGCTGTGCCCTTCTCCTCTGCTACTGGACGGTGTACGTGTGTGTTGGGCCACTAGTATACAAGATTCTTTCAGCGGAGCAGACGAACTGGGAACACAGTCGAGCACAGTGTGCTCCGTTGCCCACTTTTAGGTGCAAACAGAAAAACACCAGAACAATTAACAAACGTGGAATTTTAATTCGAAATCTCGATCCGTCGACGGTGGCGATAATGAAGGACACGCGGAATTAGTGCGTGAAAGAAGAACACCGTTTTTTTTTTCCTCCTGTGCCAATCGCACGGTCTGTCTGTGTAAGTGCTGCCACCAGTGACAGTGTGTCTGTTGCGACTGTGTGCGCGTTTGTCTGTATCCAGTGCCAGTGCAGTGACCAAAAAAAAAAAAACAGGACCAGTTCCCCCAGCCACCCAACCACCCACCCACCCTCACAAGGGAGACATTGTAATTTATTTAAAACGGCATTTTCCGAAGCACACAATTATTTTGTCATCTGCGGAAGCATGTGTTACTGTCGACCGACGACGACTTGCTTCCTTGCCAAGGTCTGACATGGTTCCTGGTGCGGAAGCTCCCTCCGGCATCTCACTCGCTCGCGCATCGATTGTGCTCCGTCTCGCTCGTTTATCGGCTCTATGTGTCAAATTTAAACCTTCAAGGTTGTGTGAGCTCTCTCTCCCTTTGCGTTCGATGCGAGATGAGATTTTCTTCTGTCGGGCGGGGGTTGTTGTGTCTTTTGGTCGAGCGCGTGTGTGTGTGTGTGTGCACTCACTTCAATTAGCAGTTTAATTAAATTATTTAATTATTTTCTCCCCAAAAACCCCCTCTCTCATTCCTCTCTCTCTCTCTCTCACTGTGCTCCTCAGATGATGGACTCCACTGGCAGCAATGGTGGCGTTGGTAGCGGTGACGATGCCACCGATGACACAGAAAAACCCCCAACAGCACCCACGACGACGACGTCGACCTCAAATGACCGAAAAGCAACCCCGTCGAGAAAGCAACTGCAAGACATCGGCGGCAAGCGAGCTCAGCCGCCACCGATTAAGACGAACGTGGGCCCTGTGGCCGGTGGGGGATTTGTGGAGCCGATTAAGAGCGCCACCCTGCATACGCCGTCGACGCCGAGGATTGAGCTGAGCCGAGCGTCAAGTTCATCGCATCACGAGGAGGACAGTCGTGACAGCAGCCCGGAGAATGTTTTCGAACAGGTGATGTTGTGTTTGGTGAATGTGTCGTGTGCGCGTGTGTGTGGCTTTGTAGATGGAATGGTGTGCGTGGGTGTATGCACGCGTGGAATGTGATGGGGATTGGTTGTCAAATTCAGGAGATTTGCGAAGGATTCTAGAGGCGACGATAGGGCTACTGAAGTGAGATGAATTCTGAACGACTGGAGGAGGTAGTGAAGCGCTGGAGGGTGTAGCGCAAGCCGGAACCGGATATCGTCCCAGGTCTTGCCTTGTTTTGGTGCCGAAAGCAGGCCGAAGGACGAACGACTAACGACGAAGGAAGTGGACGGGGAGTTGTCCTGCTGTGGGAAACACATCATTTCAAAGAGCTTGTCGGTCTTTAGGGACAGATCTCGAAGGCTAGACTGTAGCAAGGGTCTAGAGACAGAGAAGAGACTGTGGCACAAGCCGGAGCAAAGCAGTAGTCAGTCCTTAGGCAGAGAGGTCGCAGACAGGCTATAGGCTGTGGTAAGGGCCTAGGGGCACGCAAGATACTGAAGAAAGAACTAAATGAATCCTGCAGCCCAGAGAGTCGTGAAATAGCCAGAGATGTTGCGAGCAAGTTAGAGCCAGTGACAAGGGTCAGCACCGTGGATTGAGTGGAATCCTTGAAACCAGAGACGTGCAAGAGACTGTAGAGCAAACTTTGCCGAGCCCTGGGAGTCAGGACGTCCTTGATAAGATGGACCAAGTCATCAGTGGAGTGTATGTCCCCTACTCTCGTGAGCCCTCAATATGGTCCATAGGGCCGCTAAGCCTGGATCCCAGTCAGCAAGCCAGAAAGACGTTGTTTAAACGGACGGAGTCCTTCGTGAAATGAATCTCTCCACCTCTCGCGGGGCCTCAATAGGATACACAGCACGAGTCCCTGCCGCTAAGCTCAGATCCCACTTCGAGCTTTAGGACCAAACGACGCCACAAATCGCAAGCCTCACTCTAATCAAGCCACCCCCTCCAATCACGCCGTCACATCCACGTTCTTGTCGCTTTTATAGTTCTCGTCTCTTTTTTTGTCGTTTCTGTTTCTGAAACATCATCTCGTAGCTTGTAGTTTGAACTTGGTCTTTTTTTCACTTCTTGGTGTTGTGAATTGTTGTGAAATGATTGAAACTAATACACATGAAGGTTGGCACTGGGACCCTACAGGAAACAATTGGTCTTGGCTTTCGCGAGGAGGGTGCATTGGAGTTGCGCAGTTCCACCGAGGAGCTGTTCTTTATGGATCCCGAGGCGAAAAAGGAGGAACAGGAGAAAATTCAACAGCAATTGCAGGTGAGTACAGAATTTTTTCTCTAGTTCACATTACTTGTGTCAAATGGTGGCGGTTTCAGTGTGGTGCTTCTGCAGGAGGGGAGGAGGCTGACTGAGGCTGTCTTAAGGGTATTGGCTCTCAGGTTTAAGGAGGAATGGTTGGATTTGGGGGACATTATGGGGCCTTGAAAGGCATCAAGAAATGTTCAGAGATATTAGGAGGCGTCGAGGGTCTTTGGAAGGCAACAAGGCACGTTCAGAGGCGTTCAGGTCTTCACTGAAGTTTAAGAAGGAAAGGTTGGCTCTAGGGCGGATTTCGGGGACTTTTAGTGGCGTCAAGAGACTTAAGGGAGGCCCAAGAGACGTTCAGGCTTCAAGTGGCTTTGGGAGTCCTTAAGAGGCTTCATGATACTTCAAGTGGCTTTGGGAGACGTTAAGAGCTTTGGCAAGGCGTTCAAGATCGTCAAGAGGACGAAGTCGTTTCTTAGCGACTGTAGAGGGCTTTGCGGAGTCTTTGGGCTGCTTTATCAGACGTCACGATGTGGGATTGGTTGCATCTCGAGAGGATGGAGCGAAAAATCGGCACAGATTTGTAACAAACTCCATGCCATCCGATGAAACAGTCTCTTAGAGTGGCCATCGAAGCCTCTCGTTTCCCATGGTTAGGTTACGTTGAAGTGGCTGACAGCTGTACGAGGTGACAGCAGCTATACTTAGGCCAGCGTAGACCCACTGTGCTCTCACGTGGATCAGTTCTGGAGATGATGACCGACTTTTACGTTGCATAGTTTAGTCAGATTGGTGAAGTAATAGACTTCCAGAAGTCTGTGCTTACAAGTGTACAATCGTTTCTTCCCCATCCTCATCTCTGCAGATCCCACAGAAGAAAGGCATGCCTTTCCTAGAGGCGGGAGTACCATTGGCGCACTGCCCTGTTCTAACACCCTTGAGGGTTTTAAGACTCCGCCTGCCCATTAATGGATCGTTTGGGATCTAGCACAGGCCAGATCTAGCACAGACCTCTGCCAGTTGTATCGTGTCCAGCTCCAGTAGATTGTAATGTCCCCCAAAACACGACCACACATGACCCCAAGCCACACACACACCACGCCCACATTAACCAAACGTTCAAGGTCCCCTCCCAATGCAACACAAGCATTATCTTCTTTCAAACGATCACGGAAACCACATCCTCCTGCTCAGCCTCCCCCATCCGCAGACGTCTTCACAGTTCCACACATCTTGGCGCATCCTTCATCATCAAACAAGCAACACCGTCTAACACAATTAATGCCTCCGCCCCACCCGCCGCCGCCCCACCAGTTGTCTATTAAATGCATCCTGCAAGGACACCACTCTCGGCCCACACAGTTCCCTCATCTTCCGCCGCCTGTGACAAGGATACTCGTCGAATCGAACTGGCATCGTCACAGAAATAGCTTGTTGAAGCGAAACTTTGTCCTGTCACACCTCTCACGCCCTCCCTCCTTCCGGGAACAAACACACAAGTGTCAAAGAACATAATGTTTCCTCTCTCTCTCGCTCTCTCTGGCTGTCAGTGACACACTGCCAAAGCGATGAAATGCACCTGATATTGAAGACATCTGTGTCAATCTTCCACGAACTGTGTTCGGTTTGTTTTTTTAATTAAAGCGTTAAACGGAGGCAGTCGCCTACATACTTTCAGGGACAACCAACTGCCACCGCAACCGTTACCGTCACCAGAGTCACCTCTCAGTCCTCAGTCCTCAGTGGTGTGCTGCTTTTGGCGTCAATGTAGGTTATTAGTTTCGACATTCAATGGCTGTGAACTGACTGTGAATGGACGCGCAATACTCTCACTCCCGCGCGTATGTCCTTACAATGAAAATGTTGTTAATTAAAAAGTTTATTTTCGTATTTGTATTGTCCTCCTCTCTCTCTCTCGCTCTCTTTGTGTGAGTGGCTGCAGTGGGAGAGCGAGAGACATGTGTGAACTGTGCTATGTCACCGCATAAATGAATCACTCTAGAACATGTCTGCTTCCAGCTGGTGGACTGGTGGACTGACTTTTGATTTAAATGAGTCAAATCAAGTGGAATGTCCATTAGTTTGAAACGATTCGCGTCGAGGAGAGCAGCACTTTAAGCGACATCGGCCCGGGTCTTGACAAAAGGAATTTCTGTGCTTTTTTTCCTTGTTTTGCTGCCGAAAGCCAGCCGAAGGACGAACAACGAACGACAAAGGAAGAAGGAAGTGGAGGTGGGGAAGTTGTCCCGTTGTGGGTATTACATCATTTCCTGGGGATATTTTTTCGGGGTTTCTTGTGAGAGAGGAAAAAAGAAACAAGGATTGTGTAAATAGACGCTTCACTTACTTGATTACATCTCAGTCCTTTTCGAACCCATCATCAATGGGATTCTGTTTGCCTTCCTGTTCGCCTTTGAATAGACTCCCTTCCCCACGAACCATCTAATCACCGTCTCTCTCTTTCTCGTTGCAGCAAGCACGTCGTTCGTCACCGCTCATCTTCAAATTCGACGACCATCAGACGTACCTGCAGCAGCACCAGCGCAAGGACTCGGCCAGCTCGGAGGTAGCCGCTCTCCTCTGCATATCGGGCCGCACCAGCCGCATCTCGAGCGTGGGCAGCCAAGGCTCGGCGGTGAGTCGTCTCTCAGCGATCTCGGGCGTGTCGCGATCGCCGTCGCCCCATCGAATGCTCCTCGAGACGTCGTTCTGCGGGCCAAAGCCACTGGAGAACGTCGTCGATGGTAGCATAGTGAGCGCGGTGGAGCCACCAACAGCGGAAATCCTCGAGCAGGTGCTGCTCTCGCGGAAGCATGATCCCACGCAGGCGGTCTTCGCGGAGGGCATCAAGATCGAGAGCTCGCCGCAGCGGAAGAAGCAGCCGCCGACGAGCATCAGCAATGGCGAGCCGAAGCGGAAGCCAATGGATTTGAACCGGCCCAGTCGGCAGCAGTCGTCATCGAAGATCGCCGTGCCGCGCGGCAGCAGGCTGACGCCGAGCAAGAGCCCCGGACAGCTGGTGGTCGGCACCACTCCTAGTGGGGCGGAGTACATCCGCATCAACCTCAAGCCGGACCACATGTACGAGGACAAGGGCGTGGCGCCCAACGAGCGAGTGGTGGAGGCCCCTGTGCCAGGCGCCCGCCCAGTTGCACACAAGAAACCGATCTCCCTCAGCCTGGGACGGAACGCGGCCATGGACGAGAAACGCCTGACGCCCAGCTCCAGCCCGAAGCCATCGCGGCACTCGGCCCTGGCAAAGGAGACCCTCGGCAGCCGTTCGCCTTCGCCGGCCAACGTGTCCGTCTCCCGCAAGAGCTCCTTCTGCTCGCTCTTCAAGCAGAAGGACTCGCCCGACTCGCCGAAGGACCGCGGCGTACGATCGCGGAGCAAAAGTCGCGACCGCTCGACGCCACAGTCGCAGAACCCGACTCCCAGCAAGCAGAAGTCCGTTTTGGCCATCTTCAAGCCGAAGCGCTCCGAAGGGAAATCAAAGAGTTCCTCACCCATTGACCCGGACTTTGGACGCCCGGCGCCGCCCAACAAGCTGGACACCGCGTTGGAGACATTCACGGGCACAAGCTCAAGGCCTTCCAGCCGGCTGCGGTACTACGACACCCCGCCCGACGGCAAGGCCATCCACATTCCCCTGCACACGCCGCCCGAGGAGAAGGAGGCTCGCAAGCTCCTGGAAGCACTCGACCCGAGACCGCACTCAGCACCCACACCCGTACCGCCGCCGACAATACCAGCACCAGCCACAGCTGAAGCAGCAGCACCCACAGCCAAGACGCCTCCCCAGCAACCGCCCACTCCCCAGACACCCGCACCAGCAGAACCGGAAAAACCTCCCTCGGTCCCAGCACCCGCGGCGTCGCCACCCGTTCCAGAGAAGGTGGAGAAAGTGCAGCGAATCGAGAACCTCGACGCGATTCACACGCTCCCGCAGGACGTCGACGACAAGGAGCGCACCTGGAGCCTAGAGGTCCACCGGCACAGCTCCCAGGACAGCCAGGACACCGTGCTGTCGGATAGTTCCTTACCAAACAACTGCTCGGGCCGGGTGAGCGCCCGGACGAACCTCGAGGACGTCACCGAGAGCCCCGTCCGCGAGAACGGGATCGCAGCCGAGGTGCACCGGGCCCCCACTGAGCCGGAGCCTGCCGCAGCACCACCCGGCCACCCGATTGAGGACGCCGCCGGGCGGGAGAAGCGCCGACTCCTCTTCGCCACCAGACTGGGCTCCGGCAGCCAGGAGCAGATCTTCAGCACACAGTTCAGCCTCTCGAAGACCGAGAGCCTCTCGAGCCAGCTCTCGGACCAGGCTTCCATCACCGAGAACTCCGTGCACGAGCACCTGCAGCGCAAGGACACGGTCATCCGGCGAACCGACGAAATGGTCATCACGCAGAAGACCATCATGACCACGCGCAAGACGGAGACCCTGCGCAAGCTGCGCTCCGTGGACGACGTCATCGCCCCGGTCTCGAAGTCACGCTCCACGTCGGAGGACGAGAAGCAGAGCTCAACAGTGGTCGCGGTCATGTTGCGCAAGAAGGAGGTCACCAAGGACGAGAGCCGTCGGAAGTCCTCGCGCTCGGCCTCGGAGGAGGACGACGTGGCGACCCACCGCCACTCGCGGTACCTCGAGAGCTTCGACGTCCGCAAGAAGTTCCACGAGAACGTCGCCGCTCGCAAGTCCACCACCACGGCCGAGGTGACCAAGGAGGAGGACGGCCGCTCGACCGACGGGACCCCAGAGGCCGAGCCAAAAAACGCCCATGAGCCGGTCACAGCCCCAGAGGAGGTATCTGAACCGAAAACATCACCATCAGCAACATCACTGCCTCCGGCTCATCCTCACGCATTTAGCCACCACCATCACCTCCCATCCGATAGACAATCAGTAGCCTCAACCGACGACCCGGTGGAGTCCTCCGAGAGCGAGCGCGACTCCGAAGCGGACCCGAACCGCCTGAGGCGCCACCTGCCCCGGCACGTGGTCGGCGCCATCGAGGAGCACGAGAGCACTGGCCTCGTCTCGCAGGACTCATTCGACGACGAGCTTCCATACATCCCGACGACCCTGCCCGAGGAGCGCGCCCACGGGGTCGCCCTGATCCCGATGAAGGAACGCGCTCACATGGAATTGAAGACCTGTCCCCTGGACCGTCCGCGGTCCACCACGCCCCTCAACCCCTCGCACCTCGAGGAGTACTGTGGAATTGTGACGCCCGACGTCGGCGACCCCGAGCACCGGCCACCGGTGCGCGGCGAGAAGCTGCGCATCAGCCTGCCGCGGAAGGACTCCGCCAAGGAGAAGGCACAAAAGTCAAAGTCCCCCCGGCGGACGTCCACGTCCAGCGGCAAGAGCTGGTTCGAGTTCGCCGAGGAGGCCATCCGCGGCCCTCCGCCGCCGCCGACCGACGGCAGCATCAAGCCGATCAAGCCGCCGGCGACGGACGAGAGCCCGCCAGTTCAGCCGGCCACGCCGACAGCTCAAATCGCACTGCCCAACAACAGGAAGCCCTCGGGCCAGTGGATCGACTTCGAGAACATCCCCGAGAAGCGGCGAGCGCCCAAGAAGATCACCACGCTGCCGAAGGACTCGCTCGTCGACGGCAAGGGCGTCGGCGTCGTGGTCCACTACAACTACGTGAAGCCCGAGGAGTGCCAGTGCGAGTGCCACGAGGTGGAGCGCGAGTCGGCCGTCACCCACAAGTCGATCGCTTCGGTGGACCTGCTGAACCCGACCGGCGAGGACCTGCAGCCGCTGCTGGAGCCTGAACCGTTGGACAATATCGATCCAAGGTAACTGGAGACGGTTGGCTGGGGTGGTTTAGTAAATTTCTTCCTCCTTGTAGTGACTCATCCCGGGACTACAGCTGCTACACGGACGATGAGTCGGAGACGCCCAGGTCGAGTAGGATTCAGGTGAGATGATGAAATTGTTGATGAGATGTTGATGGAGTCTGGTTCTCTTCCTTAGAGCGAGGAGTTCCCGCTGCGCGGCACGCACAGCCCAAGGAGCAAGAAGTTCCCTGACAATCGGTACTCTTAAGGTTCGACTGGGACGAGACATTCCAGCAGAGGAGGGAGGAGGGATGTTGCAATCGTTCGACGTGACGTGACAGTGAGTGGAGAGGCGTTGGGGGGTGGACAAGTTGGAAGAGGATGGCTTGGGCTTTAGACCTTGATTTTGAGAATTCTCTTCTGATTTCAAGAAGACCAAATTTGTGCTTCACTTTGGGAGGACTAAGCCTGGTTTTGGAGTTCAGTGAAAGCCCCGTTATCAGTTTTGGCCGCTTTGAGTACTAAGTAGGCTAAGGACGATGATAAAACTTGCAGAAGTTCAAACCTGGCTTCGTTGAGTTAGCTGAAGTTTGGACCACGATTTTGATGAGTCTTGCTGAGTCCAAGCGGAAGATTAAGCCTAGTTTTGGAGTTCAAAGAGAAAGCCCAGTCTTCTTCGCAGGCTGCTTTGTGGCAATTCTTGAGTACATTGCCGGCTTAGGACGATTGTAAGACTGACTGAAGTCGAAACCAGGCTTACCAGAGTTGAATAGAGGCGAGGTTTTGGAGTTGCTGGGTCCCTTCCAATTGGAACTCTAAGCAGTAAGCGGAAGACTAAGCCTGGTTTCGGAGGTTATGGTGATTTTGTCTTGAACTCGGACCCGTATTTGAGAGCCTGCCTAAGTTACAGCAATCGAAGTCGGGCTTAGTAGACAGAAGCGAGAGGTGAGTCAAGGTTTGAAAGTTATTTTCTTCATCTTTAATTTGAGTAGCAGAAGACTAAGCTTGGCTTAAGCATGACTCTGATACCCTCACTATCTCCTGTGGCGGGCCTACTTAAATTAGTCCAAGCCGGGCGAGAGTGGCGGCCCGTGGCGTTGTGGGTAGGTGCGTCGACCCCAACCTCGACGTCGTAGGTTCGATTCCTGCTCTGTGCGACGAAAACAATTTTCACGACCCCACCTCTTCCGAGTCACTGACAATGCTCAAAGAGTATGTCCTGTCTAGAAAAAGTTTCTCAAACAAAGCCGTCTGGATTCGGCATAAAACTGTAGGTCCCTTCCACTCGTGAGAGAACAATAGCACGCACAACACGAGTGGTTGCTGAGAAGCTAGGCCCTGGCCCCCTACGGGCTGTAGCGCCACCCATATTATTATTAAGCCGGGCGAGGTAGACAGCTGCGAGACATTAACAGATCGGAGGTTTGGAGTTATGAAGCTGACTTGAGTCAATTTTAATGACTTTCCAGTTCCGATTAATGTATCAAGGACCCGACTGCCTGTTCTTCAGGTCCTAGCAGACTTTCCCAAAGTCACACCCTTCAGCCAAATCAACAGACCCCTCAACAAGTACCCCAACTTCCACCCACTGTCCCGTCATCTCTGCACGAGCAACTCGTTGAACCAAGGAATTTCTTAATCTCAAGGCAAATGCAACAAATTAGTAGAAAAAGGAAAGGATAACTATAAATCAAATTTTTACCAAATACAAACAAAAATCGTTTCAAAAAAGTTAAGCAAGCATTCATGGACTAGACTTCACAATAAAATAATAAGAAAATTATTAATAAATTTAATGAATTAAATTAAAATTAACTCTTAAGTCCTATCTAGCCTTCCTCTTGCAATAGTCATTTCACGTTTTTTTTTCTTCTGTTCTTTTCTAGTTCATATTGATACATATATAAACTTGTAATTTATAAACACACGCCCACACACTTAGAAAAAAACACATAATCTCTCCCATTCGTCCCCGACTTACTAACCCTGGAACCCCCTCCTCTAATGGCTTTAAACAAATTATTATAATGAGAACTTTCTATACATACTATATATATATACGATATAAATAAATTATAAACAATTCAGTAGCGTTAGTTAGGGAAATTAGAACCTTTTCTTTTTCATTTGCTCTCAAAGATCACAAGGAGATCGATTTTTTGATGCATTTTCTTTTGTTCGTCTCCATTATCATGTAACCTGCGATTTTTAAAAGGAAATTCAAGCTCTAAACTGGAGGAAAATGTAAAACAAAAACTATAAAGGAAAAAAAAACCTATAATTGTTCGCATTAACATATATTTAATGATTATTGATTAATGTTAAGGAAGATCATAAACAAAACACACACGTGCATGAATTTAAAAAGAAATTTGTTAATTTTCAGAGGTTTCCACCTTTTGACAACACTTTTGTTTCATTCATCATTAATTTAAAAACCAAAGAAAAAACGATGAGAACAAAATACTGCCACCAAACCACACACACACACTTAGAGTAAATGAATTTGTCTGTTCGCTTAGGTTAAACAATTCATTCTCTCCTTCCGTTGTACAGCAGCAGCATTGTAGTGAAATATATTAGTTTCATTTTTTTGATTTTGTTAGTTAATCGTTAATTGACTTAGAGAATAACTCAGAGAGTCAGGTGAAAATAAAATGAGAAAAAGGAGAAAGATCATGCACTTCATTACGCAATAATGACGAAAAAAAAGGTTTAATAAACATATTTCAAACTAATTCCAAAAATATACACGAAATGGTATTTTTTTCCTGTTTGGCTTGGGTGTGAATTGAACAAGGTAAGTCCAGTCCAGCAAGCAAGTACTCAAGACAATGGGTTCATTAGGATCCAAGCAAGACACGCAGAGCTGTTTACCTAGATGTATTGTGAACTAAACAACGTTGCTAGCCCTCACCCTAGGCATTACTGAATGCAGACCAAGACTTGCCATATTTCCTGGCCTTAGTCCTATTCAGTCCTGTCTGCAACCTGTCAGCCTGTCTAACCCAGCTTTAAATAAGCTTACGATGGTCTACTCGCTCTACGGTCCTTCAGTCAGCTACCTTCGCCGTATCATGGACAAAGGCTCCACCTACCACACAGGACCCCTGTGTCATTCCTTCAGCTGCTCTCAGCCGGAATGTCATACACAAAGAATCTGTCCACCACATCCAACACCAAGATGACGCCCACCAGCGACTCACTAACCTATTACGCACCAAAGCAGTAAACAACTTAATCTGCTCTTTCAGATAACTCTTCAGTCATTTAGTCAACTGTCTTCTGCTCAAGGATTTTACACAAAGGATCGACCCACTGTACCCTAGTGGCACCACAGACAGGAGTGAAAATGGGCCCCAGGGAACACTGTCGGGGTCTTTAGCCTGCTGCACCCAATTTCGCACACGTTGTTGGTTGATGTCCTTCTCTACTAGTGTGCGCCATAGGTTTCGCGGGCATCCTGTTTTGCGTTGTCCCTCTGCTTCGGACTCGAAGAATCACTTAACCTAACAGCTTCTTTCTCAGATGACCTTCTGTCCAACAGATGCTTATCCACAGACCAGCGCTTATCTTGAGCTTCTTTTTCAGATGATGCTACAGCCCTTCAGTCGGTTGTCACGGGCATGATTATCATCCACCAGGGGTTCGTGTCACTAGCCTACTACGCACCATCTTGATCTGCTTCCTCGAATGACGCAACAGCCTTCAATCAGCTCCGTCCTGCTAAAGTATCTTCATAGACAGCCCCTTTGTGGGTACCATCGTCTATCCCAGTGGATGTTCCCTTCTTCGGATGACGCTACAGCCCATCAGTCAGTTGTTTCAGGCTGACTCTCATCTGCCAGAAGCCCTTGTCACTAACCTATTTCACACCCGAGGAGTGGACTTCTTAAAGTTCTGCGAATGATACTACAGTCTTCGGTCAGCTGTCTCCAGCTCGTCCATTACCCACCAGAGGAGTACCATGGGACTATTGCATGAGCAAGTGGGCATCTTCTTGATCTCCTTCATCTTTAGATTATGTTACAGCTCTTCATTCCGTTGTCTCCAGCTCTTCTGCTCTCTACCAAAGGCCTACTCACCGACTTGTTACACTGCAGACTAGTGGGCACGTTCTAGATGCTCTCCATCTTCTGTTACGCACCAAACTTCACACCAAATCTGTGAACATCTTTCTGCTTTTGCAGATGATACTACAGCCCTTCAGTCAGTTGCCATAGGCTTCGTTCTCCGGGCATCGAGCCTGTGGACATCTTGTTCCTTATCTTCATCCTTTTCTTTGTCTCCATTACTGACATACCTTCAGTCAACTGCCTCGACAGCCCTGTTCGTCTAGATTAGACTTGAAGACTCCCCAAGCGAGAGTTCCATCATCAGTCCACCACAAGATTCACTCTGACTCTGCCCACCAAAGACGAAGATGAATCTAAACTCCAGCTACACCCAAGGACCGCTCCACACTGCCCCTCATCCACCCCAAGCACACCATCATCCAACTGCCACCAAAAAATCCACAACATCCTCAAACCCACGTCCAATCTTAAAACTCCCAATAAAACATAACTAAAACTCACAGCACATTTTCTCACCCACAAAACATCATCCTGGTAATGCTCTCCATACAAATTGCATGACATTTCATACACCTCGCACCAAATCATTGCCAGACACGCATAACTGCTCTCAAAAAAAAACCGATTACGTTGACGTCATCAAAATCGAAAAACTCACTTTTCTCGTAAACCGTCCAAAATTAAGGCAAAATTCCAACGCCATTCGCTTTAGACGACTGATTCACACCCACCCCAGCCAAAGGACATCACTTCACAGGATATCTTTCAAGAAAACTGGATTTTTAATTTTTGACACTTTTCACGCGAAAAAATGCAGTAAAATGTGAAACGAATTGAGTGGACTTTTTTTGCTCAGCGAAAACCGATTTCGATTTTTTCGTTTCAAGGACTTCTGAAAGGATTCTAGGGATTGTAATGATGAGGAAATGTTCGAAAACAATCGAAAACGATGTGAGACAGGTTGCTGGGGGGTATTTCAGACAGGAGATGTGTGGAAATGCGTTTTATTTGAAGGGACTTCCTGAAAAGTGGTCGTTTTTGGGACATAATGGTTTGAATGTCGATTAAAATGGATTTGCTTTGGTGGGATCAGGTGAATGAGTGTTTGGAGGGATGCATTAGAACTCGAAGAAGAGGAGTAAGAGGTTTTGCCGACCCTGGGGACGGCTATTTACAGGGAATCCTTGCAAAATTGGTCACAATTGGCTTAAGACTGATGTTAGTTGATGCAATGAATGTAAGGATGTGTGTCAATGGCCGGAAAATCGAAGTCCCTGGGTGATTAGGGAAATGTATGAACTTCAAACTCCAAGTTAAATCATAGCGATAGGTGGAGAGAGTCTGATCTGGTCGCTGTTTCGAACGACGGCTTTGGCTGAGCAATGGGTTTGTTGGACATCCTTGGTGATACAGGATGGATGTATTCCTTTACGGAGCGATCATTTTCATTTGTCAGTTCACCCGTAAGAACATAGAAAAGAAACTGGCCACATTCATGCAGAGTGAATCATTTGTTTTGTGGAACTATTTGAGGAAAGGAGGAAGTCTGTTGCTACTGATTTGAAGATGTTGCTGAACTCCAAGTTGACTTTTCTTGCAACGAGGACAACTTAAAGACATCACCAGCGAGGCAACAAGGGAGCCAAGTTGTTCGCGACAAGGACGTAGTCTAGTTTGGGTTGGTTGGTGGTGTTACTGAGTCCGAAACAGAACTCTCAGGGCAACAAGGACCTCGTGTCTCGACATCTTAACTTTTCCAGAAAAACGATGTTGCCGGTTGGTTCTTCCGACGTCGACTGAGACGAGAATCTTGCACAGGAAGGCATAGTGCAACCGCGCACTGTTGAAGAAGTGTAGAGCTGCATTATGATTCTCCTGGAAGCAACCAACGGACGCACTAAACCAGGCGACGAGGCAAAAGTGTCAAAGAAGTACGAAGCATCCACGGGTGATCTCATGACCGATGGAATGCTCGCCACCTACACAAGCCGTCTACTTCAGCTGGCCGTACAATTTCAAGGAAGCGATCGTTGGTACACTCTTCAAGTCTGTAAGTTATCGCAGCTGCGGTGGCCCATGTCTAGGATGGTGCACAAAAAATGACAAGGACCTCAATCAATTGGAGGCATGTAGTTCATCTCAGGCAGTTCCACACACAAAAAAGAAGAACTACCAACACAAACCAACCGCCACTTTCGAAAACCAAAAACCCGCCCCATCCAACGTCCACAGCAACACTGTTTCGCATCTAAGAGACCATCCACTTCCCCTCCTCACATCACACGCGGCGAATTCAAATCCCATCAGTTTAAGAGAACCCCCTTTCGACGGCGAAAACATCTGCAAATCTCTTTCGCGTCAAAAGAGCACACACGGAATTTCAAGTTATCCATTTTGACTCACTGCCTTGTCGTTGATTTCCTTCTTTTTTTTATCTTCGCGACGTTTTTTTTCTTCACCATCCAAGAAACCAGTTATTACCGGCAATGGTTCCCTCCTCTCCCTCCCCACACTCCGGCAAACACATCTCCTTAGGTCGTCAGTCTCGCAAAAAGAGGACGAAAGGTATGCGGCAAAAGTGGATACAATCTCATTATGCGCACGAGTGTAGCCGTTTGTTTTGCTTTCTGTATTCTCAACATTCGAGCTTCAACTGTTCAACAACCGGCTGTTTGAGAACGATTGAGGCAGGGGGTTGGGGTGGATAGGCGTCTCTGTCGTGGGAAATTGAAAAGGATCTCCGGTTGCAAATGATAGAGTGCTCCACTCTTGATTTGAATCCTTTTTTGCTATGCGATGTTATTGATTAAACAAGTGTCACGTGGGTTGTGAGGAGGGGAGAGGGAGGGAGGATGGAGTGGGGGTGTAGTGGAGGGAAGCACTACAAGGACTGATGCAAATTGGGGCGGGTTTTGGGGAAGGAACATCATGAACATGAGAAAACTGCAGGCAATTGAGAGTTCTCTTGCTTCAATCATGACTAAAGAGAGGGTGGTCGTTGACTTGAGAGACAAGGCAGTAAAGACGAATGATGATGGGTGATAAATGGAGTCATAAACTGAGAAAAAAACAGGTTCTTGCTTATGTCAGTATCGCCAATCAAGCACTTTTCCTTGAAACCACTGCTTTCTGAGGTAAAATTGGACAATAAGCCGGTCTTGACTTGACTTGGCTCTGCACTGGAATAGGTCCGTAGTGCTGTCCTAAGCCCAAGGCAACCTACAACAAGTTCTGTCTTTCCCCAGACTCAACAATCAACTGCTTTTCCTTGAAGCCACTTCTTCTGCGGAGTGTAGAGTAGACCCACTCTGCTGTCCAAGGACCAAGGCAAGCAAGTAAGTATGTTTCGTTCCTTGCGCCAGACCTAGGTTTTTGGGTAGACGCGGTGGGTTCTATTGGGCCCTTTGCTGCTAAGCATAACAATCAACAGCTTCCCTGAAGCCACTGTCGTCTACGGTCAAATTTGACAACACGCCGGTCTTTCTTTGACCTGACTGTGGACGGGAGTAGGCCCACAGTGCTGTCCAATCACCAAATCAAGCTCAACAGGCCTCAACTCAACCGTTACACAACCAAAATTCAAGGAACACGGGGTTTCAATCATCGTCCAAGGTCACAATCAACCCCCCATAGTTGCACTCGCAAGTGGAAGTCAAAGATCAATTCAACCGAAATTCCCAAACACCATCCGCAGGGGTGGTTCGTTAATAACGAATACGATGCGTATTTCGCAAACCAATTAACGCCACATCTCCACTGCCCTCCCTCTCTCTCTTGGAAAATACGTCGCATCGCCATCAAAGTGCATTGGCAATACTAGCAGAAAAAAAAATCCCAATGCTCACCACGGCGAATACAACTTGCACTCTCTCTCGGTGTCTATATTTACACTTTTTTCTTCTTCTCGTTCAATCCGTTCGCGACTATGCGCTCAAATCATTGCATTTGACTACCTGCTGCTGTCTCACATCACATCCGCGTCTCTCTGGGCCGCCTGTTCGCCTCTCCCCACGACGAGCGCCCCCCCTTTCTTGACTAGCGCGCACAACCACAAATACGACGTACACGGCGAATTTATCTGCCGACCAGCTCCGTACAGCAGCTCGTGCTACGGCCAGCAGCTCTTATAAAACGATACCCCGCCATGCATAGCCAGTCATTCTGAGTAAAACTTTTGAACCGATAACAACAAAACCGTGAAACCAAACAAAGAAAGCAAAAAAAGAACCAAAGTAAAGCAAAGCTAAAAATAGATAAAAAAAAACGTTAAGAGAAAGTTGAGTTTCGAGTTTTTTTTTTCGTGACAACGACACAGTCAACCACCCCAAAACAACGGAGTCTTCCTGCTTTTGAAAACAATTCAGTTCTTTTTTACTTGTCTTGTGGAAACTTCCAGAAGTCAGTCGGAGATTAAGAGAGACAGAGTTGGAGTGTAAGAGAGCAGCAAAACCGAGTGCCTTAGAGAACTATTTTCAAAAAAAAAAAAACTTTCAGTGCAGTAGTTTACGCCAACACAACTCCGTGCACACAAACGTATCGATTTCTGAGCAAAGCCAGTGCGCGTTCGTCATCCCGTCCCCTTTCTACGTGCAGACTTGTTGAGTAACACACGCTGAAAAGCAGAAATCAGCTGAATCGCATCTGATTAGCCCCGTTTTCGATTTCCCCTGTAAACACAACGAATTAGCAGCCATGGCCTTCATGATGCCCGTGATGAAAAACGAATTCGACATCTACAACGGCAGTCGAACCAGGAAGGCGTCCGAGTGCAGCAGTGCCGCCAGCGTGGGCGGGGGCCAGCGCTCCCGCAAGGTATCCGAATGCAAGTCCGAATGCCAGAGTTTCTCAACCTCGCCCGGCAATGGCTTCGAGTACATGTCACCGCACCATCGGATGCAAATGAATCGTTCGGCCTCGTCGCGGTGTGCATTCCCGAGGAATTCATCGCGTACATCACAGTCGTCAAATGCGTTCGCCACTTCCCCGACACGTGCGTACAGCAGTCAGGCGTCGAGTCCACCCAAAGCCAACAGCGGCGGCAGCCAGGGCAGCCTGAACAAGTTCCACATCCGTTTGGTGGACAAGTTGCGTAAGTCCTTTCGCAAGGACAGCGCCAAGCGGTCATGAGACCCATCGCACGGATCGTACTACGCTAATCAAACCTTCAACGATATTGACAATAACTGCACAACAACGACAACAACGGACACTACTACTGTGGTGGCAGTTGTGGCGCCACTCACTCAACAACAGTTTACTACACCAGCAACTGCATCAGCAGCAGTAGCAGCCCCATCAGCATCCATTGTCCAGTCGACGCGAGCGCTTCGCATTCGCACGGACAGTGACAATGATGATGTGACAACGCCAACGCCAACGCAACAACGCATCACCATCACTAGTGGTTTCGGACGTTTCGCGACAATTCGTCGTCGAATTACCGCACCGCTGATGATGAAACGAAACTCAGCGAAGCGTTGCAGGCGATGTCGTTCAACGATGGACGCGGATTGTTGTCGTTTACGTTCCGCCATTGCGGTGGCCAATGGTGGAGCAACAGCAGGCGAGGGAGGAGTGGGAAATCAGTGTGGATCAACGTCCACCGGTGATCTGTGTTCCAGTTCCGAAGCGAGCAGCATGACTGGCTGCGATGCCGGTTCCACAGCCGATCAGAGTCAACTTCTGGTCAAATCCAAGCAGCGTCGTGCGTTCTTCCGTCGTCGACGACGGTCCACGTCGCGCTTCAGCTCGTGCAGTGCGCCAGGATAAGAGCCAAAACAAACACAAGTAAAATGGGTATACACGCGAAAAAAAAACTTTGCTTCGCCGCGATGCGCTTTGATGGTTGGAAGATGATGAGGAAATGTGCCTAGATGTCACACGCTCGCTTAATCGTGCTTCTTGATTGTGTGTGAGACCAGCCGTGGGGAGATCGAGAGTTGATCCTGCAGGCGGGAGGGGGGTAAAACACACTCACACACTGCCTGCAAGCAGCAAACAGTTCACAGTTCAAAAAAAAATAGAAACACTTGATGCGACATGACCAGAGGCATACTATCTGGACCAAGACACATATAAGTGATTGTAATATCGTAAATATCGTAAATTTTTGTATACTAATTGTAGTTTTTCTTTTCTGTTCGTTGTTTTCTTAATTTTTCTTTTTTGTAAGACCAACATAAAATTATATCAAATATTTTGTATATCTAGATAGATTTTAGACGATAGATGCGTATATATTAAATTGTTAAGAGAATTTTGTAGATATTTGTACAGAAGAGAATTTCTGCATAGTTATTTTTTTCTGCTTAATAAACAAAAATATGAAATGGAAATAAATTTGTTGTCTTTTTTTGGGTGGGTGGGGAAGTTGATGGGTGGTTGGGGGGATTTGAATTTAGATTGAAGGGTGGGATTTTGTTCATGACAGGGAAGGTGTCTATGGCTGGAGATGAACTGCGGGGCAGCAGTTGGCCTTAGAAGGGGGAGTGTTTGCCTGTTGGGGAGGCGTTCATTGATAATTATAAAAATAATATGGGTGGCGCTACAGCCCGTAGGGGGCCAGGGCCTGGCTTCTCAGCAACCACTCGTGTTGTGCGTGCTATTGTTCTCTCACGAGTGGAAGGGACCTACAGTTTAATGCCGAATCCGAACGGCTTTGTTCTTGAGAAGCTTTTTCTAGAAAGGAAATACTCTCAGTGACTCGGAAGAGGTGGGGTCGTGAAAATTGTTTTTGTCGCTCAGAGCTGGAATCGAACCTACGACGTCGAGGTTGGGGTCGACGCACATACCCACAACGCCACGGGCCACCACGGCATTCATTGATGATCTCTTCTTTTGTGTTGTCCAGCTTGTTCTATAATTTCTACACACATGTAGGGAGGACTTACTTGTCGGGAAAAAGTGAGAAACACGGCAGTACGCGAGGAACTCAATGTCGAGCAGCTACTTCTTCGAAGGGAAAGCGCTGTGCTTCGATGCTTTGGACAAGTACCCATCATCACGTCTGCCGAGACGTGCCTTAAATGTGACTCCATCTAGGCTTAGGGCGTGGTGGTTTGACCAAGTCCAAAAACTCGCTTGATTGCGCCTGGGCATAAATCCTGAGGAGTTAGAGTCGGTGGCTGGGGATCGAATGACTTGCAGATCTCTAGTACAGGCTCTACCCCCGCGACGTGCTAAGTGGATCATACGGGTCGGAAAATAATGATGAGGACATAGGCTGGAACCTACTTAAGAACGATGTGTTGATAAGAAGTGCTTCTTTAGACGTTGACAAAAAAAGGGAAGGCTCTGGTCAATCGGTCAGTATTTGGACCACCAGCGTCCTTAGTCAGGCTACAGTGCCTTAGGATTCTGATTCCCACTTCATGGAGGTAGTAATTGTATGCTTCTTGTCCTTGCCCAGCATTCTTAGGTCAAGTGCCAGGCATTGTTGGTCTATTTTTATCGTGGCTCGATTCTTGTAATGTGTGAACATCGACATCGTGCCAGAGTGGATGCGTTTATAGCAATTGAAGAAGAGGCGGAGCTAGGTGGTCTTACGATCAATGAGGACAAACTAAGTCTACACTGTCGCCCAAGAAATGTTCGAGGCCAGTGGGGGAGAAGACATAACCGCGAAGTCTATGACCAGGACGTGGATGTAGTCCGGAAGTAAGAAATTCGTCAACTACACTAGCTCGGCCATAGAGAGCGACACCAGTGGCTCGAGAGGCTTGTTGGCTTGGAGCCAAGTTCCTGCCGAACTGAAGCACCATTAGAAAAAATGGAAAGTTATTCTAAAACTAATTCCTTTGCTTGGTTACCCATTTATGTCCATTGAGGTTGGTGTCGATGTGGTTTTAGAAAAGGCAATGGAAGTAGTCTAAGCCCCTGCTTTGGCTTGTATGTCAGCCTTTTCGCTACCTTAATGACATTCAAGTCCAAGTGTATACAGTGGGTTTTCAGTCACTCACACAGAATGCATCTTCATTGATTGCGAACTGTTCCGCTTGAAATATTGTTGTTTCCTTGCAGATTGTGTTGTCAGTCCTTTTTGAGCTCCATATTTTAACCAGGTGGGATAGTTTCTTGTTGAAACAACTCAGTGCTCTTTATGAATTTTGAAATGTCTGATATATCTGCATTCGACATGTCCACAGTCTCTTTGTAGAATCCATGGCCCAATGAAGCCGATTCTGGAGAGCTGGGCAGTAGCAAAGCAGATTTCTCGTTGTTCCATTTACGGAGCATTGTTTCGATCGGACATTGTACTGTGATCATTCCGACGTGGAGCCGGATCGAGGTTCGGTCTGCTTTTGCCGAGATTAAGATCTGGCCAAGCTGATCTTGTGGTCTGACAGTCAATTCTTACAAGACTCTCTTAATATTGGATTATATATGAGCCAGCATAATGCACTGTGGTTGTGGTTGTCCATTTTAGATTGCTTCGATTGACATGCAGCCCAGGACCTAGCAATGTCTGACCTTGTAGTGTCTGAAGGTCCTCTGTGAGTCACGACGTTTTATGACAGCCTCTGATTTCGTACACAGGATCCTATTGACTTGAGTGCAGCCTGGCTGTCTATTCGATGGTGGAACATCGGTTTCTTGTAAGTTTTCGGCTGCATTTTCTCTTGCCAGGATCTCTGCTCAGAAGACAGCAGGGAGTCTAAATGATGCCAGTCTATACAGAGTGTCCTAGTAAAATCCGGCCCAGTACCTGGGTCCATTTCAAATCCGGTGATGAGAGCTATCTCGTCGGCATACGATAACCACTCGCTTCTGTTGCGTTGTGGGAAGATATGTAATCAGTCGTAGCTATGAGGCCACTGCGACCAGATCATTCATTAAGTCGCACTTTACTAAAGGTCTTTTAAACGCGAACAAAGAACTCTCTCCCATTCCCAACCCCGTCAGCAGTTCCCTGCCATCCCACATGACAACATTTAACCAACCGTCATTTTCTCAGAAATTTCCATCAAATCAATAAATTCACATGCTTCCTCCCCCTCCACCCCGTCGGGTGGCGTGTTGGAAGGTCATAAACTGCAATTTAGATTCCTGACGGCCATGGAATCATGATTTAAACTGACTCACTATCGCAAAAAAAAAAACAAAATTGAGATTCTCCCCTGTAACGACACGAACCGTCACGTCAGTCTGTGGAGCCAAGATTAGTGCTTAATTGTTCGCAAGGGACTATGATAGAGTTTATTTTTTAATTTGCAGGTTATTTAAGAAACGCGATAACGATAACAATTGGTTTTGCTGCGACATTGCTTTATTTTTTGGCGTAGTTAGATTTTACTGTGTTGTAAATGGAAGGTTGTAAACCTGGACGAGCGATCTAGTGAAACCATTTGGTGTTCACTTTTGTCCACCTTTGTCTTCCTGCCCGGCAGCGGGACGTGGCAAATTCGCGAAAGCCGGCTGATCGTTTATTCACATCGACGACTTTGAAGCGTTTGTCGCTAGCTAATGGAAATTAATTCACGTCATGAATTTGAATTTAAGTGTCACACGGTCTTCTGAGAGCTGCCTCCACTTTTTTTTTGGCACAAAAACGTGAACTGGGTAGAAAATGGGCTTTGGATTCTAATTTCGAGATGACTTCAGCCGGATGCGAGGTACGTTGACAACACCCAACTTCTCACTGGCCCATCACTGCCAAGCCCCGAGAGTTGTGAGCAACCACGTCAAGGCTACCCCACTCGAAGCCTCTATCAAAATGTGGTGGTTTCTCTCCTAAGCCCCTCACTCATACGTCTCCCATCACGAGTTCCACCGACCACAAGAACCCCTCGCTTTCGTAACAAAATTCACTCTCAAGTGGTTTCGCCTAGATTTTTCGAAGACGATGTGGAAATTTTCCATTCCGTCCCCCAATTAGCTGCCGAACTTCGCCGATCGCCGTCTGCATTCCGAATTCACTTTCCTTCGCGGTGCCAAGAGAAATTGCCGCCTCTCCACCCCTATGGGGGCCTGGCTCATCTGGCCGGCGACACTCATTAACAAGGGAAATCCGAGGGAACGAACAGAAATAGATTCACTTAGAAGAAGATCGTTCTCTCAGTCTCTTGTGTCATTTGCCCTATTTTTCGCCTGTTACTCAATCCAATCGATTGCGCCAAACAAAGTGATGGATAAGCAGTACATCGTAGCGCTGCCTGCTCACCTCTTGGACAGGCTCCAACGTCCCTTGTGGATGGCCGCATTTGGCAGTTTGTTATTTTTTGTGTTGCGAAATTACATTTGTTTACCCTTTGACGCGGCGCACTGTTTACACGGGATCTCCACAAGTGGACGGTGTCAATATTTACCAGTGGTTGTTGCTGCAATCGGAGACTATGCTTCCCACGTGTGAATTTCGCTCGGAATTGCCACCTAAATGAGCAAACTCGGGTGAATTCATTAGCGGCGATGGAATAATTTAATTACGTCGCCACCCCACTTTTGAGTGTGAAATTACACCGAACGGCCGTGAGTTGGAGGCTCATCATCGATTGGAATACATTGTAGACGACGTGTGTGGTGCTTCGTGTGGATTGGTTTTTTTTTGCAAGTAGGCACTAATTCGGAGAGGGATTCGTAAAGGGTTCGTCGACGATGACTTAGGGCAGCTTTACAGCGCACACCAGACTAGGGGTTCGACTATAATGCACGTAGGGACAGCTAAGCTATGCTTCGTTATGCCGCAATGATCATAATAACCATACTACCGTCAGTTCGTTCGTTCTTTACTCGCAGTTGGTCTTCTAGGAGTCTTCGTTCGGGTCTGACATCACTCGGAGGCACTGCATTGACTCAGCTTCGTTCAGTTTCGTTAATTTTTCCCAGTTGGTCCTATAGGTCTTTGAGTTGTTACGTCAGACAGAAGACACTGCCTTGAAGAACTGAGCTTCGTTAAGTTTCGTTCATTTTTCCCAGTTGATATTTTCTCTTTGCGCTCGGTTCTAACATCAGCCAGAGAACACTGTTCATAGTAGAGGACACTACCATGAAAAACTCAGCTTCGTTAAGTTTCGTTCAATTTCCCCAGTTGGTCTTGTAAGACTTTTCTTTTAATTCTGACTTCATCCAGAGGACACTATTCATCCAGGGGGACACTGCATTGAAAAACTCGACTTCGTTAAGTTTCGTCAATTTCTCACAGTTGTTCTGGTAAGACCTTTTCATTTCGTGATAACATTGAATCTAAAAAGACACGCGAACCTCCACAAAAATCATGCACAATCTCATTCCACACATTTTCTCAAGCGTGACGCAGCTCATGAGATAAGAGCGTTATTCACACTCAATGATCTAATATTTCACAAAGCTTTACGAGATTACACGATTACATGACACTTGAAGGCACTTACTAGCAGTTCGTCCGTGAAATGCACACCTCGAGTGATAATGAAGACGTTCGGAACGTCAGAACGCACTCGAAGCGTAGATAACACTAAGCGCCCACACGTTGAGTGTTCTTTGACGTCGATCGAGGGATGATAAGTGGTTCGGCTCAAGATCACGCCCCTCTTAAGTTTTCTGTCAAAACAACTCACGGCGGATAGCCTTCCACTCCAACAGAAACTCAACTAATTAGCTCCACAGTCCATAAACACATCGTTACAAAACAATCATAATCACAAACCGCCACGAGCTGAGAACAGAGAGAAAACAAAAAGGACGACGACGCTGCCCGGCGCTGGCTGGGGGTTGTTTGCTGCCAGCTCGTGTACTCCTTTCTCTGACGTCGTCATCTGCTAATCTGACGCAATACCTTCGCCCAGTGAGGTGATGGAAAATTCCATGCGACTGACGAAACGTCCTTGAAGCCAGCGAACGAAGGACAACCGACGAGCGCAAGAAACCGCCAAAGGGGTGTGTCTCTGAAATCGAAACAAAGAAGATACAGGGGTTCGAGTGTAGCAAGGATCTGGTTCTGTTGCATAGGCACTCGCTTGTGACGTGACGGCACGCAGCGAGTCCACAGTCCATTCGTGGGGTTCGGGTAAATAAAATAACTCGAATGCTTGCAAGCATCACGGGGCGACGACAGGCTGTTGTTGATGAAGATGCATCGGTGCATCGATGCATCGCTGCGCGTATCAGTTGCCAAGATTTATCGAGCGGCGATGACAAACGAACGAGGGAGCACTACAGAGATGGCTGTTGATGCGTGATAGTCGTTGGACATCTCTGTTCGGTTCTAAAAATAAGCACGATGCACGAATTTATGCGAGCACCACAAACGGATCATAGCGTGACGGCGAAATGAGCCAAGACCCCGAAGCAGACGGCAACTACCACTTGGCACTGGTTGGGATGCACAAAAATGTCGGCGGGTAAAAATACCACCCGGGAAACGATCGTTTTGCACATCGACTTGACTTGACGTCAATCGGCCGATGTACCTTATCCTTGTGCTCAGGCGGCCCCTAGCGCATGCTGTTGACTCGAGGGCCATCGCCAGGAGGAAGGCATGAACGAGCGGCTTTGAGCGATCATTCATCGAGTAATCAGTGCTGACTTCGTTTCAGGGTCGGGGTCGTCCGCCACCCCACCAGACCATCGTCACACCAATCAACAACACCCACTCGAGGCAATCAATTCCAGGCCCCGTCAACACAAGCCCAGGGCTTATCAATTGCACTTGTCGAACATGAGCCCGGAACTGTTCACACCTGAGAACCGGCCGTAAACATCGCTCCTATCAATTGGTGCGCAAAAAAAACACCTCGGATCCCCTCCGACCCATCAGCAGTCAACAATCAGCTCGAGTGCGTGTCGGATAGACGCCGTGGGAGATTGTGACAGGTTACAACCGGAAAACTCCGCCAGAACCCTAGATAGTCCAGTCGCAAGCGGAGGCCGGCTATCTAATCTGTTGGCGGTGCATGCCGTCCGACTTTGTATGGAATTCAATTACGAACGCAGATGGGAAATATGGAAATTAATCGATTGCTCATCCACCACCTCACCGCCGTGGACTTTGGATGAAAGGTTGGCTGCTCGCCGCACTTTGGAGTCGCGTGAACCGCACGATTCCAGCGACGGACGCTGATGGTATCTCATCGAGTGGAGATAAGTTCGTATTATTAGAACACCGCATCGGGGGGAAGGAATTATTTTTACCTACTCGCGCGTCGGGGTTTTTAATGAAACGACACTGACTCGGCTGGGGATTTCCTGAGTGGAACGGATGTTGAATGTTGACTGGTGATGTTTGCCGGATGACGAGAGTGGGCACAATGGGTGGCTTTGTCGGCTCTGGTGAGCTGAGGTAGTTTATTTTGAACGATCGGCCAGATCTCCAGAACTGCTGGTCAATCGGTGTGCTTTTTGACTTGGAAGGTCACTGAGGGCCTCTTGAAAGGTCACTCAAGACCTTTCTCGAAGAAACACGATATCTCTATGTAAGGCCTTGGCTCAGTCCTGCTGCATGGCGACGAAGCATGGACACTTACTGAAGCGGACGAGGGCAGTCTTGGTCGCCCGAAATATCTGGTGATTGGAGGAGGAGTAAGGACTGCGCAGCGACGAGTTTCGCGCCAGCCAAAGAAGAAGAATTAAAAGGCATGTCATTCAGCAATAAAATACGCTTCTTTTGAGCTCTCGCCCATTTCATATAGACCCTTGATTGCACAAAGGACTGCTTCCTCACAAAACTGGTCTAAGAAGTCAACTCAATAACCCCCTTCTACCTCCCAACAACCAATCACTTGACACACGAGACTCAAATTTCGAATAAATTAAGTCAATCTCCCACCGAACGTTTGCAACCAGTTTGCAGAGGTATCCAATTCAATTCCGAACAGAACCGGATCGTTCCAGTAACTCGGCGGAACAAAATGAACGAGAGGCCAAGTGAACGCAGCCGTAACCAAACACGAATCTTAGCAGTACGCACGCAGCAACACACCACCACCGACCGCGAGAACCCCAACAACCACAAGCGGTACAGGGTACCAGCCAAGGCACCGCCCCTTCGTGCCCTGCTCTGGTAATCGAATCGCACCGTCTTGTCTTACGGTCGGACATTCAAATGAGCTAACTCAGGTGCTGTCGTGCCGGGAAGTCGTTGCTTATTGAATAAGCCTCAAGGACGCGCACGCCCTACCCCGCTGTGTGTACCATCATCTTGTCACGTTCGCGTACGAGTGGTGGCATGTCCTGAAAAGAGTACGTGAACTCGGTGAAAATCGATACGTAGAGTCACAGGGCGAGGGTTGGTTTCGGTGGCCACTTGAGGCGAACGGAGGAGAAGTGTGTCTCTCCACTGGCGTGGGGTGGAGAAAATTAATGATGACGATGATGGACGACTAATTGTTTGCCAAGAGGACGCTAACGCTCTAAGGGCGACGCGGCGGTGAGCGACGGAGTGTACAAGATTGTTGCTCTTGGATTAAAATAGATCTTGTAAGTTGTGGGGAAGGGTGGTGGCTGGTGCCGTTTGGTATCGCGTATGTGGGTCAAGTTGGAGGGATGGGACTTAATTCGATGGCAAATGACATCAGAGGGAGACTAGTGGTTTTGAGGGGGTTTCAATCAATTGCAGATGAATCATTGCAGTCGATGAGACTCGACGTGGGTTGTAAAGGAGACTGTGGAAAGGATTAGGGGACGTAGGTGGTTTTTCTGAGGAACAGGCGAGGCTAGATGGTGGGTCTTTGTCTTGTCCGGCGAACAGGTGATCAAACGAGACTAGATCTTCGGCCTCTGTAGGGATCCCACAGTCACGGCTCACCAGTTTGATGCATTGTCTTCCCGGATAGGTGACAGATCCACCGGCGACAAGACCAGTTCCATCCTGAACCGGCGTCCTCCTCCTTGCCACGACTGTCCACTTGCAGAGGAGTTCCTACCACTGTCTTGAATGCCTGTCTCCGAAGCGTTGATTCATACAAACACCAACCGACGTGCCCAACCCCGGCCAACAGGGTGCCATGTCCTGTCAAAGCCAAACACCTTAAAAGTTATTCACCGTCTTAAACCGCTCATCAATCATCTGAATCAACCCCCTTGACGTTGCCGTTTGACCTTGTTATCGATTGTTTCGACAGCCATCAGACTAATCGCATGCTACGTCGCGCTGCCGTGAAAATTAATTTCCCTGAAAGTTCTTGGGCCCGGCCAGGTCATGATTAACTGCGTTCACCTGATTGAAGGATAATTTACCGGCTTTCATGGACGGTGCAAGGTGTGAAGGGATGTCACAAGAAGGCGCCCGTCTGCTGCTTAAAGATCATTGACGTCCATTCAGAGTTCACGAAAACAAGCCAGAAATCCACAAAAACATCCCGAAAAACATCACACGAAGGGCTTATTTGGCATAAACAACCAAATGTGAAGTGTCGCAAAAATAACCCAAGTGCTGCCAGCTCCTCGCTGACATCGATAAGTATGTTCTCATTCATCTGATCGATGGGGATCGCAATTCACGCGACACTGCCGTGACAAATTAACAAGAGAGCATATTCCTTCGCCTCCGCTGCAGCAGCAGCGATCTAAAATTAATTAAAGCAACAACAGCTCGCCGAGAGACGTCATCGACTCGGCTGTCGGAGGGCATTAGTCAGTCGACAAACATTTTTCTTTTTTTTGTTTTATTGGCATTTCCTCTCGCGCTCTTTACTTTTGCTGTTTGTTTTGCTCGCTGCTTCGCGGGTTGAATATGAATTTTTCTAAATATAGTCTATATATAGTCTAAGCCAACTGCGTATGCCACACCCATCTTGGAAGTGAGACCACGCACGCCCACCCGACCGTTATGAGGCAGAGCGAACCGGCCACGCACTCTGAAAATAGACGCCGCGGAGATTTGCACTTCGAAGCGGCGGCGGCGGCGGCGAGCGTATGCGCCGACCAGTGAGACGGTGTCCAAAAATGGATGCCGTGGTATGCCGTGGCGGCGAAACATGCCAAAAAGCATAAATTTAAGACAACACTTTGGCGGCAGTCCTAAATTTCGGGGTTGTTTTTGTCGCGAAAGAATTCATAATCGTTGTGGGAATGGGACGGTTTTTTCCTGCAGACAACGTGATTTACGAGGGAATTCATTCAAGCAAATGCCGGCCGAGGTGGCCATTTGAATGAGCGAAGATTAGGTAATCCTATTTAGTCTCCAATCCTTTAAGGCAGGGATCGGGCTAGATGGAGGGCCTAGTTGGTGGAGGCTCAGGTCCATCTAAAGAGAAAGAAGTCTCTTAAGACGCACAGAAAACTTGGACCGGACGTTAACCAATCCAAGTTGTAGGCTTCGCCCCCCCTAGGCTCTGGGATGACCTTCAAAATCTACCCAAGAAGAGCTGCACTCATGAGGCACGCCATGCCACAACTATTTGCCACAAACAGCCCACGCCGTATGTCCATTTCCTCCTCGCGTCACATCATCAAACCTCAGTCCATTAGAACTCAAATGTCTAGTATTTCCTCTTCTAAGAATAGACTCAAATAAAAATTGATTGAATGAGCGAGCTGCAGCGAATATTTCATCATCATTCAGTCAACGGAAACACATCGAGTATCTTCCCACGATCGGCATACCTTCGCAGCAATACGTTATCAAATGAATTGTCACTGATTTGTTTTTGACGACTGACGTCTCGCAAGAAGATCAAATCGATGAACATGTGCGGCTCACAACTGAATGCATGGAGTTCGTATCTATTTGACACAGGAATTCGTTCTAATCGCGTCGAATTAACGCCTCACAACTGGAATGAGTCAGCTGTCCGTGCTTGAGCTTCAAGCAAACGAGGGGAAATACTCGCAAACGGATAGTTCGACTGCGGTTGGAGTGAAATTAAATAAATTACTTCTGAAAGCGAATGCAAATGTGGCGTGAAAATAGAATGGGACGAGAATATCGCGTTCTATTGCAAAATGGGTGACTTAATGCGTTTGGAACGTGCCACTGCACGGGGTGTTGATGCAGGCAAGCGAAAAGCACTTCCTGAATGCCTGTGGGGTTTCGTTGTGTTTCCAAATTTATTTGTGGAAATTCTGGGGTGGGACTTGTTAAAGGAATTTCATTTGGACTCACGGTCACTTCATCATGTGTACGTGGGCTTGGCTTGAACAGAAGGTACATCATCACTTTCCCTAGAATGCATGGGAGTATGATAACAAAATCAACGACGTCGTTTAAAAATCTCACAGAAGTAACTGTAAATTTGTCCCGTCCATTCTCTTGTCCAAGGAGTAAGCTTTCAAATCACCCTTGATAATTTTTCTCTACGACGCACCGTTCTCGAGAAATACACAATCAACAGTGGCCTCAATACCCTTATACCACCTATATAGACCAACCATTGCTTTCTCTTATCTCGAAAATGGTGAGTCGTAGGACTAAATGACTGAGATCAATATTGAAGCTCATGACGTGATCCTTAAGATGGAATTAAAAAATAGTCACTTTCTCTATTATTTTCGGGTGATTTTCAAAAAAATAAGGTATTACCTTAAAAAATCTCCCCTAAATAACGGTAAATTTATCCCGTTATGAATGCCATCCTCTAGTTCGAAGAATTATCTACAAAATCGCCCTTGACCATTTTGTTCTAGGACGCACCGTTCTCGAGATATACACGATCAAATGTGCCCCAAATATCAGCAGACCCCCTACTACCATTTATGAGGACCCAGCATCCCAGAAAATTGCTTCGTCGAAAATGGGATTTTTTCGCACCCAATTTTGGTCGACAATTTGATTACACCGCGAAAACGGTGTTACGATCAAAGATGCCACACGCAGCCTACCCCATGCACAAATGTGTGGTGACCGGGTGTCCCAGCAGAATATTTCAACCCCACCGGCGCTTGAGTATATCTCGAAAACGGCGAGTCGTCGGGCGAAATGACCAAGGTCAATGTTGTAGCTTGTAACATGATCTACAAGATGACGTTGGCAAATTTACAAATTTACAGTTATTTCTGCGTTATTTTACATAAAACTTTGAAAATCTCACAGAAATAACGGTAAATCTGTCCCGTTATGGTGCCCATCTTCTAGTCAAAGCAGCAAGCTACAAAATCGCCCTTGACCATTTTGCTCTAGGACGCACCGTTCTCGCGATATTAACAATTAAAGGTGCCACACGCACCATCAGATCCCCCTACTAAAATTTCTGGTGGCCTGGTGTCCCAGCAGAATTTTTCGCCACAATCTATGGGCAATACTTAAAATTTGTTTGCTTATATCTCCGAAACCGTGCATCCCACGACAAAATGATCAAGGTCAATGTTGTAGCTTGTGACTTAATATGCAAGATGACGTTGACAATTTTATAAATTTACCGTTATTTATGCGTTTTTTAACCTAATATTTTGAAAATCTCACAGAAATAACGGTAAATCTGTCCCGTTATTGGGTCTATCTTCTAGTCGAAGGAGCAAGCTACAAAATCGCCCTAGACCATTTTGCTCTAGGACGCTCCGTTCGCGAGATATACACGATCAAAAGTGGCACACGCACCATCAGACACCCTACTAAAATTTCTGGTGGCCTGGTAGCCTGGTGTCCCAGCAGAATTTTTCGACGACATCTATGATTGAGTATATCTCGAAAACGGGACGTCGTACGACAAAATGATCAAGGTCGATCTTGTAGCGTTCGACGTGATCTTCACGATAAAATTGGAATTTTTACAAATTTACCGTTATTTGTGCAATTTTTCTGTTATTTTCCTTATTATTTCAATATCTTATACAAATAACGGTAAATCTGTCCCGTTATGGGGTCTATCTTTTAGTCGAGGGAGTAAGCTACAAAATCGCCCTTTACCACTTTGCTCTAGGACGCACCGTTCTCGAGATATACACGATCAAAAGTGCTCCACATATCAGCAGAACCCCTACTACCATTTATGAGGACCCAGCATCCCAGAAAATTTTTTCGTCGAAAATGGGGATTTTTCGCACCCAATTTTGGTCGACACTTGCTTGTGTCGTGAAAACGGTGCGGCGTACGACAAAGTGACCAAGGCCAATGTTGAAGCTTGTGACTTGGGCTAGAGGATGCTGCTGGTGGGATGTTTGGTCGATGGGTTAGGAGCGTGACTAGAGGGTTTGGGAGGTTTTGTGATTATGACTCGTGTGTTCGTACATGTGCATCATCCTATCTAGATCGTCTCAGAAAGGTGCTCAGGTCATTGTGCGAGTGGAACAGCGAAGTGTTGCAAATGGGAGATGTGGTATTAAGAGAGAAATGGGACCACACAGTACATGTAAAAAACGAAAGAAAATAAACACCACACATTGTTTAGAGTTCAAACTAGTCTTTTATTTCTCACAACAAAAACGCAGCACATGCTCCGACTATGTCGGTGGTCTTACATGCAGACTCCTTGCCAACTTGGGCTTCATAACTCTGGCTGCATTTCCTTTGAGACCCCTGTTCGATTGGCATTTTCTGGTAGACCTTTGGTTCCCAATGGTTGTTAGACGTGTCACAGAGGTTGGGTTAGGTTGGATGAAAGTCGCTGACTGCAGAAACGAGTCAAACCTAGGCCACTGTAGGCCCATTGTGATACCATGCGTATTGGCTTCTCCTAAGACTAGAACCAATAAAGACCAGTTGAAGAGCATAAAGCGATTGAGCTGACCTATGCTGGCCGTGTTTAGCTTCTTGAGACCATTTAAATAGTGACTCCTGGGCGTAAGCGCCAACAACTTGACGAGCAGAGAAAGTCCTTTGCAGCTTCGGCAGAAATCATTACATACATGAGAGGATTGGTTTCGGTGGCCACTTGAAGAGAACGGAGAAGTGTGTCTCTCCGATGGCGCGGTGGCAGACGGTTAGTCGGTTCATTCATCAGAAAATGATGATGATGATGAGGGACCCATCCTGTGGGCTTGAGGAAGAATTGCGCGCAGTGTCCGGTTATGACACCGATGATGCTCGTTCGTGAGGATCTGCTGTCTGAGCCAGAGTCACTTAACCATCTTAGGGCACATTCAGAGAAGTGCTTAGATACCAACCGCTTGCGACTCGCCCGGTGCACAAGTTCTGATACACAGTCTCTTCTCTCCATTCTCACGAAGTTTAGACGTGTCCTCGTCACTTCCATCCTTTGAACCAATCCGTTAAAGAATGATTAGAGAGTTGTGGAAGGCTCGTGTAAGGGACGTTCGTTCAGACTATCGACGAAACGTCCCTCGGTTGCCGTGTGGCGACCTAAACGAATGCGAGATCCTCTTCTAGAGTCCACTGCATTACTCCCCGAGATCTCCATAGAATGTAAATCTAGTGATCAGTCCCCTAGTGTCTACTGATCCAGTGGTTGGTGCCTAGTAGCTGCTGGTGCTCTAGTGGCTGGTGGCCTAGTGGCTGGCGGCCCAGTGTCTGGTGGTCTGGTGTCTGCTGCTGGTGGCTGGCAGTCTAGTGGTTGGTGCCCTAATGGCTGGCGGCCTAGTGGCTGGCGGTCCAGTGGCTGGTGGCCTAGTGGCTGCCGGCCTAATAGCTGGCGGCCCAGTAGCTGGTGGCCTGGTGTCTGTTCTGGTGGCTGGCAGTCTAGTGGTTGGTGCTCTAATGGCTTGTAGCCTAGTAACTGCTACACAATCGCGGCTGGCCTGCTCCCTGCTTCTAACGCCACTTGAAAGCCGACTGATTCCAAGTAACTACTGTGACCAGTAGTTGGTTGCTGCTAGCGGGCTCCCTGACCACTTGCTGCTGTTGCCTGTTATCGACTGGCTAATGACTGAGGTCTATTCCTAGTTCCAACCAGTTGGTGGCTAGTGCCAGTGACTACCACTGACTGTCTCGGACTAGCTAGTGGTTGGGCTGTAGGTCTCCCATGTTGACGTTTAGTTTCCGGTGGTTGAAGCCCTAATGACCGGTTGCAGAGTTTGGAAGCAAGTGCAAGTGCCGAGCCATCTCTCGAAACACCAAATTGACCTTGTACAAAACCCTGATCATCCCAGTCCTGCTCTATGGCACAGAGACATGGACGCTATTGAAAGCGGATGAAGAAGCTCTTGGTTGTTTTGAGAGAAAAGTTCTGCGTACGATCTTTGCTCCTGTTTGCGTTGATGGCGTTTGGAGGAGAAGGTTCAACCACGAACTATACGGGCTGTACAGCAGCATGCACCTAGTTAAGCGTCTTCGGATCCAACGCTTAAGATGGCTAGGTCATGCAGAGCGGATGGACACCACAGCTCCGGCCCGAAGAGTCTTCGACACCGAGCCGTTGGGACAGCGCAACAGAGGACGTCCTCGCACTAGATGGCGCACACAAGCGGAAAAGGACCTCAACCAACTCGGTGTGCGCAACTGGAGGCAGCTGGCGAATGATCGTGCTGGCTGGTGAGGCATGTTGGTTGAGGCCCAGGTCCATCCCGGACTGTAGCGCCAATCAAAGAAGAAGAAGCCTGCTGGTTGTGTCTCGTGTGAGAATACCAAATGACGATTATCCGAAGCAGGACACCATGGATCACTGGCCTGCGAAGCAGTGTATTTGTAAACAAATCTCAACCAAAGACAACTCGCCACCTGACTGCTTACCACACACACACGTCATATTTTGGTACAGATCCAAATCGCTCATTAGCCAGAGTTTTCTCCCCATTCAGCGAGCTCGTGAGCTGCCTCTGCCCACCCACTCCGTGGGTGTGTTCCACCGCACCACCGCACGCCCTTGTGCTACGTGACTTCTGCCACGTCAATATAGGCAGGCAATCCTGTTCGGCGATAATTTACGACACATCCACTAACTGCCCGCTAAATCGGCCAAAAGCAGCGACGACGTGTTACTTCATTCAGATGCCACACGTACCCTTCAAGTAACGCTTTATTCATCGCCTGTACACACAGACGGCGAGTCACAGCTGTGAACTGTTGGTCATCGCGATTTTAGTCATCATGCGTCACTACAAGTGGAATTTCAGTGACAAACGCAATTAGCACAAGTTAATGTGTTTGAACTACAAGGGAGGTTCGCACCTCTGGGAATGGTGTCGACGATCCGATAGCTCGAGCGTAAGATTTTCACTTGTTGGCCCATTAACAAGTCTCTGTGTGCTGGCACTACACAGATATTGCACACAGGTACCGGTGGAGCGTGGCTGGCTGGCAGACAAAGTTGCAAGCGGGGTTGGAGCCTTAATGGGAGACTGCTGGCTGTTGAGTGCTTCTAAAAATAAATAAGAAAACACTTACTCTCGAGTGGGCTTGCGTTCGATTGGAGGGTATGGTCAATGATGTGGGTTCTGTTTGCCTGCACTATCGAGTGAATGTGTGTGACTAGTGAAGTAGGACGACTGAAGGGTACATCAACATGGGCAGTACAGTGGGTCCTAACTGCGTCTAGCCACAAACCTAAGCTATCCTGGTGCCTCGTGATGAAAGCTTCTCTCTAAGGAGCGATAACAGGTCACACATGGCAGCACGGCAAGATGAAGACCTGGTGTCTCATTTGGAAGGTTTCCCATTCGAACGACAGGGCCAGGTCTCTCTGCATGTCTAACCACCCCAGTCACGTCACATGCCCCTCACCAAACCACACACGGCAACCCTCAAACCCCTTGGCACCTCGCAACAACTCCCCGTCGACTTATTAAATCCGATTAGACGGCTAGTTAGGCAATTACACTGGCGCCAAATGGCCCCATCCCCCTCAGCGGTAATTACTGGCATCTGTCACTCCATTCTCCGTCGAATGCGCTCCACTTGTTGGCTTGGTTATGAAAATTTCCTCGCCACACACAAGAAATGCGTTTCAATCAAATTCCACGCGAACAATTCAATCAGCCAGCCGATTGAGGGGGGTTCCTTGATTTCGCTCAACAAACTCCAAGTCATCTTCGCTCGGTAATTGAACCGGTTTGGAGTGGTTCCAGTGGGCAATTGCCTCGAATCAGCAGCATTCTTCAAGATTTGAAACATGACCAGGGTGTCAACGGAGAAAATGCGTTAATGACTGAGAACCACTCGAGCCGCGTTTCAAGAGTTAGGTCAGGGCGGCATCGATTCGAAGGACTTTCCGCTGTTGTGTCAATTAGTCTCAGTTTAGCAGGCAGTCACCCTTGTCCATGACCTCGTTTCACATACGCTAGAATTGCAAAACGAGTTAGATGTCGGTGGGGGGCGCCAAGGGGGGTGGTGCGCTGCTTCAATGTTTCGCAGCTCAATTGTGTCATATTTCAAAGTCTGTCATCCGATTATGGTACAACACACGCACACACACGATTGGAGCACGTACATGTGACCAGCTTCGTGGGGAGCATTCGAAGAGACAAGACAAAATGGAAGGCAGCTGCCCGGCGGCAGTGGCTCGGCGCAGCTGGTGTGTGCGTTCGATGCGGCTGAGTAATTGCTGCTAAACTTGGCTGCCATTGGCCGGCGTGGTGTGTGTGCCCGAGGCCCGAGATGAGCTGCCTCCAGGAGATTCATTTCTTGACTTTGGCGAGTTGCAAAGAAACAAGTTCGGGGGGGCTTTCTAAGGAGCTGTCGAGACTGTCGAGGCAGACGCTTGTCGAGGCAGACGCCTGTGGAGGCAGACGTCAGTCGAGGCAGACGCCTGTGGAGGCAGACGCCTGTCGAGGCAGACGTCAGTCGAGGCAGACGTCAGTCGAGGCAGACGCTTGTCGAGGCAGACGCTTGTCGAGGCAGACGCCTGTGGAGGCAGACGCCTGTCGAGGCAGACGTCAGTCGAGGCAGACGTCAGTCGAGGCAGACGCTTGTCGAGGCAGACGCCTGTCGAGGCAGACGCCTGTCGAGGCAGACGCCTGTCGAGGCATACGCCTGGAAGAGGAAAAAAGATTAGAAAATGCTCTCGCCTGCCGTGTGTCTAATCTTGCATTCCACTCTACCCACACACAGCCAGTCGAACGCCCTTAAGTCGGTGCAAAGAATGTATGTACCTCGGCCACCTCGATTCCGCGCCCCGTTGAAGCATGCAAACCTCAGCGAATGCCACCCCGAGCTTGGCGGTATCAGATTACCGAGCAAACGCCTTCTGTTCCGAGAGACATTTCCACGACCGTTCGTCTCCGGAACGTACTGTGCATGCAGCAACGAGTATTTCCAGCAAAGTTCCATTGTCACGTGCGGCATGAGTCTTGCTTTTTTTTTCTCCACAGTAAGCGATTTTTTTTGCGTTCGGCTAGCCGTCGTTGTCGCCGTTGCGCTCCGTCGAACGAAAATCGCGCACACACAAAAGCGAGCGGCTCCATTCAGCAGTGGAATTTTCCACTCACTCGCCCGTCTAACACACAGTGCGGGTCTAAAATTAAATAAAATGCAAAAAAAAAAAATGGAAAAACAAAAGCAAAAGTAAATAACGACCACCGAACTGTTATTTCTGTATCGGCTGTGCTCTTGTTGCTTTGTTTTGTTTTCCATTTTCGCCGCTGGTGGCTGGTGTTGGCTGGTGTTGGCTTTCGCGGCGAAAAGCACTCGATGATCTGTTCGGCGAAGGACGTCTGTGTTATGATAGATCATGTTTTATTTTCTGTTTTAGTTCTTTTATTCGTTACATCGTGTGCGCCGGGCTGGCACTGACGCGAGGAGAAAGGTCACTCGTGAACATGCGCACGCCACCGAACGCGTGAGCGAAATGCAGTCACGAAGGGATCCCAAGTGAACTTGGTTTCTTTGAACTGTGACTCTGCCATGTCCATGACGTAGGGGCGGATATTTTCGTGCAGAGCGTGGGATGGTTTTTGTTTTTCAACTCAAAGGCGTCAGTGTGAGGTTTTTGGAAGCGACGTTGATCACTTTGAACAGGCCCGTCGTGCGGGATACGCGACAGCCTTGGGAGCGTAATAAAAACGCCTGTGCACAGAGATCTGTCAGCAGGTTTTTGCTGAAATAGAAATGGTTATGTGAACAAATGCGACGTTCCGTATGACCTTGGCAGCTGAGCTGAACAATTGCGACGCATTTCACGATGATTGAAGTGGGTACTGCTGTGCGACGAGGTTATTTTCGACTTTCGGCTTTGAGATTGAGATGCGATGAGACGTGCATTTGAGCACTGACGCGAAGGAACTGCGTTGTGGGTTTATGGGTTGGCTTTCACTGTCTCTCCGTCAGAGAGACTCTCATCCTAACATCTCCAAGAAGACGGAACTCCTCATTATGCAACACGAACAGAACAGAACATATGTTAATTCTGCCACCAACGCCCCTTCCCCACACAAGCTTCGCTTCGAACCATTCGCCAGACAAGTCGGAGCTCTTCAACAAAGCATAACTCCGATACATGCAAATCGCTGCACACAACCCACGACCTGTCTCCGTCTGCAGCTGTGCTCTCCGCCGAGTCGTTCGCGCCAGACAAGTCTAACGATGCAGAGGTCAGCAATAAATTAAACCTCCATTGTTGCAGCCACGTTGCCCGGCTTGTCCTTCAGTCGTTCCCCAGTCCACGTCCCCGAGAAGTGTGGGAATGCGAACTGTCATCAACAGGGCTTTCTTTTCCCAAATTTAGAGACGGCACTCTTTTGTGTGACAGCTGACGGGGTCTAAGTGCGGCTAGATAAGATTTGTTTTGACTCGGGCCCGCCTGTTGTTCCGTGAAAATATTTGCATTTCAGCTGGCAGCTGGGCTCACGTCTGTTGGCCGTTCCCAATGTGGACTCAGAGATTTATGGTCTGCGAGGGGTACAAACAGCTCAAGTGACGCACGATGATAAATATGAACGAAGCTAGATTTTATCACGCGACTCGTGGATTCTGTGTCATCCCCGCTTCACAATTAAGAGACAGTCCACTAAGCAATCTCAGTTTTGCAGTCACCTGCTTTGCTTCATTTGTGCCACACAGCCAGCCAGCCAGACATTGATAAACAGGCCACTTCCGTGCGGCCAGACGAAGTCCGGCATGAACCTTGAATCGTCCCCCAACCTTTCAGCTAACAACAGGCCGCCCCACGGAAACCGGAATAAACAATCTTCGTCTTGCCGAGCTCTCTGCACTCGAAATTTCACTCGTGATTTATGATTATCAGCTTCGACTGTGAAACAAAGCGCCCCCAGAGAGTGGCCGACGATGCACAGCGCAGACGACGCCGCGGGCGAGAACACGGGCAAGAACACTTGGTGCATCAATGAGCTTTTGATGGATGTGATGATTTCGAAAATGCCTATCGTCACATACAGAGAGGGAGGTCAGGCCGAGGCATTGTTCTTCTCTCTCTGACTTCAAAGAGATTCCATTCAAAGTTTATGTGCCGCTCCACCGTTCTATTTCCCATAAAACGACTCCCATTCAAAAACAAAACGCCGCCCTTATACGATCGACTAATTAATGGCACAACTCCCGCCGAGCCGCCTTCGCATTGTGTCCTGAAAATAGAACACAGAGAATCTGTCAGTTTGCCAAAAAATGCGAAATTCTTTTCGACTTACGATCGACGATGAATTTTGATGTTTTTTCGCGTGTCCCCCCGTGACTACTTGGGACACTCCGAGTACATTTCGCTTGAAATGTCAATCGCACACAGACGGGGTGGGGGAGGGGGAGGACATGCCACGAGGCTGATCCAAATATTTGCAATCCCTGATGTGCTATGAACTCGATAATGTCGCAGAGACGACGCCGGCCTTTGTGCGGCGAGAAGAAAAATTACATCGCCTTGTCGGATGCTGAACGTACGTCTCCGGACGACATTTGTGGGGATTCATGTTTGGGCATTGAATGCGGTTAACCTGACATGTGGTCGGGGCGTGATTGGAAGGTTATTGAAATTGATGGAGCTGATCGGTGCGGCATGTAACATGTATTTATTGTGTTCCAACGAACCTCTGCTGATCTTTCTACACCCGTGGCCCTGACATCAGCTCTCATTCACGTGAAAGATCCCCATCAGCATATCGGTCACTTGATCAAAACCTTTTCCCACAGCCGCTCCCGAACCTGTTATGACTTGCCAGAGAGTTTTGACGCACTTTTCCGGGAATTCGCAAGCAATACGCCCTCCCCCCATCTCCATTCGTGCAATACACTGCGACGGAAAATCTCCACTGAGTCACTGCGATATCTGTGCGGCACTTGAAACCGCTGACGTACACCGCTTCGCACGATACTGATTACGTCCACGACTTCAGGAATCATTCTGCACTAGTTGACTTGTAATTTCCTCAAATTAAAGTGTTTTGCGAATGCACCAAGCGCACTGGGACGCCTCCGGACAAATAGACTTGTTAAGCCTTATTAAAGGCTGCGTTCGTTCGTGATGGCGAGTGGACGCCTTCCCCGATGGGGATGCAAACAAGAGGTTGTGCGAGAGATGAAGGCGACGGGTGAGACTGCATACAATGTTGATGCAGATGCAGTGACAAGAAAAGCAGAGGAATCAGCAGACAAGTTCAATCATGTCCCCACAAACAGCAGCAAAATCCAGTGTGAAACCAGTTCCCTAACACATCCAATTCCCACCAAATACCAAGAATCTGGATCAAATTTCATTCAATACGCAGTTTAACGGGTGCAAATGATGATGACGACGCACTTCGCTGATTGCTCGTAATTGTTTTGTCGTCACAAGTGGCGGGACATTTAAGTGACCACCACACGCCGATATATTAATTGATTGATGGCAAACGTGTGGTGGACTTGATAAGGCCATTGTCTCTCGCGTCGTTATCGTTGATTAACTAAGATCGCGATACGGCCGGAATTGCGGCGTTCTCTTTGAAATCCCTTTTTTCGCGAAAAATCCCCCGCATGTCATCGATTAATCACTTGTCCAGCTGAACTAAATCTGCACAATTCCCGTCCGGGCAAGTGATAGATCGCCACGTTGCCGATGCAGAAAGTACACATGTTGACCAGCTCCCGATTGATGGGAGCGCAATCAAATGCAAGCCAATTACGATTTGTTATGAAATAGCTCGTTTGTCGTCCCTTAACCAGCTGGAACCAGTTCGAGGTGAGACACTGTAGCGGTTCAGCTGTGTGCCAAACAGACCTACCATAATGGAATTATTGTTTAGCGCCCCGACTCGCAAACTGGTTTCCCGTCCTCGTCTCGGTGGATAATTATGCCTAATCGCAATGTCCGCAGTGTCGGTGTGTGTTCGTTGCAAGTGGTGATGATCGGTTTGCTCTCGCTTAATCATGGAGCTGCACTGCAAATGTGACGAGTCATGGTTAGTGGGAGACCGTGATGGGAACTATTCTGTTTGTGAATGAGTAACGAGACGAAGGCGATTTGTCGGGTGGGAATTTCAAGTGCTTGCAAGGGAAAACCCTATGAATAGTCTGGTTGATCATGTCTCTCTCCAGAAGGAGAACTCGAGGGATGTTCACCAAGTCAATCGCATTTGGAAGAAAAGAAAGTGTGTACTTACAGCTCACAGAGGGATGCAACTCCAGCACATTCTCCTGTCCGCCTGAAAGGAGTTAATGTAGTAAATTCCACAAAACATTCACTCAATGCACCACTCGCTCACCTCAAGAGTCTCCTGAACGCGAGGTTCCTGCTCCAAAATCCATAGAACACCGTAATAAACACTACTTCGTCAAACCACGCCGCACCACTAACAAGAAGACGCTCACCATCTGTCACCGCCTGGGGATAGACTCCAAAAACTGTAGCTGACTCCTAAAAATATAAGAAAAAATAACCGTTCAACACATCAAATTCGTCCCATTCAAACCAACCGTCATTCCGAATTCCACCACACCACCTCCGGCTGACACATGAAACCAAAAAAAAAACCCTACTAATGTCCCTCGAAATGACATTTGTGAATTAATCCCACCAAGAGGGAACAAAATGTCCCAACACTTTGGCAACCAACGTCAGCCATTTTACAATGTTGCCACCATTTAATTTTTCCCTCATTTCTCTGACACTTCTGTCAAAGTGCGAATAGGAAAATAAGAAACTCTCATTGTGCAGCCTGTTTGTGGTCGGGTGTTGACTATTTTCAAGAATCGTGTTCGCGGGTAAACAAATCCGGAAAAAATACCTTTTCAAATTGTTTCAATGAACGTTAAGGAGGAGGTGAACTACTCGGTGGAAGATGAAGCGGTGCCGGTCGTTTTGCATCCGGGCACTTACAATACGTACACGATACAGACATTTGAGGGGACAGACGAGGATGCGACTGCAGTGGCAACGCTGGATGGGGATCAACTGCATCAGATCAACGGTGAGGGCGACATTGAGCAGATAATCCAACTGAATGAGGGCGATTGCGTGGAGATATCCACCATCACCTCCGGTGCACCAATGGAGACAGTCGTGGCCGCAGCTATATCGGAGAATTCGTATCACAGTGACAACTCGGCCGAGTATGGCATGGTGCCGGAGACAAATCGCACGAAGACCTTCTACTGTCCGAACTGCGGCAACTGCTACAGTGCTGCGGGGAGCCTGAAACTGCACATCCGAGCGTGCACCCGTGAGAAGGAGGCGCCATCGACTGTGGGAAGGAAGTGTGAGATTTGCGCAAGGGTCTTCAACTCGGCCACCTACCTGCGCGAGCATATGCTCCGGCACACTGGCAAGGGGCCCAGGAAGTGCCCCAAGTGCTATCGAAAGTTCATCGATGACGCCAAGTACGACGCACACTTGGAGACGCATAAACTGGAGGAACGCATCGCCAAGGAGGCCGGCAAGGTGATCAGTTCGGAAGGGGGCCGTGAGAAGAAGGTCATCAAGGAGTACACATGTTCGTTCTGTTCGAAGTTTTTCACGGTTGTCTTCGAATCGCGTCACACCAAGCGACGGTACGCCTGTGACGAATGCCGCGAGAAATATTCCAACGAAGAGATGCTGAAGCAGCGCAAGGCCCAGCTGGAGGAGAAACGCGACTTCCGCTGTGAGAAATGCGGCAGAAAGTTCGTCTTCGAGGGCTTCCTGCAGCGACACATACCCTCCTGTGATGGAACCGTTCGTCGACGACGCGATCGTCAGTGAGGTCCTCTCTCCTCTCTTCTCATATGTTTATTAGTTTTGTTTTTTTTTTTTCACATTTATTCGATTATATTTGCCTAAAGACCTGTAATTTTTGAAGTAAAATAAAAGAAAAATAAGTTTTAAACTGGTGTCGTTGATTGGGGGGGGCGACGGAGAACGTGAGGTGTCCGGTGGCTTTGGGACGAAACGGGGAAGTCCAGACATTCACATGGAACTCAGACGCCACGCCTAAAGCCTCCACAGCACGCTGCTAAGCTACTTTCCAAACAAAAACATCTTGTTCCCGCGGACAAGGCTACAGCGCGGACTTGTTTATTTCAACAAAAGAAAAGAAATAAATTAACTAAGGCAAGGCAATGCCCACCTCCCATTTATGACCACAATTTGACGCTGGAACGCTTGGCGTAGTCCTTGTAATCAGCATGAGCGTAGAACTCCTTGAAGAGTGGGGTAAGGAGGGTATCCTTTGGCAATGTCTTGTAGATGGGTTCACCGTACCAGGTGCCGACCTAAAATCAAACCACAATCATCAAAAAATCCTCACTCCAACCCACTTCTGCGACAACAAACCTCCCATCCTTTCACATTGGCCATCAATTTCTCCTCCTCATCGCGATTCCTTCGCAGCTGCTTCAGGTACTCCCGATCACGTTCGGCAATCAGAATTGGGAAGAGCACATTCTCAGCGGAACGCATCTCGATTTCCTCCCGTTTGATCTGCTTCGCAGTCAGATTGTACACATAGATGCCAACGACCGTGGTCACAGCATAGCCGGCGATCATCTGCCAGCCTAGAGAAGCAATGATGTAAGTGATGGTGCATGCCTTGGCATTCAGGGAGAAAGATATTTACCAGTGAAGTAGCTCTTCGCCGGGACACGAGCGAAGGGAATCTTCTTGTAGCCACCGGGTGGAGGCATGTCCTGTTTTTTCGTTGCGGCATTCGAAGCCATGGTGCGCGATGGATATTTTTTTCTAGGGAAAAACTCCGGAAAAATAAGGGAGACTGAAATCCTTCCCCGAGAATGAAAATTCGAGTGTCAGAAATGTCAAATATCGCGTTTGCATAACATGACAGGCAGTGGGGCAGTGATGCCAAATCGATGGTTGATGGGATGTTTGAGTTTTACTAGAGGGATGTTTAGTTTTTTGTTGCAAGAGGTGAATAGGGAGTGTGTGTGGTTGTGTGAGGAATGGTGGGACAGGGGAAGTGTACATGATGATGCAGGGAATATAACCTCCTTCGGAGAGCCGATCTGGGAGTGTCTTGTGGAGCTGGTTATCAATCACCAACGTGGTCTTTGCGAAGGTGTTTCGACTCATGCACATCCAGTAGATCGTAGGGCGTTCTCCGCTTGCTCTCTACATGTACCGTTCGTGCTCTTGGGGACAGAATCATGTGCTCTACATGTGCGTGCTTTATTGTATTCCTAACAGTAGCTTCCTCTGCTTCCCTGTCCTGCAGCACAGGAGCCGAATCCTTAAGGATTTGTTAAGTTGTCCATGTGCTCCACATATCCACTACAGGTGGAAACTAAATTTGATCTTTGTCACAGGCTCGGGACGGATCCAAGTTGTCCATGCCCCAAGCATGCCCCTTCTCCTCGGCATTTTAAAATTGCTAATGGACCGAGATAACCACCGTCTTCTAGAAAGCATGCTCAGTTCGTCAAAATACCGCTCCTCGAACGAAGCCGCAAACATTTCCACGTCATCTGTAGAGCCCAGTCAAGAAAGAAATATACACCCGTCCTGTGCCGCCATATGAATACTCATTCCAAGATCCCACATCGAATACGCTATGAGCAACGCATCGTCGGTGGCAGCTCTCTGTTTGATGCAGCCAGACGAGTGTCTCTCCTTGGTGGAAGCCTCCAATCACGACGTCGATTGTTGGTTGTTAATAATTAACTTATATTCTCCTTTTCAGTAATATTTACATAATCAGTTGTTTTATTAATATTCCACGATTAATAATTGTTCTCTTTCTCGTCTTACTTTCAAAGTCACACGAAGGGTGTCATCGCTTCAAGAAAACTAAGAAAGCGCACACAACTGCATTTTCTGAATTTCCTTCGTCGCCATCACTCCCTTCGGTCCGCACTTACACTAAAGAATGAATAACTAAGGCGATGGACAAACAAAAGTGTATCCCACCCTCAAGTTAACACAAAACAATGGGTCTGAGGCGGGGATTCGATTTACAAAGGCGCGTCTAGTTGATCGGTGGCCCCCTTCGCCCAATTCGCGTCCACAATAAAATTTTGATTCACGGTAGGGTCTCCTATCCCCTCAAACAACGAGCGCGCACACACCCCCATTTCAGCGTGCGACTGTCCCGATTAACAATTAGATACTTAAAAAAATATACTTATGAGCTACAAGAACGTACAAAAAATAGAAAGAAGAAGAATCTGCTGAGGGATGCGTGTGGTCTGGATTGGAGAATCATTTGACGAACGCCTCCGGGGGGATTTTGTGCTCCTTCTGCAGTTTGTCGAAGACGAAGGCCGCGTGGTTGTAGTCCCAGTTTGTCTCTTCGAGACATCTGTAAAGAGGTCGGTTTAGCTGAGGTCGGGAATGGGCATTCGTGGGCTACTCACTTTTTACTCCACTCCAAGTTCATGTTGCTCTGCGTGCTCATCGCCTGGATCATTTGCAGTTTGGTCGCCTCGTCCGGAACCACGTTGCCCGTGGGCACTTGTGGTGTCATCATCGCCGATGTGGCTGCTAACGAGGTTGATGGCTGTGAAGAAAACAAACACTTTCAATCCGGGATTCATCTTCAGCACAAATCGAATGCATACCTGATTAACTTGGAGGCGGTTTTGGAGTCCCCCTGCCGCAGCAGTCGGTGGGAGTCCGGGCGGTCCATTCGCCACCACAGGCGCTGGCGGCTTGAAAGCCTTCTTCAGCTGGGTGTAGGTGGCACTTGAGAGGAATATCAGTTCGTTCCTTATGCAGAAGCCACCGCCGGCGGGCACAATGATCAGCTGCCGTTGGAAGTATCGAATTTCAGTGTTGTTGCTGGAACTGCTTCCCTGGCTGGTGCTGGCCCCCGAATCGGTGTTGAACTCCTTGAAGAGTCCTGCCACTGTGAAGGATATCATTTTTGGCTGCAAAATGCACGCACATTAGTCTGGATTGGAGTGAGGGAGACAGAAGTGCGAGCAGAACTTACAGTGAAGAGCGTCAGGTCGACGGTGAACGATTGCGGGTCGTGCTGTGTCTTGGGCCATTCCGTGAATGTCGACACAACGGGAAGACGGCCGTACTTCAACAGTCGTGACTTGTCACTCTCGCTGGTCATGTTCGGTCGTCGCAAGTTACGATTCAACTTTGAGTATGCCGATAATCTGCAAGGAAACCGCACACAATCAACCCTGAGTCCGACTCTGATTCGGCTGAACTTTACCTTCCCGATTGACTTATCGGCGGCAGTGCAATAGACAGCATCGCCTGTTCATGGTATGCATCCAGCAGCGGCTGTCGATTGTCCGAGTCGAAGATGATGAAATACTGCTCCAGGAACTGCCGAACTATGTCCGCTCCGGCGGCATCGCACAAGTACGACGCCTTCGGCGCTGGCAGTGTGGCTGCGTCACTGACATCGAACAGAATCTGCGGTTCCAGGTCCTTGCCATCCTTGGGTGGTGGTGGTGGTGGTGGTGTGATGAGAGAAAATGTATCGAAATGAACTTCAAGGGGGACTTAGGTGAGGGAACTTACCAACTTCTGGAGTTTTGGGAACTTTTTGCGTACCTCACTGTGAATCAAGATTAAGTTTTAATAGTAAACAATGTCAAGTGGTTACTGTGATGTTGTTAGAAGGGTCATTTCTCTGTTTTTTCTGTCTTTCAGTCTTTGAAGCGAAGTTGAAACGATGGTGGCTAGTCTAAGGCGGGACAAGTTTTGACCGAGTGTTGGGAACGAGGCCAAAGTGGCGTGATGGAGGGTGGGGAGGGTTGGTTGCGAACCGAGCTAGTGGCAAGGAGGTCAATCAAATTGTGTCTCTTCTTCTTTCGAGAGATGTTGTGGTTTGCAGACGTTCTTTTTTTTGAAAATTCACTGAAGGGCTCCTCTTTGTGTTGAGAGGGAGATGCGTTTGTTTTTTCTTGAAGAAGAAGTAAATCTTGGGGTTTTGAGCACATTTTGCTGTCTTTTTGTTCAGTCTTCCGCGGTGCGACGCTAATGGCAGCACTTGGTCGCAGCTACTCTCTGGACACGTTTTTTAGGTTATTTTTTTGTTCGTTTCTTTTGCACTGCTTTTTTTTTGTTCTTTTGGCGTCGTCGTTTGTGTATTTCTTTCCCTCCACTGACTGGTGTGCACCTTTTTCGGGAACACCAACCTCAGTGGGATGTCGCTCCCCCCTTTCGGCTTGTATGTACACAACTCCTACACGAGGAGAACTAGTGCACCAGTGGCAGATGTAGCTGCTCTTGGATTGGGCACATTGTTGGTTGTGTTTTTTAAAGCGAAGAAGGGGATTTTGTTCACTTTTTTTTCAGTTCATTATAGTCAAAGTCTTTTGGGTACTTGTGCTTTGAACGATGTTTCTTTTCTGATTCACTGGCCAGTGGCTGCAAGAAGCGTCTTTAAATGGTTTCAAACTGCTCTCGAGTGAAATGTGGAGGCATTTACTTCTTCCCCTGGTTCTGGGGTGTGTCTCTCCTCTCTCTCTCAGCAAGAAAGCTCTTCAGTGCAATGAGTGGATGGATCAAGCCACTCGTAGACTTGCCGCCGAATGATTGTTTGATGGACCTTCTTGCGATCCACTGCTCTCATCGGATGGGTTACACAGTGGGGACGCCTGTTACCCACTTTGGCTCCGCTTCCATCGTTGAACTTCAATCGCATTTTTGCCGACAGTTCACAGACCTTTCCTTTGCCATGCATCGTTAACACTTTGCTTCATTCACTGTCACACATCGCAGAGAATGTATGTTACAAAACAAAATAGAAGGAAAATTAAAGCTAAATCGACAAGAAGTCATTCTGATTCCGAATCGTTGCCTCCACATGGAGGACTCCTCTCGCTTCGCCGCACGTGTCCCGTTGCCAACAATTCGATCACAATTTTGCACTTTGCAACCCACAATTCCAGCAAACGGACGATTGACGCTCTCCCGGTCGGTGTATCTCAACACCGGAGGATGCAACGTCTCGAGTGAATGAGTGCCACCAGAATTATTATGTCATTTTCTAATACACAAATTGATACCTGATATAGAGCGAATGATCTTTATAACGCATTCGAAGTGGATTCGACTTTAGCGCGAGTTCATAGATGTTCGCATTCCGGAACACCATCAAATGGGCGAGGGATGGAATCTGGAAAAACAAAAAGAAACACACACAGTCAGCAGCTGAGAATGTCAGATTTCTCTTGCCTCGCCTCACCTTGTTATCGTCGAGGTATAAAATCTTCAAATTTGGCAATCTCTCCGAGATGTTCTTGAAACTCTCCATGGTCACTATCTGATTGTCGTTCAAATTCAGCGCAACGAGGTCTTGAATGTTCTTCTCGATGATATTGAGTACGGCGATCATGATCTGCGGCTGCGTCAGGGAGAAGAACATGTCCTTGAAGTCAGGGTCGGCGTAGAATTTGGACAGATCCAGGGCCTTTGTGTTCATGTTGTAGCGCTTGACCATCGCTAGCTTAACCTTCTCCTTGTACTGCTCGTCGATGGTGATGTGTGGTGTGCCGGGACGGACGCGCACCGGCAGCTTAAAGCCGTCATGCATTTGAATGTAGCGATCGCTGCTCTGGAGGATCTCTGCCGTCCGGAAGTCATTCACGTAGAACACGACGCAGTGCTTCTCGGTGCGGAAGTAGAACGGGATGAATTTCTCGGGGGCGATTGTGGCCAGAATTTGACGGATAAGCTCATCTTTATCGTATTTCTGACCGAAGTTTATCTGAAATTAAAGAAATGAGGGAATGTGTAAGTGAAGGGGGAAGTGAATGTGTTGTTTAGTCGCCCTACAGTGTCCAATGCGTAGACTTATCACGATCTCTCACGAACGGAGTACAAAAAGCCTTCTCTAGACACTCATAGTCTCTACGGGGACCTGAATTGTTACAGTCGCCTCGGTAAATCAATCTGGGAGTGTGTAGTCATGTCGGAGGGATAAGAATCTATTCCCCTTTGTACATGGGTCAATGAAGACCCCATTGAGCCGTGCTTCGGTGTGCCTACTCACGAACCTAACATCCTAACAACGGCTGGATGGCGCAGTTGGTTGAGTGCCTGCCCTTGGTTACCACCAAGCCACTGAATGAAGAGATAAAACGACTTCCTGCGCAGCCCTTCGTCATCAAAGACTCATTAATGAGTTCCTTTCCATTGTCTGCCGGACAGACAATGTCCGAGTATCATCATTAAACCATCATTCCGTTTCGTCGCGGAGTCCACGTTCTCCATTCAAGTGGACATTTGAACCGTAATCAATGAAACATGTGTCCCTGAATTCAGATATCAGGTGACATTGCACGCCCGTCAGATTCGACAACAAACTCCAGCCGAATCTAGGTGAATGAGGCGCAATCACACACGACTTTTATCTTACTCATAAACTCGCTTATCACGGCACAAGTCTTAACCAATTCCGGGCAACAACTTTGTGTCATAAGTCGCAGATTTGATCGTAAACATTTTATGCCTACGGCTGTGTGACTATTCAAATATGGGCTGGATGTGCACTTTGAATTGTCGCTTTGGCAATAATTAGGCAAACAATCAAATGTTTGTGCAGACTTTGATGTAATCCAGACCAGCCACTATCGTGCCATGTACAATCGAACGATAAACTTGCCACGGATCTGATAAGTGCTGATGATTTTATGGATAAGGCGCAAAGGCACAACCAACGCGATAAGGGGAAACTTTAGAAATCAGAATGAAGGTTGGGACACTGAATGACTGACAGAATTTAATCTTGGCCGCCATCACATGCTGTGAGTGCGGCGGATGACAACAGGGGTGTCTTTGAAGATGCCACTATTCTGCATCTTCTGGTCTTGCCCTGCCTCGTGATAGATGCAACAAGTGGCCCCACATCTCACACCCCTTTCAATTCGACAATTACATTGTCGTGACAAAAATCAATCACCAGACAGAACCGTCCAATTTATCATTCGTTCCATTCTCTCTCCCTCTGTCAAACCATCAGCAGCTGTGCCCGCATTGTTTGTAATTGAATTCAATAAACATGATCGTTTTGCAACGCTCCTCCATTTGAGGCTCAGGCAATTCCACTTAGTACCAATACAATTTCACCCGACAGATCTTCCTTATCTGTCAAGTGATCTCTCAACTCTCAGTGATCTGTGCGCCGGAATCTTGAATCAACACAACGCTGCACAAGCTCCTCCATCGCTCCGTCTCACTCTGACTCTCCTCTTATCACACATAAATTAAACGAAATTGAACCTCATCCCATGTCCGAGTCCGAGTCCGAGCGCGATATGCTTGCTCAGTCCTAAGCCGTCATTCACTTGGTTCAGATCACCCCACATCGAGGCGAGCACAACATCACAACACAATGACCAAATCACTTGTACTCTGCTCGTACGTTCTACTCGCCGGCATTCTTCTGAATCCAGTGATGTCATACGTCCCCGGGAAACCACCACCATCGGCAAGCATCGCGGCAGAGGATGTAACCGATACCCCGCCCACACGTCAGCATGTGTCCAGAATGGTGCGACCGAGAGGCACCCCGTCGCCACCATGTGAGATTACAAAATTCGTTGCGAACGCCGACAGCTTGGATGACAATCGCTTGGGCGGCCCGGCATACGCGAACAACGACCACCTGATGCTGGCGTCCAAGGCCAACGAGAAGGGAGTGCTCAGCTTCAACGACATCCTCACGCTGTTGGCCTTCTGGCACCTGGCCAAGGAATACAACAGTTATGAGATGAAAGCCGAAGAAGTCGCCCAACCCGCCGTCCACCAGCGCCCTGTGAACGATGTGCAGAGTAGTGCTTGATTTGAAGGGAGCGATTTTGCACCCAGTCGCGGTGCGGAGATGGTGATAAGTACGAGTATTATCGGGCAAATGCTGACATGTGACATGACCGTGTACAATAAAATGGAATTGTTTTGTTTCTTATTTAAATCTGTGTTTCAATGGGCGGGGAGATGTTGGGCCTTATCTCTGCTTGTTCCTGGAAATGTGTGCCAAGCAAGTGCGACGTTGGTTTTTCTCCTCTGTTGGGGCGATTGAGTGAGATTTTATCAGCTCCAGCTACAACTCGATGATCAATCAACATGGACTACTTTTTCATCTCCCAGACTGCGCGCATCAAACCACACCAGAATCCGAGCGAAATTTGCCAAGAATAGACCCCTTCTCACCGCTTGCACACCAAGCATCGATTTTAGCTGACGCACAGCTGCTGGTATTTACTTCGCTGGCCCCCACAACGCAGTTGCTCAAAATATCTCGAGGGTCGTAGGAAAACAAAAAATCAGAAAAATATCAAATTCGTATCGCACCCCGTTGGAATTCTCCACTTGGCACGAACATAACCAAACTCTCGACGCACCAACTGCACTGTCTGACGTTTAACGAGCGACGACGCCACAGCATGCATTTGCATTCTCCTCTGAAATCAAGCAAGTGTATTGTATTTTTAGCATAAACAGCGAGTTTGTTTGCTTGCCTTCTCCTCTCCCTCTCTCTCTCTCTCTCTCACTCTCCAGTCACCGATGCAATGCATAAAGATCATGTTCGCCCCTCCCTCCAAGGCACACAAACCCATACCAAACCACGCGTTGCATTCGAACCTGACCGCACATCGCTCCACACAAGCCGGTGCACACATGTGACCACCAGCAACTGATTTACTGCCTCGCTTTAATTGTTCTTGATAAATACGCTCTTCTTTCGATGTAAAAAAACAAAACCGAGTGGCGAAAGCGAAATAACCAGCGACTCCAAGTCACAATCGAAGCCGAACTCGAAAACAGTCGTCATCGGAACGCAATCGTGTACACAAAGCGGCGGGTGAATTGCGACGCGGTTTAAGTGCGGGACTCAAGTGCGGCCAAAGTGCGGCCAAAGCGCGTCAAAATGTCGGGATTTTCCGCTTGGGATTACTGTGTGCTGGCTGGTGTCCTGCTCATCTCGGCTGGGATTGGCCTGTACTACCGCTTCACGGGCGACAGACAACGCACCACGCAGGAGTACCTGCTGGCCGGACGAAGTATGAGCGTGGCTCCGGTGGCGTTCAGTCTGATGGCGAGCATGATGTCCGCCATCACGATTCTCGGCGTCTCCATGGAAAACTACCAGTTTGGCACAATGTTTGTGGTCATCAACCTGTCGTACGTCATCGCAACACCGATCGCAGCGTACTTAATCTTGCCGGTGTTTCACCAGCTCAAGACGGCCAGTGTCTACGAGTACCTGGAGCGACGATTTGGATACGCCGCACGTCTGGCAGCATCGCTGGCGTTCTCACTGCAGATGACCCTGTACATGGGCATCGTGCTGTACGCTCCCGCGCTTGCCTTGGAAGCGGTCACCGGACTGAACCGAGTGTTCGCCGTGCTTGTTATCGGACTGGTATGCACGTTCTACTCCGCACTCGGAGGAATGAAGGCGGTCCTCGTCACCGATGTGTTTCAGTCTCTGCTGATGTTCGCCGCGATCTTCAGTGTTATCATCTGTGCAGTGATCAAGGCTGGCGGAGTGTCGGCGATCTGGGCTGCAGCCGAGAATGGTCGGCGGATCAATTTCACCGATTTCAGCTTGGATCCGACGAGGCGGCATACCTGGTGGACGCAGGTCATCGGCGGAGGCTTCACGTTCCTCTCGCTGTACGGAGTCAACCAGACCCAAGTGCAGCGGCTGCTGTCCGTCAGGAGTCTGAGATCGTCGCAGAAGTCTCTCTGGTGGAACCTGCCCATCCTCTGTCTGCTCAGCTTCAGCACGTCGTTCTCGGGACTCTGCATCTACTACTACTACCGGAAGTGTGACCCTCTGCTCGAAGGACGCATCAAGTCCCGCGACCAGATCATGCCGCTATTCGTGGTGGACACCATGGGCCATCTGCCCGGCGTGGCCGGCCTCTTTGTCTCCGGGATATTCTCCGCCAGCCTGTCGACCATCTCGTCTGCCATCAGCTCGTTGACTGCGGTCACTCTGGAGGACTACATCAAGCCGTTTCGCAACTGCCTCGGGAGGGATCCACTCTCGGAGAAGCAACGAGCTCGACTGTCGAAAATCTTGGCGCTGCTCTACGGCATGGTGTGCGTGTGGTTGGCCTTCGCCGCCCAAGCGCTTGGGGGGATTCTTCAGGCGTCGCTGACTATTTTCGGCGTCGTCGGGGGACCACTGCTCGCCCTGTTCTCACTGGGAATGTTCACTCAGCGAGCGAATCAAAAGGGATCCACAGCTGGCCTGGCGCTGGGCCTAACACTGGCCTTTTGCATTGGATTCGGACAGCCGAAGCCGCTTCCGGCGCAGCTGCCCATGTCGACTGAAGGATGTCCACGCGAGGAGCACACAACTCCAAACAGTCTGCCGGCTCTGCTGCTGGCAACGATGAGGCCGCCACAGACTGTTGGCTACTTCTACCTCCTTCGCGTGTCCTACATGTGGTACTCGGCTCTGGGATTCCTCGCCACCTTCATCAGCGGGTACCTCCTCAGCTGGCTGTTCGAGGTGCTCAAGTTCGACGCCAATCCAAGGATCTACGCGGACAAAGAACGCAGCCAGTTCAACTGCGACCTGTTCGCCCCGCCGTTGGCCAGACGACTGCAGGCGCGAAATCGCCAACTCAGGGCGGACCACGCCGAAATGGAGCGCATCGTGAGGTGATGCAAACAAATGCCATCTGTCCACAGTCACTTGAGATTAAATAAAACCACTTCCTTACAATGTATGAATTGCTTTGCGTTGTTTCACTTGTTTGCAGCCCGATCGCGGATCACGTGCCAAGTTTTCTGTCTACCAAGCCTATCAACAGAGCCAGCAGAGCAACACAGCCCCGCATTCCGATCGAGATGCTTCGCATACATCAAGTGTGTGTCGTTTGTTTTTGTGGAACGTTAATCAATTCAATCGCGGGACCGCTCACAAACAGTCGCCTGCGTTCAAGTTCATGCTGACCTATATATGATTTGCTTGCGCGACGACTTTGCTCTTTTGCTCGGCCAACACGTGGAACCGCGCTCACTCGCCAACGCACACACACTCACACACACTCACACGCAGACCCCACAATTTCCACTCTCGCTCGCTCATTCTCTCTTGCTGCGGTCGCCTCTCGAGACAGATAAACAATAGCTTTCGTCGGTTAGTCGTCGAAATAACCGCATGAACTACAAAAAAAGAGCACAATCAGCAGTACGTGGTCGCTCTCCGCCGACCAGTCCGCACACACAACGCAGTGACATACATTTCCCCAAGACGAAAATTCAAATTCCCTCATCAGAGTTTACGAGATATGCGAAATGTGTGACAGGCGGCGACTGAATTAATTCCAACCACACGAAGGCAGCATCCCCCCATCCGTTGGTGCAGTGCAGAAAGTCATCGTCGTCGTCGTCGCCGTCATAATAATCATCGATCTCCGCCCCCTCGCGAGAGTAATAAACACCGTAAGTCTATCGTTCTCGGGTAAAGATATAATTTACAGCTATTTCTAGCTGAATACAATACGACGGCTGAGTGCAATTGCCATTCACAGGTGTCTATCGGTTGGAGTCTTGTGTTAGTCTTATTCTGACGTTTGCACGGTTCGGTTCGCGGTCTGCGCTGCGATCGTGGTGTCGATAGAGAGACTTTTTGTATCGCTCCCGAATCAGCAACCTTCAACTCGAACTGTAAACCAGTTCCAGTCAGCGCCAGCGGCTCGTGCTTACGTAAAGCGTCGGATCGCTTGTGTGTTTCTGGTCAATGATGATAGTGAACTGTTCGCGCGGTAATCTTGCGTAAATTTTTCGTCATCACGATGGGTGTGTTTTCGGGATGGGACTACTGCATCCTGGCCATAGTGCTGCTCATCTCAGCGGGCATCGGCATGTACTACCGATTCACGGGAGGGAAGCAACGGACGACGCGGGAGTATCTGCTGGCCGATCGGAGCATGAGCATAACACCGGTTGCGTTCAGTTTGATGGCCAGCTTCATGTCGGCCATCACCATCCTTGGCGTCTCGATGGAGAACTACCAGTACGGCACCATGTTCGTGATCATCAACATTTCCTACGTCCTCGTCACGCCCGTCGTTGCCTACGTGATCCTGCCGGTGTTCTACCAGCTGAAGACCGCCAGCGTGTACGAATATCTTGAACAACGATTCGGGTACGCGACGCGACTCGTGGCCTCCTTGGCGTTCTCAATGCAAATGATCCTCTACATGGGCATCGTGCTTTACGCTCCCGCGCTCGCCCTGGAAGCGGTCACAGGCCTCGATCGAGTGTTTGCCATTCTGCTGATCGGAATCGTGTGCACATTCTACTCGACTGTCGGCGGCATGAAGGCTGTCCTGGTGACAGATGTCTTCCAGTCGATTCTGATGTTCGTCGCAGTGTACAGTGTGATCATTTGTGCGACCGTGAAGGCGGGTAGTTGGTCCGAAATTTGGAGTGTTGCCCAGGAAGGCGGCCGGATCAACTTCTCGGACATCAGCCCGGACCCCACCCGTCGGCACACGTGGTGGACGCAGATGATCGGCGGCGGATTCACCTACATGACCGTCTACGGCGTGAACCAGACCCAAGTGCAGCGGCTGATGTCAGTCAAGAACCTGAAGTCGTCGCAAAACTCACTCTGGTGGAGTCTACCTATCCTCTGTCTGCTCAGCTTCAGCACGTCGTTCTCGGGACTCTGCATCTACTACTACTACAAGGACTGTGACCCTCTGCTCGCGGGAACCATCAACTCGCGCGATCAAATCATGCCGCTGTTCGTGGTGGACACAATGGGCCACCTGCCGGGCATATCCGGACTCTTCGTCTCGGGAATATTCTGCGCCAGTTTGTCCACCATCTCCTCGGCCATCAGCTCACTGGCTGCCGTCACACTGGAGGACTACATCAAGCCAGTCTACGAGCGTAGGGGTGGTGAGCCCCTCACAGACACGCGTCACGCGCTGCTCTCCAAAGTGCTCGCTCTCGTGTACGGTATCGTGTGCATTGGACTAGCCTTTGCCGCCGGCGCACTTGGCGGCGTTCTCCAAGCGTCGCTCACCATCTTCGGCGTTGTCGGTGGACCACTGCTCGGTCTCTTCCTAGTGGGCATGCTTACGAAGCGCGCCAATCAAAAGGGCTGCATTGCCGGCCTCCTCCTGGGACTCGCTTTTGCATGCTGGATCGGATTCGGGCAGCCCAAACCGGCCCCGCCGCAGCTGCCCATGTCTGTGGAGGGATGTGATGCCACAAACACCACTCAGACCACTTTCGCATCCTCCCTCATGGGAGAACGAGAGCGAACTGAAGACAGTGACTATTTCTACCTCTATCGACTGTCGTACATGTGGTACTCAGTCCTGGGCTTCCTGGCATCGTTCATCTGCGGCTATGTCCTCAGCTGGGTGTGTGAGCTGCTCAAGCTCGACGACAACAGCAAGATCTACACGGACAAGGAGAGGGGCGAATACAATTGCGACCTGTTCGTGCCGCAGATTGCGAAGCGCCTGCGTCGACGCAACAACAGACGGCTGGCCAAAAACGGCAAGGACCACGCAACGATGGGGAAGGCTCAAACTGTGGCGACAATTACTTAGCGAACGGTATCTTAGGTCTTAGCTATTCGTTTCGTTTATGTTCGTTCTAATTGTTTGTACTTATTTTTTACTAATAAACGTTGCATTTTTGTAAGGCAATGGAATTTGTTGTCATCGAGCGGATAGGGCTTTTATTGGCGGCTATTAAGGGGTTTTATGGGGCGTGGATAAATGTGGGTAATTGCAGGTTCACGTGATGCGATTTAATGGGGGTTTATGGCAATAAGTGGGTTTGGGGCACTAGTTTGTCTTTGCGAGGAGATAACGAGTCGAAGCTGACTTCGGAGTTATCGGAGGAAGCAGCAGGTTGCTGAGGTGGTGCACACGAGTGGTGAAGGACGTGGACTAACTTGGTGTGTGCAAGTGTGTAAGTGAGGGTAGTTAACCAGAGAATGCGTTTTAAGGCACAGTTCCACAGTAGATCACAGCGCCACTGCAACGAGACGATTTGGCAGAATTGTTGCATAGAACGCATGGCACTTCTCCTGGAGAAGCTTAGAGGTTTCTTAGTTGAGGGACAGAATCACGCGAACTGTAGCCTGTCGGTATTTTAAAATGTTTTCATACAGTTTGGATTGCATGAACGGTGTAAAGCAGACGCAAGTGCACATTAGGTGGTGTTTGCACGTCAAGTGTCAGAAGTCATGGCAAAACTTGCTTTGGCAGAACTTGCCCATGCTTTGCACAATTAAATAGACTCTGTAGGAACTACGTCACAAGGACTGTGCCCGCCAAATACGACGGAGCGAAGCATGTGTCACTTGTTCCCTTTCCTGGAAGACATTCGATGGAAATAAAAACCTCTCAAATCACTTGCTCCTTCCTGGAAGGCAGTCGATCGCAATAAATAAAACAACCTTGAGGCACTTGTTCTTTCCTGGAAAAACTGTCGATGGAAACAAAGCAACATCGACGCACTTGCTCTCTGCTGCGGAACACCTGTCGTCAATGAACATAGAAAATCTGCTATGGAATGTGACAGCATGGGTATCGTATCCCATCGTGAACAAGATGACCCATGACTCAAAGCAAACTACGAGCTGTCTTTAGATGGTAGTCACTTTCCACATGACCCTGAACCTCAAAAGTTGATCCTAACCTCTCACACGGTTCTCGTAAAAAGCCACGTAACAACAACAACGACTCGTTTGACACTGCTTGTTCAGCACCTTTGCATGAAGACAAGGAAAATTGAAAAAAGCAAACTCAGTACTTTCTGACGACGAGACACCAAGTGCAATTCATGCAACAGAATTGTTGCACAGACCTTACTCAGCATGAATTCAAACAAAAACAATTTACATGATCAAGGTAATTCACCTGATCAAATACAGACATGTTCAATCAAGACTTAACAAGAACAAATAAACAACTCCTCATCTTGTGGCACCAATGACAAAATTGTTTGAATTTCTCTTGGCTCACCGTAATTTGATACCATCCCAGGGACGTCGGCACCAGCTGCTTGGATCCAAATTTTCCCCGTGGAATCGGTGAACCCTTCCTTCTGCCACCGCGTTCCGGTCGTCCAGACTCAAACTGCAAAAGCACAACAAAAATGATTTCACAATTTCCTCCACAAACACACTGCACTTACCCTAGACCCACCACCGCCACCAACGAATTCGACCATATCATCGTCATCTTCTAATCTCGATCGAATTGCAAGCTCCGCCATGCGACCCTTGAGGCCACCTTTGTTTTGCACCAGTCCAGAGGCTTTAAAACTAACCCTCCTGGTTGTGGATCGATCCTTTGCTCGATCATCATGCTCTGGGGGGAACAAAAAAAAATGATTTTTACATAGTTTTTCATTTGCACAAATGGCGGCGGCTGAACGGGGTGGGAAATTCCCCCAAAACACACACACACTCGACTTACCATCGGAATAGTTTAGTCCACTAAATCTATTTCCATTGTTATTGTAATTGTTACGTTGTCCACCACGTTTATGCATTTTCGCTGTAAATGTGTTTTTTTCAATAAATTCTTGCTGAATATTGACGAGAAATTGTCTTAAACACGCGCAAATAATAATTCAATGCTTTTGCTTTAATTGCGAAAAAATGAAATGGTCAACTGTCAAATGACAAGTGATGATGTGAAGTTGGTTGGGCTTCGTAGTCAATTAAATACTCGACGTGCGATGTGCTTTGTGGATGGGAATGAAACTCTTTGAAATGTGTATTTTAAAGTGATTTTTCTTTAAATTTGCGTGAGAAAAGGGAGATTTTCATGAATTTTCTTGAAATGGTGTGTATTTTTGTTCGTGAAATCATAATTTCATACTTGTTAGCGCATTTACAACACATATCCATCACCTGCCCCCTTTCCGGGGGAGAACAGCACTTCCGAATGTCATCCATCAGTCAGCCATTCTGATTGTTGCTCCGGTTCGTGAAGTGTTGCAGTTGGTTGCGTCGGAAATTTTCTTTTTTTCAAAATCTTGTGAAATATCGTGATTTTCTCCACTTTCCACCCCGTAAAGTCTTCATGGGTGTTTCGGTTATTGTTTAAAATCAAGTTCCACCCCCGGGAAGTGTTTTTTGCTCGAGAATTTGTGTTTTTCCCCAAGTGCTCCATCAGAAGTGGTTAAAGTCTGTTATTTCTGCAAAATTCATACGTGGGGCTGGTTTTTTCGATAAAATGTATTTAAAATTGATTGTTGCACAAAATTTGATATGTTTTTCGTGGATTTCGGGGAGTTTTTCAAGGAAAATCGGTATTTTTGCATTTGTTCGTCTTGTAGAGTGAAATGGCTTCCGTTCCGTTATCCGGTGGCGTTGTTTTTTTGTGTGTAACCGTCGGTTAGTGGTTTGAATTTTTGAATTAAGTCGAAGTGTGATGTGTGAATAGGCTATTTGTGCCGTGAAGTGTTGTGTTATGTGTCCTTTGGGAAATGTGATGTGTAAATAGCCTGCCAGTGCCAGGAAGTGTTGTGTTGTGTGTCCCTCTAATCTCGGAATGTACGTCAATGCGCCTCTGTGCCTTGTTTGTGCGTATCACTGGGCATCTCTCGAGCCTGTCTACAAGTGCGTCGGTGTGTAGTTTTGCGAATCCCTCAGCGGAGGGTACGCCAATGCGCCTCTGTGTCTATTTTGTGCATATCTCAAGTCACCTGTAAGTGCGTCGCTGAGTAGTTCTCGGTCTTCCTGCGGCAAGTGTGCCCTTCAATGTCTCAAATCCTCCTCGCTGTGTCGTAACCGTGCCCATATAGGAGCGCCCATCGCGGTAGTCTACCTCAGAGCACCTCTACCATTATGCGTCTGTCTCCTATTCAATGTCCTTCTGCCTAATGTGCCCCTTATCGTCTCGGAGCCTCTATCAATCCCTCTCCGCGTCCCTGCCTTGCCAATACATGTGAGTCCCTCGCGGTAGAGCACCCCAGAGCGTCCATTCAACGTACCAGATCGTAACCGTGTTAATCTATGTAATCCCCCCAAGATCAGTGAATCAGTGTTTTGTGTCCAGTTCCATTGTGTCGATCCGTTCCTCGCCGTGTTGTAATCACGATAACCTATGAGCCCCTCGCGGTAATATCCCCCTGAGCAGGTTTAGATGTACTCCGCCGTGAAGTCCTTGGTATCCCTCGCGTTTCTACGTTCCAGTCCTTTCCTTTGATCTTCGTCCTGTGTCCCTCGTGTACCCAACGCGTCCCAGTGAATAATTCGGGAGTGAAGTGCGTGTTTAAGCGAGTGATTCAGTGAAGCCATCTGAAGATCCTCGAAAGCGCAAAAGGATTACTTGCAGATTGAGGACAGAAGGTAAGTGCTTGCACCTTTTCCTGAACCCTTAACACCCATCAATTCAGTTAATTGTCCGCCAAAGAGCCACAAATCCCTTGCTTCCCCTCAGAAATCGTTCTCCCCCCAGTCTGTTCCACCCCCGATCTCGTCTCAGGCATACCTTTCATCGGCCACTTTAAAAACCATCGCTCCTGGGCATGCAATTACCACACATCCACCCCGGCAATTAGTGTCCGTTCGAAACCAGGTTGTCGTTGAACGCCTCAGGGCCTCGCAGTCTCTCAAATCGGGCACACAGCGTTGTTTCGGGGAGGGGCTCTGCGGCACAAATCTGTCAAGCGTCGTGAACCTCCATCGTTGGCGGTCCAAGCTGAGTGCCCAGGGGCAGCTGCAGTCTCTCGTCTCCCCCACGCGCATAATTTCCACTCACGCTGTGCCCAAAATGCACACACGAACCGATGCCGACGTGCCGCCACCTAGCCATCGCCATTGCCATCGCCATCATCCATGTTGTCGTTCTCGAACGAGAGACCCCCAAAACGAACCGAAACGCGCTTGGCGATCGATTTTATTACTCAGCAACAATCGCCGTCGTCGTCGCCGTCGTCGCGGCGAAGTTGAAAGCTGTCTTGGTGTTTGTTTGCTGTTCGCGCGTCTTGCGCTTGGGAGGCCTCCCCCCTCGACGATGTGATGATGCGAGAGCTGCCTGCCGGTGCGGCGGCCGCCTGGCCTGTGTGCTATGAGAGAGAGGGACCAGTACCAGTGCCAGTGCCATCGACAGAAGCACCAGCACCACCAGAAGCACAGCAGCAGCAGAGCACTAGCGTGCGCCTCAGATACTTTTCGCAAACAGACCGGATTACCAGTTGAGTTTGTTCCCTGATTCGCGCGGTACTTGACGCGACTTCGGGTCAGCACACAGCACACAGACCGAGTAATTTTTCGTGAAAAAATATTTGTTTTTCTTTTTTTTCTGTCGTTTTTCGAGTGCTTTAAACCGGGATTTGATCTCTCTCTCTCGCTCTCGCTCGCTCGGAATCAAGCTTTCGTTCGCCGCGCTTGCTCTCTCTCTCTCTCTCTCTCTCGCTCTCGCTCTCGCTCTCTGTCTCCGGCCGAGTCGATCGTTCACTTGGCCGCTGTGTCACTGTGCCGCCGCGGGATTGTGTGTGTGCGTGGTTTTATTTTTTTTCGGTGCAAAAGGTCACAACGCTGGTGCTTGGCAATCTGGCCAGGAGCTGTTTTGGCCGCAATCGTCCGTGAATTCGCATCGCCGGCCGTGATTTGACGCTCCAACGGATCGTGGGGTAGTCATCGCGTTTGTTTCGTCGTGACCACAGCCGTCCTTCGCGTCGGTCGTGTGTGTTATCAAACCAGTGACGTCGTCCTCTTCGCCGGAATTTGGCGGGAGAAGCTCAGTGCTCTCGAGCTTCGATCTGCAGCCACCGCCATCGATTGTGTGCTTTACTTTCTTGTGCTGTGCCCGTGTTTGTGTGAAGAAACACAAAAAGGGGAGCCGCTTTCTATGCAAATCGAATGGAAAGGGTCCCACAAATGTGCTCTCTAATCTGAAGCGTGTGCGTCCGTGTCCCCCCTCGCGTCGCGTGTGCGCCCATGCACCTGCAAGTGTGAATATGTGTTACTAGGTCGTTCGCTTTGGAAAGAGCAACAGCAGCGACACACGAAAAAAAAAACAAGTGCCATTCGAGAATAACGTCATCGATATCGACGCCGCCTGCGTCGCAGTCGCACTCACAGTCACAAGGCGTCGTTGCAGCGCGCAGTTTGTTGTCACATCGGGTGTACTTTCAATTTCATTCATCAGGGAGGAGGAGGAGACGCTTCTTGAGAGCTGAACAGGTGAGAGCAGCTGCTGTTGCTGTGGAGGCGGTGAACGCCTGTTTTTGAGGGAGAGTCAGTGTTTTTCTGTTTTTTTCTTCGTTTGTTTGCTGATGTTGTTGTTCTTTGGATTCGATTGGGATGAGTGTTTTGTCATGAGGGGCATCGTGTGGTTTCTTGAATGGGAAGCGCTTTTGTTGTTAATCGATGGTGGGGGAAGACTGAGGCCTGCGGGGTTTCAAGTCGTTAATCGATGTGTTGAGAGCTTGTCTTAAGGGAAACGGCTTCGGATCAGGGCTTGACTGAGGTCAGGTCGGGGAGAGCAGTCTCTTGTTAATCTCTACCGCCACAGGCTGGGTATTCAATCGTCAGATTAGAGGCAGAAAGCGCCCTTACCTTGAAACGAATAGAGACTCCCACCCGATGATCCCTACACCCCTCCACCCGCTCCACCCTCAATTCACATCGCTTATGGCTTGCAACTTCAATTATGTTATCTTGTCGTCATTGACTCGATTCTGACGCAAATCCCAGTACAGCCGCGCACAGTAAAATGCCGCCTTCCTTGTAAGCAAAACCGACAACTCTGTCACTGCCAACTGCCTTCAAGTCGCAGCCTCAAGCGACACCATGAACCGAGCAAATGAAGCAATTCCCAGTTGAGGCACGTAGCTAAGCATTTGGGCATCCATCTATCGGCGGAGTTACACAGAACGGACCACCCGCAGCGTCAATTAAATAAACGGCGTTGTCATATCGTGATTTGAATTGGATTTTCCCAAAAAAATCTATTGTCATTCAGAGTTTATTTTTTCGCAAGGAAAACACAACGCGACGCTATGTCTCTGGGGGTGAATGCATAGGTGATTGGGAGTTTGTTGGAGTAGAGATTGATTTTAGTCCAAAATTTGGTCAGGCGATGGTGGAATTCACCTTCGAACTGAACCCACATTTAGCCAAAGTTGTACATTTAAGAAATCAAGATTGAACGAAACTTAACGAAAGTCTGGGAAGTGGTTATTCTGCATATCTCCTCGATTGTTGAAGTCTCCTTGAGTCCATTAATGCTGAGTCTTGAAGAAACACAATTTAACGAAACTTAACGAAACTCAGAAATGAGGTTTTTATGCATATTCGCTCGATTCTATAAGTCTCCTTGCGTTTATTAAGACTGTGTCTTGCGGAATGAAAAGTGAACGAAACTGAACGAAGTGGTTGTTATGGTCCCAGGTTGCTTTAAAATCCATTTGACGAACTGTATGGTCTTGTAATCTCAATATCCGCCATAATATGGAGGAAATGTGGCGATGTTAGGTTGAAGTTCGTGCTCGACCGATGGGTACCGAGACCGGAGACCCTTCAGACCTTTGAATCAAAACCACTTCATCGCCGTGGCCACCTCATAGAGTCTTTTCTCTTGCGATTTAAAGAAGAGAAAGCCCTTTGCACGTCCGCTTGGTGACCTCATTTACTTAGCGAAAGCCACTTCGCCTGCCATCCATTTCCAAGACAAAGAACAGCCCCAGTTCTGAATAGATTTCAAACATCTGGCACAAAACAACAAACAAATCCAAACAAACAAACGAACAACCAGACGTGGCCATTGTTTGTAACCACTCGCGTACTTCCACGGGAAATCGCCGCACAAATTCCCCGAAACGCCGCGAACCATCAACAAACGCGAGAAATAGCTTCGCAACGCATAGTCATTTGCACAAAACAATCGTCCCCATTGTTCGGTAAACAAAGTCGAGAGGAGGATGCCCTGATCACGAGATAAAACAAACCATAGCCGCTCGGGGCGTCTCGTTCAGCGTCGCCTCTGTCCGGTCAGACAATGGGAATTGGATCACTTCAGGTGAATCGATTACGAGCGCGCTACATTCCATAAGCGTATCTGATGGATACAAATATTTATTTGAATCGTTCGCGCACTCCGATTGAATGTGGAACGGTGACCATTTACGGCGGCATGGCATTAAGGTCGCAAGCACACACACGAACACAGTCGAGATCTCTGGTGGTGCTGGCTGCTGGCTGCTGGCTGCTTTATGACGCGCCATTAGCTTTGGTGCTACACTCTAACGACCTGCTTGTCGATCGGATGCCGATCGGTGACGCTTACGGCAGGTCGTTAACATTTTTCGCATACCTCTGGCGAAGTGGTGGTCGAGGTATCGTGGGTGTGCCCGCGGCGCGGGAGTGGTCATCGAGGTCGCGACTGGGTGATGGGAAGTCGATTTGAGGTCAGGTTGGTGTTTTGGATGAAATATGTGGGGTTGGGGAAAAGGTGGTTAGTTTTCATTGGCCTTTGGAGTCCTCATCTAGGCCACTGTGGCGAGGAGGTGATCTGAAGTTGGTTGCTTTTGGTAAATTGGACACATCACGGAAAGGGTTCGCTTAATTTGGTGGAGATGGTGGCGATGGGCTCAGCATGCAAAGAGGCTTCTTTTGAGGCCTTATTCGGTGAAGAGGAAGGCGATTGCAGATATCTCGAAAACTAAGCGTCAGCACCTGCATGATCCACTAAAGTTGTCGCGGGGGTAAAGCACGCACTAGATATGTCCAGAGCACTCGATCCTCATGTAAAGCACGGACTAGTGATCTCCAACCATTCGATCCTCCGCCATCGACTTTAGGTTAGGTTCGGTTAGGTTATAGTGGCTGACTGCTAAAGGGCAGTCACACGTAGGCCAGGGTAGGCCCATTGTGATACCACGCGGATTGACTTCTCCTAACACTGGAACCAGTTGGTGCTTCTAATGAAGTTGGCCAATGCTGGCACTGTTTAGCTCGTTATGGCCGCTGAAGTCGTAGGCTCCTAGGTGTAGGAACCTACGACTAGCAATGGCACTACAAGAGCAGAGAAGGTGACGAGTGTTTTCCATTCATGCAGCTTCTGCAAAGATCATTATATGGGGCACCCATCCTGCGAGCATGAGTGACAATTGCACAGTGCCCGGTTATAACTCCAATGAGGGTCCTTAATGGGTGCTTGTTGAGTCTAAGTAGACTGAGTGACCGTTTTAGGTTAAGCGATTCCTTTTGTTTTAAGTTAGCGACTTTAATGCCTCTGGTATTATGTCCAGGAGCAACCAACCGAGTTTTTGGACTTGGTCCCACCACTTCGCCCCGTGTCTTCCAATGGAACGCCTTCCCGATGGAGCTGCATTTAAGACACGTCTCGGGCACCGTGATGATGGGGAATCTCGTGTCACGTGTCCAAACCATCGAAGCATAGCTCTTTCCCTTCGAAGAAGTAGCTGCTCGACATAGGGTTCCTCGCGTACTACCGAGTTTTTCACCCCATCCCGGCGAGTAACTCCCACAACAGCACGCAGAAATCCCATCCCAGCAGCTTGTATTCGCCTCGTATTCTTTTGGTCATTACCCAAATGTCATGACCAGAGGTGAGAGTCGGAACAAATACTGAGTTTAAACCCGATAACTTGACTTTAACACCAAGGTCGGCCTTTTTAGTGATAAATCTGTCAAGCTGCTAAGCTTGAACAATCCCACAGGAAAGCGCAGCATTACTCCTCCCATCACTCCTGAATATACCGATATACTTAAACTTCTCCACCGGCTTCAATGGGACTCCATAACTTCTGATTTGTCCACCTTCACCTTCATCCCAGCATCTGCACATACGTTCACAAACCTTTCGAGCCCGCGCTGGAGTTCTGTTTGAGAGGATATGAGGATAACCAAGTCAATCCCTTCCATTGTAAAACATTCCTCACCTCGGTTGCGCTACAACATCCAATCCATATATAAAATGAAAAGGAGAGGTGACAAGACGCACCCTTGGCGAAGTCCAACGCGTCCACGCTGAAGGGTCTGGGGACACGACTGCTACAGTCTGTGTATAGCGACTGAATGGCCCTTAAAAAAGGACACACGATCTCGAACACTCCAAAGTTGACCTTGAGGCACTCAGTCGTGGTTACACGTGGTGTTGTGGGTATCTGCGTCAAGCCCAACCTCGACGTCGTAGGTTCGATCCCTGCTCTGTACGACAAGAAAAAATGTTTCGTGTCACAACCTTTTTCGAGGCACTCACAGTTCTCAAATAGTACTTCTGTCCCGATAAAAAAAAGCTTCTCAAACTTGGCCGTTCAGAACCAACATAAGAACTGTAGGTCCCTTCCACTAGTGAGAACACAATCGCACGCACAACACGAGTGGTTGCTGAGAAGCTAGGCCCTGGCCCTCAACGGGCAGTAGCGCACCCATACAAAAATATATCTCGTTGGTACGCCTTCTCAAAATCTACCAAACAGCTGTAGATTGGTTCGACATACTCCCAAGCCTTCTCGAGTACCATTCTTAGAGTGAAAAGCTGGTCAGTTGTGCTTCTGCCGCACTGTTTATCCTCAAGCCTGAAGGCGGCCTCAGCTCAAGAGCGTGCCTCTAACACCTTAGCGTAGACTCTACCGGGGAGACTTAAAAGTGATATGCTCCCCTGTAGTTGGAGCAATCTCTCTTGTCCTCCCTTTTGAAAAGGGGAACAGTCACCCCTGTTTGCCAATCGCTAGGTGTCTTCCCGCGCATGTAGAGAATAGTTAGACGCTTCATTCGTGCCCTTGCCCAGCCTGCTGCGCCCTGTTTAGACGCTTCATTCGAGCCCTTGCCCAGGCTGCTGCGCCCAATAGATTAGAAGATAGCATTTTGAAAGTCTCAAAAACCTGACCTAAAGTAGTTTAGTTTCTGCTTTCGTCACATGCGATGCCTATCTCCCTTTCATCTCGTCAATGACGTCTGTTCGCCCACCAAGAACTGGCTCCAGTCGACAACCACTTACACGTGGACCGGCTCTGGCCAGCCGCTCAGACCACACATTCACCAAACCAGCAAAGCAACCCAGCAAAGCGGTCCTATGATTTATTCGACCGCGTCACAGGTGATCAGCAACCACGTCATTCCATCGGCGCGCCGGTGGGATTATGGCCAAGCCGTGAAGACATCCAAGCCGCGGCAGAGTCGCTTTGAAGATGATGTTCGCGATGAGTACGTGATGGATTTTGACGATACCCCGTGGGACACCGGCCATCTGATGGCGCAGGGGATGGACGTCTGCCTTCCATGGATGAATTTCACAACAGCAAAAGGTCAACGCGGCATGTGGCTTTCCTGTTTTGTTGGTGCTTCGACAAAGAAGTCAATCAGCTTTCGAGGGGGCTTGACGTCAGCGTGCTTGCTCACTGATTTTCATTTCCGCCGACATCGTCGCGACCATCCAACCCCGCCAGCTGATCAAAATCAAATAGAAGCGACTAAATGCCATTAATCAGTGTATCTTTGTATCTCGAGGGCGCGTATCTTAATGCGCGCTTAATCTAATCAACGGAACGATACGCTCAACATTTCGTGCGTCAAAGACGATCGCGCTCCATCGCTTCTGACGTCTCGCCAAAGGACCTGCCTGCCGCTCCAAAGAACATTGACCCACATCCACGTCCGTGCGGCGACTGGCTGCAACATAGCACCCGCCAGTGGTCGCAACCCACTGTGGGAGAGTTGGCTGTCACTTGCTCAGTCTCTCTCGGCCTCGCTCTCCGCTTTGAAGAACGATATGTGATATCCGACACACACACACACGCGCACACTCGCTGACCCGGAAGCCATTAATCATCGAGCCATGCCAAGCGAGAGAGGGTCACCCGTCGCGCTGGATCGTCGAAGACGTCACTGGGGCTGGCGGCAGAGAGTCGGCAGAGAAGCCGTGACGCCTCCTAATTCATTGCACAACTTAAAAGCGTTTATATTTGCGACGGCGACCACGACGATGATTGCGCTGTCATTAACAGCTTGGGGCGCGAATTCGATTTGCAGTCGCCGTGTTTTTTTGTGTTTTCTTTTTGGTTTCAGTTTATTTTTGCGTTTTGGCCGGTTTTAACGACGCGCTCTCGTGCTTACGGCCGACAGCCGATGGCGAGGGGGTGCGGACGGGGCGATCATTCAAAGTACGGAATACGAACACGTACATGCCCGATAATGAGTTACGTGATCACGTTCATACATGGAGCGGCAGTTGGGAGAGAGAGCGATGTTCTTTTGAATTCTTAATGAGATCAGATGATACGCATAACAGTGATCGGTGGGGGTGGGGGTGGGGGGAAGACAACGACGAGGACTGTGGCGTCGAAATGAGGCGAAAGTTTTGAGGGTTTTTTTTTCACTGGATTGGACGGGGGGTTTAGAGGTTGCATCTAGACTTGACGCCCGACGTCGTCGTGAGCGTTCTTGTAGTCGTCTCGGTTTGATCCCTTTTCTTAGGAGGTTCTTGCAAGGGTTTGAGTACAGCTTTCTGTGTATCGTCACCGCGACCACCGTCGTCGTGGGCCTCTTGTTGGATGTTGCTGGTCAAGAAGGTGTCGAGCAAAGTTTTCTGCGGATCATCGCTTAGAGCAACCTTCAGACCGCCCGACCATTCGTCGTCGTGGTCCTCTTGAAGGACGGTGCCGGGCAACAAGGGCTCGAGCATAGTTTCCTGTGCATCGTCGCCGTTTGAAGTCAACCTTCAGCGCCATCTAGCTACTAGCCCCGAAGGCCACCGTGCTTAGCCTCCTCTTGAACGACGTTTTGCGTCATTTCATTGCTTTCCTCAAGGATTCACTTCGATGCCTCCCCTGAACTCGCCCACGAACCCCAGACAACGCCAGTCTCTTCAGAAGATTTCGCTAAAAAAGTCATGGACCCAGTCGCCAACCCTGGGGTACCCCAAAGTGCTGTCCTCACCTCGCAACGTGTTGGCCCCCGTGGGTCTATGTTGCACGTCTCTCACCACAACCTGCACATGAATGAATCGCCGTCACCTTAAATGAAATCTCCAATCTCTAAATAGCTCCTCTCGCTGCTTGCCATTGTTGTCCTCCATCTCGTCGTCGTCCTCCTCCTTCGCCTGGTCGTCCCTCTACACCCACCATCGCCTAGAACCAGTATCACTTAATTTCGAGCGTTCTCTTGACGTTCTCATTTTGTTTTTATTGATGTCCCGAAGCGAGCGCGTTGGTGCCGCCACCGCCAGACACTTCACTTCACTTTTTCGTGGCCCGATTGTGTGCGCAGTGCGCACCGTCATGGCATTGGGCTTTGTCGCGCGATAAGGGAACACACGAAAGATACAGCGCCACAGAGAGCGAGAGCGACAGATACGGGCTTTTTTAATCGTGGCAACCGATCTCGGCGGGGCGACCTTCATTCTTTGTCGGATGTCGATCGCTCCGGGACCCCGCTTCAAGTTGTCGTCGTCGTCGTCGTCGTTCAACCTGAGCACCACTCCAGTGGAGCGCGCGGGGCGGCAGAGAGCGACGAGCGACATGACTGATATGGCGATTAATTCGTGTAACGTTTCGTAATTGCTCCACGACGGCTAGTACGTACGTACGTATTTTTTCGGTTCGAATTTCGCATCGTTGGCTTGGGGCCAGTGCAATGAGGCGAATGAGTGGCAGTTTTTCCGCTGAATGAGTGAGGGTTTTATGGTGTTTTTTTTGCCTTTTTTTTTTATTTTGCGTCGTATGAAATGTGAACCGAGTCAGCTGTGTGGAGGCGATGTGGCTAAGGGAAGACGGCCAGAGGTTGAAGGGGTTCTCTTGTGATCGACAGATCCATCTGTTCTCCCGGTGAACTCTAAGACGCTGTGGGCTCCTGTCTTTCATCTGGAATCACTTGTAGTCATCTCAGTTTGCACCACTTTCTTGGGATGGCGACTGTTTTGCGGATGAATTGGGCTCGTCGTCGTTTGCTTAGAATAGCCATAAACGCCTCTTGTTGTCATCTAACATACATTGTCCTCTCCTCTAGCCAATGGAGAGGTATTTGCGCTGAACTTAGGTCAACCATCTGACCCCTAATGTTCTGGACAGCTCAACGTCCGTATTTCATACTAAAATCAGAGCCCAAATGTCTCCTTAGCTCGGCGCTACAGTCCTTGGTGGACCTGTGTCTTAACCAACAAGCCTCTCTAGCCAACACGATCTTTCGCCAGGTCCCTCCACTTGCACACACTCCAAGTTTGTTGGGGACCTTCTCCACTTGTGTGCGTTATCTCATTCGAGGACCTCCTCTGTTGCGTTCCCCCAATCGCTGTGAATCGACGACTCTTCGGGGAGGAGCTGTGGTGTTCATCCGCTCGACATGACCTAGCCACATTAAACCTTAGAGCCTAAGACGCTTAACTAGCTACCTGCCGCTATGGTTAAATCTGCTCCCCACCCCATCAATGCAAACAGGAGCAAAGATCGCACGTAGAATTTTTCTCTCTCAGCTTCTTCATCCGCTTTCAATAGCGTCCATGTCTTAGCGCCATAGAGCAGGACAGGGTGGATCAGGACAGGGTGGCCAAATGGAGAGGGATATGGGAAAAGGTGTCCAGCAAGTCAGTTAACGATGACTGAGTCAATTTTCGACCAAAATTTGGAACAAAAGTGTTCAAAATTTTGATCATCGAGGTGATGGACGTAAGGAAAGATCTGTGGAGGAGTGGATTCTAACTTCTGGGAGACAATTAGGGCCGATGTGAGGTCCTACGTGTCTCCTTCGAAGCACTTCATGTGGTTTTTGACCAAAATTTGGGCCAAACGGTTACCAAACTTTGGTTAGTCAAGATGTCGATGTGCGGGACGAAATCTTCTTGGCCGGAGAAGGCTCACTGAAGTCCAAGAAGATGGTTCCAATAAGTAGTTCAAAGTTTTAATCGAATTTGGGCCACCATTCTATGAAGAAAGACCCTTAAACTTAACAGATCGACTTACAAGCCGAAATTTTGATCAAATTTTTGAGCGAAATACGGTTCAGTTTGTCCACAACATAAGGCATTGAGGCGGTTGATGTCAGCAAGTGAAACGATTTTGTCTTTCGAGTAAGACCTTGGACCAAATCCTGTTCAGAAATTGGTTCGATCTCGACTAGGTCCCCGAGGGATGTGCGATGTGCATCTTGTCTGATCAAAAACGAAGCTCTTCCTAAAGTCCGGGCGACGAGCCGCTTGTCTGATCCAAAACAAGGCCCTTTTTGGGGTCCTTGTCTTGTCTTGCCTTTTTGACTGGTCTCCTATGTCCATTCTGTTCATGATCTAGACCAAGACGTAGCCACATCCAGGTCCCAGCGTTGATTTTTTTTACAAATTTACAAAACTGATCGTGATCCGGTCGCATTTGTAGTCCAAAGCGAAGGTTCTTCTAAGACCCTCGTGCCTCCAAACATTTTGACGAGGTTTGACGAAGTTTTAAAGGTGTCTCTGGTCGTGTTCTGGTCCAAGACGTGGATTCTCAGGGACACCGTGTTTAGCTTTAGGACCAACTTACAAGATTGATCGTGATCTTGTCCCACTCGTGGTCTAAGGCGATGACCCTTCGGAGGTCCTCTTGGTCGCTTGGCAAATTTCTGAGCCCGTCGATTCACTTTTCTGGTTCAAGGCTGAACCTTTGTCTTGATTCTAGAAGGTACTGCATCGCGATCAAGAAGCCTAGGAGCCTCTGCTTCATCTTGTGTCTATTTCGAAGGCTAGGCACTGTGGTCGAACTTGAATGTTTTCGTAATTCAGGTTCCCCGGTTGACTCGTTTACCTTACCCTCTTGTCGTGCTCAAGCAGTGCGCGTACGGCAAAGAAACCTGCGTAAAAAAGTGAGTCAGTGAGAGTGTAGGTCATTTGTGACGTAGTTACGCCGTGATCAAGATGCAAACTTCAAAAGAAACGCTGTGAAAATCGTGAATCACAGACGCGCACAGATCACCTTCGACGTGCCAGGAGGCGTACATCAAGCCACAGATCTGATTCATCTATCCTCAGACGTGACACACAAAAATACCCCCTTAGTCTCATCATTCAAGCAAACAAAAGAAAAAACACTGACTCTTGGCGATGTCACCTCAAGATGTCCAAACCTCCCTGCCCCCAAACTCATGACAAATTTTCCCTTGAAAATAATCAATTTACAGACCAGCTGGCCATCCGCCCACCCGCTCTCGGCCCCCCACCACTTGCCGTTCAATCAAGCATTCCGCCGCCCGCCCCCGACGCGACGAACGATGAACAATGAACGAGAGCAATATTTTCCCCGAGAATTCCACAAACGTCGAAGCGCCGTCAGAGACGTCAACGTCAGCATCAACGTCAACGCAAATGTCAACAACAGCAAGCAGCAGGCTAACGCCACAAATGACAACACCCACCGGCAACGGGACATCAAGTCGAAGAAACGAAGAAGATGTCCGGAGGTCACTGCGAAAGCTCGCCGCATGTCATAGGTAGGTCAACACTCATAACGGTTGTAAAACCATTCACGTCAATTGAACTGTCATCCAACATTCCATTAAACGTCAACAAAGCACCCGCACTCTCTCACACACATCATCGCACACCTTCACAAAGAAACGCAAATTTTATTACCGCTGCTCAAAGGTTTATCTTTATTTCCCCCCCCGTTCTTTGTAGACAATTCTATCGCCACTTATCAGCGCCAACGAGGCACTCCGCTCCCGCCGCCGCCAACGCCGTGAGCAGCGCCGAGCCGAACGTCAATGCCGGTCGCAATGCAACGGCGGTTCCCATCAGCGTGGCCCCATCAACGGCCGCATGCACTGATAACAGGAAGAGTTATGCCGCCGCCGCCGCTGCCACCGTCGCAGCCGAATGCCCGCAGATGGCGTCAGCCGAGGTTGGAGACCCTGCGAACGCATCCCAGCGGGCAGCAGTGTCTGCAGCTGATCACGCCGATCGGCGGAACAATGTAATGCGTGTACTTAATAGCATCGCTGACGTCAGTCGAATTCGAGCAGATTCATCGTCGCCAATCGTGACAGGCCCGGCGGTGTCAATGGGCACGTCAACGGAACCACAACCACATCAAGGTTGCTGTTTACATGTGGCCGCCACAGCAGCACCACCACCATCGGCAGTGTTCAACGCCGTCGCGGCTAATCTAATCGGCCGGCCGATAGACGTAAGCAACACCGATGTTGGCTGTGATTTGTCAACCCACCCCGGCAGCAGCGTAAATGACAGTTTTGGCAGCGCACCACCACCACCCGCCACCGGATCCACTGACGTGAATGACGATAAGCCGAGCACCAACACCGACACCACCACCACCAGCACGAACAGCAGAACAACAACGAGCAACAGCAACGGCGGAGCGAACGCGCTCACGGCCAGCCCCGACGAGAGCGTGAGTACGATAGCAGTACAGTCCCCGTCGCAATTGCCACCACCGCCGGAGCCCGCACAGCCGGGGAATAATCAAAATAAATGGACGGGCAGTGAAGAGCCGAATGTTAGTTGCCATTCAACTTCTGAAACGACCAGATCGCAGCAGCAACAGCAACAGCAATCGCAGCAGTCGCCTGCGTCAGTTCAGTCACGATCGTGTTCAGTTCATTCATCGTCATCGTCATCGTCATCCGTGTCGCTGTCGTTGCCAGTGCCGTCGACATCAGCAGCGCGACGCTCTTTGGTGGAGCAACGGAAACGCGATCTATTCGAACGCTCGCAAGAGGATACCAGAGCTCGGAGTAGATCACGATCACCGCACGCCGAGGATCTGCAGCGTGCATCGGCGCACTTTCCCTCCGTCGACCGGCTCGTCAAGATGTACACGAAGATCCTGCAGGACAACAAGCCGCCAGCAGGCCACATAGCCAACACCAACAACAACAGCACCCTGACAAAGGACTTCGAGCAGAAAATGTCCCTCAAGGAGGACCAGTTGAAGCCGTCGATTGACGCGCACCGGAACAGCCCGCTCTCGGACGAGGGCTGCACCCTGGGCCAGTCGCCGTACTCGTCGGACTGCGACGACGACAACGAGTCGGTGCGGCCGGCCAAGAAGAAGAAGGAGAAGGTGGCCCGCTCGGCGAGCAGCGACTCCGCCCTCGGGCTGGACGAGGAGCCCATGGAACCGCCAGCAAATCTCAACCAGGGCCGCCGCATGACCCTCACCGTCACAGATCTGCCACTGAGGCCCGCTCTCTTGCCGCTCGCCGAACCAACCGACCTGCCCGACTCGCCGACCGCCGAGGTGCAGATCTCGCTGAACGCCCTGCTCACACAGACCGCCATTCCCAGCAAGGTGCTGCTCGAGGAGCGCGTCGTCGAGATCCCCGAGGACCGCTTCGGCTCGCTGTCCAGTTCGCGGCGCGAGTCCGCCCAGAGCTGCATGAGTGACTACCAGAACAGTGAGTGCGGTGGCGTGCGCTTCGTGCGGACGCCGTCCGTGGTCGTCTCCGACTACTCGGACGACCTGATGTGCGGCATCACCCTCGAGGAGATCGAGTACTTCCGCGCCCAGAGGCTACGCCGGCGCTCCTCCGTTGAGACGTCCGGCACCGAGAAGGACGACGCCGCCTCCGATGTGAGTGCCGCCTCGTCGTGCAGCAACCTCTACTACTGCGGCTCGACAATCAGCGCCCTGGACGGCGCCGAGTGCTACGTGAACGGCGTGCGCATGCCCATCGACCGGAAGATCTCCGATTGCTCCACGTGCGACGGCAGCGGCGACGAGGACATCCAGTCGTTCGTCATTCCCGAGCAGCCCGAGGATCTCAAGGACTACATCAGCTACTGCACGGACCAGTTCGTAGCCCAACAGCAGCAGCAGCAGCAGCAAGCGGCGGCCAGCATCAGGAAACCGAAAAAGGTAGGCGCCTTCCCGGAGTCCTGCAACGCCAACTGTGACCTGTAGATCGTTTTGCCTGTCATCGCATCCTTTCCCCTTCCCTCGTCCACCCCACACCCGCTCCCAAATAAAATAAATCTCCAATCTGCAATCGGCAACGGTCCCCAGAGGTTCCAAAGGAGGTCCCCCCCACGGAGTGCTGCTCGCTCCCCGGCAGGACCTCGTCCTAGTTGATAAGCGCTCTTCTCTAAGTATTAACTCCTAAGTATTAGTAACTGTACATGTAAGCACAAACATATATATACACTTTTTAAAAAAAAAAAATGAACGTCAAAAACCAAATAGAAGCCCTTTTGTTTGCGAGAGCTGACAGTTGTGACAGTTGACAGCTGACAGCCGAGACAGGAGACACACTCACTTTCGCAAGCGGGGGCCCAAATAAACACAAAACTTGTCAGAAAACATGAAATTCTCTGTGTGTCTGTGCGTCTGAGTCAGCAGTCTTTCGACACTTGTTCGTCGGCCGCTTCAGCCGCGCGATGAGTCACGCCTGTGTGTGTGCTGCATGCGTGTACGTCAGAGCCTATGAGTGCGGCGGTCGTGGTCTTGTGAAATTTGACGAGGGGCTGGCTGAGTGCGGTTTGTTAACCTTTGTATTTCAGCGAGGATCGATCATCGTCTCGTCGATTGGGGCGGACGTGCGGACGTCATATGGCCTTGGCTTTGACGCACGCTACCGTCAGGTGCGAGATTAGCTACGATTCCACTTGTGGCGAGTGCCCTGCCTGGAGGGTGGGCGGCCACACTTGGCTTACACCGTGTGTGTCATTGTTGAACGTCATCCGCTTTGTGGTTGGGCTGGGATTTTTCGCAGGTAATCTGCTGTTTGCACTTGAGCTCGATGGGAGGAGGAAGTTGTGACGGTCTGGTGGTTTTGGTTACGTGGGGGATTTTTTTAGACGAGGCGGGAGTGTTGTCTTGCGTCAGGTGGTCTGGGGGAGGGAAGGAATCGAGAGGCTGTTGACAATTTGACTTGATGAACACGTCAGTCCTCCGAGGAGACAAGTTGTTCCAGCCATGTGACGGGAAAGGCCTTCTTTTTCGTCGCACGACGCTACATTTTGGGGGTTCACCTGAACGTGGACTTGCACTTTGTTGAAAAGGGGGCGTGTTCGTTGATGCGCGTTACTTGCTTCAGAATTTCGAACGATCGCTGACTTGTCTGTCGGGCCTAGGGCCAAGACGGGCGAGGCAAGTCGTGGCTACGCTTATAAAGCCCACCTCCGTAACAGGAGCTTGATCTTAGGGGTATGTCCTTTGATACTCCTTGACTATCCCAGCCTTGAGATCGGCTTTGACACTATCTCAAACATTTTAGAGGCATTTCTCTGATGCCGTGGAAAGATCTTCTTTGCAGAAGCTGCTCTCGGCGTGCATGTTCATTGATGCCCAAGAGTCGACATCGAGGCAACAACGATCCGCTTCTGCCAAAAAATCCTCGGGTGGACTCAAAGACGCTATCTTTGGAATTAAAGCCTGCTGGCAAACCCTAGGTTTCTTAAGATCTCGGTTCAGTTCCACAAGCTCCATCAGCCAAGAAGCAGATTTCGGTGTAACGACGACATGGCGTGCTGATGTAGGCTTCGCCAAGGACCCAGGCCTAGTGTTTTTTTGTTTCTTGACGAGACGAGCGGTCGGATGACTTGAAATGATGCTCGTCTCAAGCGTCTTCTGTAAGAAACCCTGATCTACCAACACGGTGGTCGACTCTCTACTTCTAGACACAGCCTCGGTCCAAACAAACCCTCGTCTCAACCAGGCCCTCACCCTAATCAGGCTCCCTTTCAAACCAGGCCCTAGTCCCAAACAAGACCTCGACCAAGCAGGCCTAGTCCCCACCAGGCTCTCGCCTCAGCCAGGCCCTCGTCTCAGCCAGGCCCTCGCCTCAGCCAGGCCCTCGTTCCAACCAGGCCCTCGTCCCAACTATGCCCTCGCCTCAACCAGGCCCCCGTTTAGCCAGACCCTCGTCCAAACCGTGCTCTCGTTCCAACAAGTCCCTTGTCCCAACCAAGACCACGACCAAGCAGGCCATAGTCCCAACCAGGCCCTCGCCTCAACCAGGCCCTCGTCTCAACCAGGCCTCGTTCCAACCAGCCACGCCGTTGTACCCACGCATCCGATCCTCGTCGCGTCCAGTTCCTGGTCCCACTTAGAGCCTCGCCTCAGCCAGGCCCTCGTTCCAACACCCAATCTCGTCCTTGCCCCTAAATCACCCACACATCCCACCCACCACCCACCACCCCGCAGAACCTTCAAAAAGTCGGTGACCCTCGTCCGCCCAAACCACGTCTCCTCCCATCCATCATCATTTAATGCGCAGTTTCCCCGCGTGAAGACATCAAATTTGTTTACGACTCAGTTCCACATAAAGTCTGTTCGCAGGCGTTTACTGCCGCCACTTCGGCCATTCATGCTCGCGAACGCAAACCGCTCTCTGCGAAAGGCGTTCTAACCAATTTTACATGCCTTCAGCCCCCCATTAGCCCGTTCCGTACCGTGGCGCGGCCCATTTCGACGCGCGGCCCACCATGACCAAGCTCAACACCATAAATGTGTCGCGGGCCTGCCTAATTTGTTGGTCACTCGCTCTGCTCACCACCCGTTGATCTCTCCACCCGTCTCGTGGCCTACGTGAGCGATCCGAAGCACGTGCGTCATGTACAGCGGCCTAGAGCTGTCCCCCTTCTCTGATTAGAATTGGAAACGCTGTCGATCGCAGCGAACGCGTTGCCTCATCGCGGTTATTTTCCGATCGTAAACAGTGCGATTCGGCCGGGATAGTTTGTGTTGACATTTTGACGCTGGGCGACAGGTTCTGGGAGTCAATGAGGCCGCGGATCGTCTCGTAAGGAGCTTGCGTACGTGTGCCACAACACGTCTGCCCCGCACTCGGCCGTCCACTGGGTTCCCAGTTGACGTGTGGTGCTTTGCATAAGACGTGCGATTTGAGGAGAGGGTGGCCGTGTGTACGTACTGGTTGTCCGTCCATAATCGGCGTTGTTTTCCGGATTTCCTTAAATGGTGGGCAGTCTACTTGGACGTGAGGGTGGAAGGTGGAGGGAGCTTCCGACTGGAGCCCTAGCCTAGCACAGAGTCGCGTCACCATCAGTCCTAACCAAGGGCTCGTCCCAGACCGACGCTTGTCCTAGACAGACGCACGTCCTGGACAGACGCACGTCCTGGACAGACGCTCGTCCTAGACAGACACTCGTCCTAGACAGACGCTCGTCCTAGACAGACGCTCGTCCTAGACAGACGCTCGTCCTAGACAGACGCTCGTCCTAGACAGACGCTCGTCCTAGACAGACGCTCGTCCTAGGCAGACGCTCGTCCTAGACAGACGCACGTCCTAGACAGACGCTCGTCCTCGACAGACGCACGTCCTCGACAGACGCACGTCCTAGACAGACGCTCGTACTAGACAGGCACTGGTCCTCAACAGGCGCTCGTCGTCCCAACCCCACCTTCGCCACGATCACACGCTTGTCCTCACCACGCTGGCCCTTCTGACAGCTCCGAGGACATTCTAGAGGTCTAGAAGCGAAGGTTTGTCGCTTCAAGCCTCAAATTCCTTCTATCTCCTGTCCGCCTCGTCCTCTCGCAGGCCGCCGCCACGGACAGCTGGACCTCGCTCGGTCCTAAGCAGGCTCCCTCCACCCACCTGCCTTCACGTGACACCCCAGTCAACCGCTAGAAGGCGAAAAAAAAGAACATTCCTTCCGTCGCCAATGTCAGCCGTAATCCCAAAAGCACCGCACAGCAGCCTTGACGCGCCCGAATTACACTCGAACTCCCTTCACAGACGTCACCCCAGCTCACGCACACCGACACCCGCAGCCAGCCTGACACTGGGTACACATTCCGCCGGCTCTCCCTCCGTGGTTACCCAACCTCAAGAGATATCACACTTCAGATAGTGAGTGGGCTTAATCTCCGAGAAAATTAATTGCAGGCCTTATCGCTGGCTCGCCTAGAAATCTCCCCCAGCCGGTGGGCGGTGGGCGGCTGGAAGTGGGAAGTTTCTGGGTTTATCTCCGTGCTTCGACGGTTGTGTGCTTACGTTCGTGGGGTGTCCCGCCGGTTCCAGGTTCAGGCAGTCGACCTCCTTAGCCCCCCCGGCCAAAGGGAGCCTATCGCAGCCGCGAATCGAGCCAGCGAGTGAGTAACGCGACGTTATCGCATGTCGAACACAGCGCTGATAAACGATTTTATTGATTTACGGTGTTTTTCTGTGGCGACAGAGCGCAGCCGTTGGTTGGTGTTGTTGTTTTGGTTTGGGTCCTGAAGTGGCCGCCGCCGAAGGTCTAGTTGCGGGGAGTTGAATCCGCTGCGAACCGGTGGCCTAATCGGGGCGATGCCGACGCCGACGGGTGCGTTGCTCATTCGCTCCGGTCGACCGGTTGGGTTGCGATCTCCTCCCTGCTTCCGTTTGCCAGTTGAACGACCCATTTGCAATCGGTGCACCCTCCCGGTGGTTCCCACAGTCTGTGCGCTGTGCACACACGCCCACGTATCTTTCTGGGTTACTTGCGCCGCGCGCTATCGCCGCGCACTTGTATCGCGATGCTCGTTTCGGAGTCATTTAGCGACCGCATGTCACACACGTAAAATGTCGTTCGCTTTGTTTCCACTTGATGTCTGGAGATTGTCGTCGTCGCCGTGGCGGCGCGGTTGCGACGCGGTGGGGGTTTCGACAACAAGCAACCCTTGGGGGCTGCGCCGCGATTGACGTCAGTGCGAACGCAGTGCACATCCCGTTCCGTGTGAAACGACGACGGCGTGCACTTGTGTGCTTGAGATACGAATGTTTTTTTGGGCGGGGGACCTGCGCTTTGTTCGCGACGCTGGCCGAAGTGGAACATCAAATTTGCCTTTGAATGCTTGTTTACGGGCGCCTTTCTGATAATTAATCCGGTATTCGAGGCGACGCTGTGGCGACTTCCTCGGTCCGATTTAAAGGCGGAGAGCTTGTCTAATGACTTGCCGCTTTGACGTCTTTCGGTGGTGGTGGGTCTTCTTGGGAACGTGCCAGTTGGTCAGATGTGTACCGTTGTCACGAGATCGGGAGGCTGACGTAGGCGGCGGGTTGCCTTTGAGACGGACGTTGGCATCGACTTGAGAGCGTTCGAGGCGCTGAGCTTGTTCTTTGTGTGGAGCTGATGTCAGAGGTGGGCTCAGGAGTTTCTGGGCGGTCAGCGGGATGCAGGATGCGTGGTGGTTGGAAAGGAGACTCTGGCACAACACAAATAATCTCCTCGTTGCTTGCCTCTTGTCTTGTCATTGGACTCAAGCGGGGTCTTAACTTGGACTCCTTAATAGACCTCCTCAAGCTTGGCTTCCACTTGGTCTCCTCGTTGCTTCCCTCTTGTCGTCTTCGCGTTGCCACTCAGGCGGTACTTAGACTTGGACTCCTCGTTGCTTTATTTTTTCTAGTCCGTGCCCTGAGACTCAGACCTGGGCTCCTGGTTGCTTCCCTCTTGTCACAGCCTTTGGACCCAAGTGTGCTCTTAACTTGGACTCCTCGTTACTTTATTTGGTCTAGTCTCTGCCTAGGACTCAGACCTCCTCAAGCGTGGCTTTCACTTGGTCTCCTCGTTACTCTCGTCTTGCCACTGCGCTTGGACGCAAGCAGGGCTTAAATATGGGCACCTACTTGCTTCCCTCTTGTTGCCTTCGTCTTGCCACTGTCCTAGGGCTCAAGTGAGGATTAGATTTGGACTCATCGTAGCTTTAATTCGTCTTGTCACATCTGCGGGACTCAGACATCCTCAAGCTTGGCTTCCACTTGGACTCCCCGTTGCTCTCGTCTTGGCACTGCGCTTGCCGCCTAGTCCTCAGACATGATTTCGGCATCAGTTCGAACTTCGGCTTGGACTCGTTGTTTTCCTCTTCTCTCTGCGCTTCGGCATAAGCTGCCTCAAGCGTGCCTTAGACTTGGACTCATTGGACATGGCTTAGGCCTCACTTTTAACTTCGATTTCGACTCCTCGCTGCTTCCTCGTCTTAAAGGACTCCACCATCAGCCCTTGTCGTGTATCTTGACGTCGTCAGTGCTTCAAGTCAGCTTCTCGCTAATTTTTGTTGCTTTCGTGGTTATCTCTTTTCTTCTATTTTTCTTCGTGTTGCCGAGTGAGCGAATGTGGAAAACAAGAAAAAACCGCGTCCGTTCTCTTTACGCACACTTTTTTCAATGTTCGTAGACAATTATCGGCCCTCGACCAACCAGTGATGCCGTGTGCTGTTGCCTGTCATTTCGGTCATCCTTATGTCACTCTAGTGTCCTCATGATCAATGCCATCATAGTCAACGGTGTCTAGCTTGTACACACCATCCACGAGCTTTGTTTCCACTTGATGACTTGATGTCGTGGTCGCTGTGGCGGCGTGATTTGGGCTTTGACAAAAAGCAGCCATTGGGGGCAGCGCCATCCACGAGCCCCTCCTCCGACAATTCGCGCCACGGTTTCATCCTTTTTGAGCCCATCACTGCTCTATATCTTCGCTATCGATTGCCGCAGCTTCGTGTTCTATTGAAACCCTATACTGGAGCACTCAAGACTGGTCCATGGTACCACTAGGCACCAGCCTACTATTCCTGTAGCTTCCTGGTCTTCCGAACATCCGTCTACAAATACTGCGACTTTTGAGGCTTGCAGCATCAGTATCACGCGGAATATGTGCGCAGCGGGATAAGTGATGCCAGACTTCTTTCTTTAACTCACTTGGGAATCAGCAGAAGAGTAGGCAGCGTAGCTTACAGTCAACTGAGTGGAGTGACCTCAGACGACCTCTTTCTTTTCGTCGTCGCCGCCAAAGGGGTGTGCAACTCTCAACATGAGCGCAGTCGGCTTCTCTCGAAGTCTCCGTGTTATAGCCGCCTGCCTTCTTTTCCTCTTCAGCCGACCCTTAGACATGAGCCTCTCAGAGCCTGCCTCCTTTAGAGCCAGTTGAACGTTTTCAGTATCCCGGGACGGTACTCTGATCGACTACCTGACTATGGGACAGGAGATTAAGCGTACCGGGCAAAGCCTCCACCCCATTTTTCTCCAATTCAGTCTACGGCAAGCATCATGTAAGGAATGGATGGAGTCTTCACCGATTCCTTGGTCAAAGCCACTAAGGGCGATGCGAGGTATGATGTTTGGGGCCTTACGCCGATCGTAGTCTCTGTCGTTTGTTTGTCATACCCACTCCGAGACGCTCTGACTTTTGGTTCGATGTCTCACCTGGGCTCGTTAGACCGAGGTTCTCCGGCCCTCCAGCCCTTCCGCCACGACAAGGCAACCAGAAGGAAAGGACTTCGTGTTCTCTTAGTAACAATTCGTCCATTTCGCATGCGACTGGCTTCCGATGTCGCCAATCAAACCTGGACTTCTGGTCTTGTTCTTCTTCTCAATTGCAGTTCATCTGCGTTCCTAGTCTCGGATCTCCCCAGAACCAGGAGCTTACCCAGGATGTCACGGCCAAGAGGGCTTTGTTACACAGGATGTGACGGAGTGTGCACATGAAGATTAGCTCATGGAGGCTGGTCCGTTTTGTTGGATTACGGGCAGTGTTCTAGTCACGGTCTTAGCTCTTAGTTGAACCGGTCAGTCTGGTTCGTCAGAACGTGTCGCCACGACGCTTCGGTTGCATCGCTCTACTTTGCCGTTTGCTAGAAGAGTACCTCATGGTTGCCGCAATACTGCTGAAATTCGGTATCCATTTTTATGAGAGACACTTGGAAGTATCCTGCAATTTCGTTCAGCACAGCCCTCGTGTTCGGCGACTTCGTTAGTCTTAAAGTGACGTACTTAGTGAGTCTACCCACCAAAGCCAGTACATGTTTCGCCGTGTGTTGTTCACTCGGTGTTCTCTACCGCCTCGTTGTCCCTGTTGTACCCTACTCTAACGACGCTCGCTGCCGTGTCGTTGCTCCTTGTGGACCATCTTCTTCTCCTTTGTGGGACTCTGCAGCGCTAAGAGAGTGTGGCTCTAGAAGCCCCTTCAACTGAGGTCCGACTTGTGACGCTCCCCGCCAGACCTCTAGCAACCCTTCATCCCCCTCGATTGACGCTACAGTCCGTAGCACAGCAAGGGACGTCCTCTCGCACTTAAACCCAGCCCTAGCTTCCCTCCACTCCCACCCCATTCCATTCCATTGACTCATCCCAGTTACACAATGCAAAGCGCAGTCACATCCGCTCTCGTCGCAGGAAACACTTCTAGCTCAACCGTATCTGTGCTGACGTTTATTGCCCAATCACCATTACTCAAGCGTTCCAGCGCCACACTGACGTCGATTCGCTTGCGATAGACGTGCAAAATCGCGTTCGACGCAACGACGCTTGTTCAAGTCGATTGATAGCTGATTACGAGCAGCGATCGTGAAGGCGTGCGCTCAGCGAGAGCTGAGGAAACGTTTAAGCCGCGGCATCTAATCAAGTCGACAGCCTGATTGAAATTGCTCTCAGGCACTGGGGATTGGGTTGGGTACGTCTGTTCGGCCCGCTACGTGCTGTAATGTCGTCAATTGATTAGATTAGGGGTCATTAGCGGGGGTGGGTGGGGAGGGTGGGGAGGAGGGGATAATGACTTTGGTTGGTAGCGTCGTTTGGGGGGGAGTTCAGTTTTTGGACGACGATAACGACGTCATTGATCCTTCAGGTGGGGGTTTTTGAATTCTGTCAGTCTCTCCGACCACCAGTCCCTCCGATCGTCAGGCGCTCCGATCGCCAGTCCCTCCGACCGTCAGTCCCTCCGATCGCCAGTCCCTCCGATCGCGAGTCCCTCCGACCGTCAGTCCCTCCGATCGCCAGTCCCTCCGATCGCCAGTCCCACTGATCGCCAGTCCCACTGATAGCCAGTCTCACCGATCGCCAGTCCCTCCGATCGCCAGTCCCTCCGACCGTCAGTCCCTCCGATCGCCAGTCCCTCCGATCGCGAGTCCCTCCGACCGTCAGTCCCTCCGATCGCCAGTCCCTCCGATCGCCAGTCCCACTGATCGCCAGTCCCACTGATAGCCAGTCTCACCGATCGCCAGTCCCTCCGATCGCCAGTCCCTCCGACCGTCAGTCCCTCCGATCGCCAGTCCCTCCGATCGCGAGTCCCTCCGACCGTCAGTCCCTCCGATCGCCAGTCCCTCCGATCGCCAGTCCCACTGATCGCCAGTCCCACTGATAGCCAGTCTCACCGATCGCCAGTCCCTCCGATCGCCAGTCCCTCCGACCGTCAGTCCCTCCGATCGCCAGTCCCGTCGATCGCGAGTCCCTCCGATCGTCAGTCTCTCCGATCGTCAGTCCCTCCGATCGCCAGTCTCACCGATCGCCAGTCCCTCTGATCGCCAGTCCCTCTGACCGTCAGTCCCTCCGATCGCCAGTCCCTCCGATCGCCAGTCCCACTGATCGCCAGTCCCTCCGATCGCCAGTCCCTTCGAACTCCAGTCACTCCGTTCGTCAGCGTATTTTCGTCGTCGCCCCTTGACCCCCTCTCGACGACCATGGCCTCTCCTCACTGTGGCCACTGATCTTCGCCCTCGTGGACTGTGGAATTCGTCTCACGTCGCTGATAAGCGCGCCATCTCCTCCCTCAGTCTGAGCCAATAATTCCGCATAATCCCTCGAGCTCGTCCCAACCACCGGCCTGCGCCGCCCCTACCAACCGACCTTCGTCACTCTTGTCTATCAGCTCGACGCGTCAATAGACGTCATCGCTCTCGAGAGCTCCAACTGCTTCGCCTCAAGGCTTTGTGCACCCTTAGAGGCTTTATCGCTGCCCTCCCCCTCCTTCACCCCCGTCCAACTTAAACTTGTGATTAGACTGAGAAATTAAAGAAAAATAGTTCAGATGGTTGCACATGTGACCGCGCCGCGCGATACGGCCGCTATTTATAGACAAACACCGCTCAGGAGAGGCCCTCTCCAGAACTCCACTCGATGGCGACACCGTGTTTGCTTGTCCCGCCTCGATAAAAACACGCAAAAATAAAATGTGTACGACTCAGCGGTGGATAGCCCACTGACGTCAAGCAACGAACGGGATCTGCTCATCCCGCGTCGTGTCACACTCTCGAGCGCGTCTTATCGCGTCGAACTGTCATCTCGCAGAATCCCAAGCGTGCGCGAGTAAACATCTCGTCGCTTACATTTTGTCGCACCCTGACGGTGAGGGGGGGAGGAGGATGGAGGGCAGTTGGCAGTTAAGCGGTAAACAGCTCCAAATGGAATATTGGGCAATAAAGCGTCGACATCTGCGGGCTTGATCTCCGCGAAGCGACGAATTGACGTTAATAAATTCTCTTCTCTTCTCTTCTCTTCTCTTGCAGGTGAGTGCGGGCGGTGGTCGTGCTGGCGTGAGGAGGTGGCGTTTTGGGGGTGCCTTGGAAGACGCTCTTCTCGGTGTCCAAATAGAGCGCCGCTAGTGCAAACAAGGGGCGGTATTTATAAAGATCTTTACGAGCAGAGTGCTAAAAGCCATCTTCGGGGACACGGCGCAGTTCGCATCACGGGACGTCGGCACTCGACGGTGGTACAGTCTGCGCGAGATTTCGACATCGAGAGGTGTGCGATGTGATGTGAGAGCTGATGTTGGTTCAGAATCTCGGTGAAGGCGGGGGACTGTTTAACTGGGTCGGGGGGGCAGTAAAAAAAAAAAAAGTCTCCAGGCATTCGATGTGATGAGGAGGAAAAAAAAAAGTAGACTCTACCGGTTGACTTGTTTCCGCCCGGGTTCGAACCGGGGACCTTGTGCGTGTGAAGCACACGTGATAACCACTACACTACGGAAACTGGTTGGGAATGGCTGGTCGACAGGGGCACTTGTGTTGGGGCTGGGTTGGTGGGATCTAGTTCACTGGATTGCCACTCTTAGATCTAGACGATGCATAGGGCATGTCTTTTTCTTGATGGTCTTATCTGAGAGAGAGAGAGAGTCTCTAGTGGGCTGTCCATTTCCTCTGCAAGTAGAAGCTTCCTGAAACCCTGAAGACTGGTCAGTTCATCGGGCTCTTCTCCTCTTCCCGAGATGTCACTGTGGGCTGAGCAGATAAGGGGAATACACAGCAGGCCTTCGAACGACGCTAACTTAGGTGAGGTCTGTGCGTAGACGCGATGGGGCCACGTTTCACTTAGGCCCAGTGGGTCCCATGGGGAAGAAGACCTTCCATCGTTCTACTCGTTGTTGTTACGGGATGTTGTTCAGTAGTGGACGACGACGACGACGCTAGCTTAGTTCGGCATTCCTAGACTAGTTAAGAATTTGATGCGAATGACTGCATGGCTGCCGAGGCACGACGTTTGGGTTCCGCTTGAACCTCACTGGCAGTCTGAAGGTCTTAGAAAGGCTTAAGAATTCATGAAAATCTAAACACGCGCCCACTGTCTTACTCTCTTTGTTCGGGGGCTAGTACTTAGTGCCAGAGCCCTTGATTAATCCAGTCTGGAGACCGCATAGTCTGCTGAGGATGATGCGAGATAACAAGTGTTAGGGTTCGTCTGTCCCTGTCCAGCATCGAGACTGTCGAAGTCTGATGGGAAGTCCCTCCGATCGCTAGTCCTTCCGATCGCCAGTCCCTTCGACCGTCAGTCGCTCCGATGGGATATCTCTGCGATCGCCAGTCCCTCTGATCAACAGTCCCTCCGACCTCCAGTTTCAGGGTATTTTCGTCGTTGCCCTTGACCCCCTCGCGACGACCATGGCCTCTCCTCACTGTGGCCACTGATCTTCGCCCCCTTGGACTGTGGAATTCGTCTCACGTCGCTGATAAGCGATAGGGTTCCTCTGTCCCTGGCTTCTGTTTCGATTTGATAGGCGATCATTGTCATTGCTTTTTAAATTGCAGATACTTGAGACCTCATTCGGTTGTCTGCCCTTCGATAGTCCGTCCCTCCTGTCTCTATAGACTGACGGTTCAAAGATGAGCTTGAGGGTCTTTTCTAATTACTTGGAGGGAGCACGAGTGTTCAGAGACCGACAAATCGATCACACGATTTTCTCAGACAACCAAGCGGCAACAAACGTCGTAGCATCAGGCACTCTTTCTCTGCCTTTGGTCGGATCAGGTAGCACCTATTCGGTACTGATGATGTAGGACCCTTACCACAGATGTGCCTGCTGCTGGCACTCCTTCTGAAGGCAATGCAATTTCTATAAATGTAGCTCCCTGGTAGTACAATGGACCAGTTCTTGAGTGTAAGTGGTGCTCCATTGTTGTGGTCTCTGTCTTCGAAGCTGGAAAGGTTCTGCGAATAGATCGGGACCCTCTACTGAGAATTCAAGCCACTGCCGAACAACGAATTCCGCAGCCGGTAGAATCTGTAGCTCGGATCTAGGATCTCTGGATAGACTAGGAACTACCTGCTTTGGTCGATGGTTTTGCAGAAGCAACTGTTGAGCTGGAGTTCAGTCCACTCAGTATCAACACGTTGCGTCTAAGTGAGGCGACGCCGTAGGGGCTTCAGGGCAGATACCTCAGAAGGTTGTTTCCATAAAAAGGGGCCAATCATCTGTTTCTGGCCATTTTCAGTGCTCGTCGCTTCTCTCCCTCCACAGGCAAGGGACTCAGTTAATGCGTGTTCCTGCCGGCAGAACATGTCTCCATGAACTCCTTGAAGAGTTCCTCTTTCCCACGACGAGTCATAGCACACCACCACCTCCCACCACACTTCTCTCTCTCGTCACCTTGAAACAGTTCGTCCCTTTCAGTCAGGGCACGATAACCAAACCCATCGTCATCGACGTCAACACTCGTCCCCCGACGGAGCAGGAAATGATATCGCAAAAAAACACCTTCCACCTCGATGAGTTCTTGTGTATATCGATAAATATCGTCGCGTCGTACAAAGTGTGCTTTTCCCCTTAGAAAACCCACGCACCCGCCTCGCGATCCGGAGACAAAGGCTCCACGACGCACGGTATCTCCACCCCCGGCCGATCCATCAATCCCGATAAGCAGCGCCAGTCAATTACTTTTATCTGCCACGACAGAGTTTGTTTTCTTGCGTCAGGCGTTTGACACGCAGTCCGACGCGGGGGAGGAGGAGGCCGGTGGCGCCATCCGTGGGCCAGTCCAGGCAATTAGCAGCGGAGGCCATCAGCGCCCCTCAGGGCCTCAGATTCAATGGGCAAGGGTCGCCTAGACGGGCGTTTGTTGACGCATCTGCCCGCGCTAGCCAAGTCAATTGGATGCACTCGCAATCGAATTACTGACGTCGGTCGCGCTGTGCAGCGAGGCGGCTTAATTGAATTAGGCACGTGATCAGTGCGATCAATTAGATCGTCGTCGACGGCCGCTGCCGATTGGCGATCGATGGGGACACTTGTTGGCCGTCACATTGGGGACCGGGGGAGTGTGCGTGTGGACTACGTCGCAGTTCAGGTGCGTCCGGCTGTCTGCTGTCATCTCCCCCATAGACAGCAGAGCAGCGGCGGCTTGACATTTCACTGCAGCCGCAGCAGCACTGGCCAGTGTCACCGAACAAGTGCTGCTCCAGTTGTGAGTGGCCGACCGCGCGACGGCGGAGTGCTGTTGTGACTAGTTGCTGGTGTGCTGTTGTGTCAGCTAATTGCTTTGAAATGTTAATTGAATGTCTTCTGGTGATGTTTACGAGATCGTGATACCGACCGGAATGAGAGTGCTGCGGTGCGGCGAGAGGGTGCCTGCACGTCTCCATGTTTTCGGTCTTATCGAAAAACTTGTTACAGTTCCGATAGCTAGGCATTGACTCGATTTAACGCGATGTTCGACGACGATTTTGTGTCGCTCGCAGTGTGCGGTGTCGCTGTCAGGGCTTCTATTGACGTCATAGGTGTTTAGTTGCGACGGGCAGAAGCCAGGTGGGGGCGGAGATGACGGTGATGGTCATGAATCATTGCGTCGGTTTCGGTGAGCAGTTGCTAATTAGCACTTGAGTAATTAGTTCTAGTGTGGCTGACCGGTGGTGGGGCTAGGTGGCTGAAGGCCGTGTGAGAGGTGGTTTTTGACATGCCAGCTAGACAGGTGGTGTTTCTTCATGCGACGATTTCCAGTTTGCGAGCGAGAACGGGTTGGTTTAAGACGGGTTGTGAGGGGTTGTGAGTGGCAGCAGCACGCCTAGGGGGCTCAGTTGGGGAGTTTGAGGGAAGAAGTCACGATGAAGTTGTCACAGAGTCACGAAATGGCTAACGAACTTGTGTTCGTGTCACAGACAGACGCCTGAAGACGAGTAAGACTTGTGAGAACGTCACTAAAAAGTGAATCGAAGTGACTTGAGGAAGGTAAGGGATCGTGGAAGCATCACTGCGCGTCACGAAAAATCACAACAAATACAATTTTGAACAGCGTCTCGCCACAAAAGTGTATTGGTTCAATTAAGTTAAGGTACGGCACCAAAAATGCTCAAAATTATAGTTTCACGTCAGAAAGCGACTTTGTTTAGGTTTGGCGTTCCTTAAAAAACATCTCGTTACAGCCCGTCACGAAAAAACGTGACGATGCGTCACGAAAAATGCCAAACATTGTAGTTTGATGAACTGAAAAGGATCCTCAGTTACAGGCATAGACTGTAGAAATGACTGACTGACGGATTAGAAGAGGGGAATCCAACGGCGTCACGGAATTGTCACGTAGCGTCACAAAAAAAAAAAAATGAACACTCTAGTTTGGAGCCACAGTCAAAAATTCAGACTACTGAAGCGACAGACTAATTATTAGGAGAAATTATCAGAGTACGTCACGAAATTGTAACATAGCGTCACGAACAAAATCGGATCGGTCTAGGTTGAGAAACTCCTACGGAACCCGCACAAGTCAGAGCACAAGACCATGAAAAGGACTGAAAAGTGGTCTACGAGATCGAATTAGAAGAACGTCAAGAGCGCCACGAAAACAAAAAAGTAACGATATGTCACGAAACAGGGTAACGAACAAATACTTAAGGATCTCGAAGAAGATGGAGTGTTCGATTTGCAGGAGTTGAGGAGTCTCTAGCGTCAGTCGTCAATCTACAAGTCGAAGTCAAGTTGTTGCGTCAGAAAAAAAGATCTCAACTCAATAAGAGAGTAACGTGTACAGTTCATCTTCACGAACAAAATCGTCACGAAAACAAAAAATAAAAAAATTCCACCGGAAGGCGGCTCCCATCAAACGCGTCCCCAATTGCTCCATCGAACACGTTTAACTTGCCGAAAAATCATGCTCGCAAGATCGGGTTGACGACAGAGATTGTTATCGCCAGCCATTAAGTGTAAAATATTCCGGCAATAAATCCATACTCACTCGCTGAAGTCGGAGCGAAGGTGATTAGAAATTCCACCTGATTAACGGCTTAGCACTAGATTAGATCATGCGAAGAAGAAGAAGTGCCTAGCTGTCCGAAAATAACGCTGAAAACTTGCAAATCGATCTAATTAATGCGTCAGCAGCAAGGTTGTCCACCAGATCGAACGGAGCAGGTGAGACGTCGACGGCGGTTAAGTGCCGAAAGTGGCATTTGACGTCAAGCGGAGGAGCCAGCGCCGAGATCGTGAGAATTAGTTCAAATGACGGGCGAAGGTGCATGCTAATTGAATCGGACTTCGGACCCGATTGAGTGCGTCAATTCGGGTGACGTTCGCCCGAACGGAGGGTGGATTTCAAGCGAAACCGGACGGTTTCAACATAATCCATCACCAGAGCGCTACCGACTTGATGAGCTTCATTGGATGCGAGATTGATGGCATTTGCGGTGTGACAAGTGGATTTATGAGTGCAAACAACCGGAGCGGCCGCCGCCGCCGTCGCTCGGATGACGTCAAGTCGACGTGCAAGTCTGTGGGGAGACACTGCTTGTCGAGCGAGTGTCATCTGTGCGAGGGTGCTGTTGACAAGATAAGTGTGAGATGGTGAGCACTGGGGTTGCACTGAGTTGCAACTGGGAGCTGATTCAGTGGGACGATGAGGCGATGGGGCGTCAGTGAGTGTGAGTCAAGCGAAAGTTTGGTGACAAGTTCCTTGACAGCACTGATAGGAGAGGTATTTCTACGGAAACGGTGGCTGATTCAGTGACACTTCGGCGGAGGGTGAGTCAGGAGCAATGAGCCACGGGGTTACTTGTCTTTTATTTGCGATCTGCCATTAGGTCTGCAATCCCTTCCTTTTCTTGAAGCAGAGCTTTGATCTTGGGCCTCTGCGGCCGATGTTACACTCAGAAGGTGTTGAAGCCTTCTTGGCATGACGCTACAGCTCGGGGTGGGCTTAGTCCTCAATTGAGCACCCTCTCCTCCGTTCTGTAGCATGTCTTCACCCTCTTCTCGTCGAGCTTCAGTCAGGGTTAAGCCATGTTGACACGATCACTTGTAGTTGCCTCTACATCTAGTTGTTTGATGACCTTCTCTCCTTGCGTGTGCCAACTTAAGCTCTGGCGCCCTTGCTTTCATTCTACCACTGACGTGGAGACGATCACTGCCAAGCCCCTACTATTCCCATTGTTGCTCCTGTCCTTGGTGTCAGTGATCGCGTCTTCCCAAAAAATTCCACTGCCTGCACGATCAGTTGAATTGATTAATTTCACGAATTTCTTCTGATCCGTTGCTCCATACCCTCCCTCCACTCCCAGTTCCATTCAAGCCCGCTTCCTACCCACCGCCCATCGAAGTATGCACCCAAAATCACACGCGGACTGCACCACGATCACCGATCACCACCACGGAACCTTGCCTACTTTCAGGCTCTCCATCCAACCACTCCTCACAGTCACACCCTCAAAAACAACACCACAGCCCTCGTCGCCATGACGAATCGCGCTCTGTGGGAATCCACTTCAGAATTATTTTCCCATTAATCCGCAATGGGGCCCATTCGCTGCTCTCTCTCTCACAAGTCCACACATGTGGGCGTTCGAGTTGCCGCTCTCGCTTCAGCCGGAGGATTTATCCGCGACAAGCAAATGGATTTTCAAATTGATTTTTCGCCGTTGAGTCCCCGTTTGATTTATGATCCTCCACGCGGAGATAGTGCCGGCCGGGGACAGTGAGTGGACATCCGAGAGGCACAGCGAAAGTTCGCCGAGCGGGTTCAAATTAATTCAGCGGTCCGGGGACGGCCAGCGATGGCCACTAATTAGATTAAACAGATACCCAGCGACCACCGTCGTCAGGAAATTAATTAAAACGTTGGTGACGCTTCGCGATCGGCCGGCCCTTGCTTCCCAGGCTCATTAGCCGGCCGCTGGGCATAGCTGAAGGAACAATTAATTTCAATCGGTCAGCGCGGCTCAGGGATGCACATCATGTGCGCGCGCTGTGCACACTAATGCGCCGCTCTAGAGGCGAGCAAAAAAAAAAGGCGGAGAGTTCTTGAATTCCGCAGAAAGCAACTGAATCGCCAAGCGGTGCTCGTCGCCTTAACTGATAGATGATGATGGAGGAGGCCATCACTGATGGAGGACGACGACGCACACGCAACGCGCGGCACTTGGGGCCCGGATTCCTGTCGCGGTCGGATTAACATGCAGCGATGCGAGCGTAGAAATATTTTGGCTTCGCCGTCGCACTGGCGTATGAATATGTAACGCTCCGCGCGTTGCCCGGCAGAGATCGTAATTGATTAAGACATCGACACACGATCGAAAAGACATCGATTCAGAGACGGGCGATGGGCGGCGACGACGACTGGGGATCCTTGGCGAAACGGGAAGTGCTTTGAATGCTGCTGCACGGCCAAGCTGAAAGGTCGTGTGACGATGATTGACTTTTGAAGGGCGATCTGACGGGCAGCGTGTGAGAGAGAGGAGCTCTGCGTGGGCTTAGGACACTGAGTGACTGGGGTGACATTGATTGGCGATCGGGTTTTGCTGTGGAGAGCATCGGAAGCGAGGCTGGTTTGGTTGGGGGAAATGCGTGACGATCGGGATCAGTTGCCGGTGATCGTGGTCAGTGAACCTCTGGCGTGGTTATCTTCTCCTTTCCAAGCAAACGAGGGGGCGATTTGGGTGAAATTGGGCTCATTTTGGATGACGCCATGTAGTCTCGCCCTTTGGTGCTGAACGGCCACTCATCGTGATCAATTTCAACCTCGAATGGTTAGTCCTGCCATCTCCAGTTGACAATATTCAAGCGTCGACTATGATCAGCAACTGATCATGCTCAGTGATCAGCAAAGTGGTCGCGATCAGTGATCAATGGACAGGGCCTCAATTTAGGCATTTTCCAGCTGAGATCCTGGTCAGTGGCCTCATCCCCAGTTGCCAAAGTTCAAGCGTCGCCAAGGATCATCAAGTGATCTTGATCATTGATCAACTAGTGATCGTGATCGCTGATCAGTGGACCGGACATCAATTCAGGGGTTGCCTAGTTGAGATTGTGGCCAGTCCTGTCATCTCCAGTTGACAATGATCAGCAAGTGATCGTGATCAGTGAGTGATCATCTGGAAGAAAGCCTGGTCAATCCCCAGTGATCAGCCAGTGATCGTGGTCGATGATCCCTGGTCGAAGCCTCGATTAAGGCACCTCCTCCTCGTTTCCTGATTGAATCTCAGCTCAAACACCACGTCGCCCTTTTGTCTAGTTGTTCCCCCGCGTAGATCACCACCAACTGTCGCTCCCACAGTCCTGATCGTCGTCGTGGCCACTCTACTCGCGCACCAGCCCGAGGCGCTTCTCCATTCCGGTCGCGTTTATTAGATCCTTGCCGCTTTCGTTACGCACATGCCCCCTCGGCACCGGTCGGTCTCTCTGCATGGTCTCTCTGACAGATTTCATAAAACTGTCTCGGGGCAGCCATAAACCTCTCGCGGAACCAATAGACAACCATTACTCGGCATTAAATGCCTTCCACTCGCCAGAGGAAACCAGTTCTCCACGCACACGCACACACTCACGCGAGACGTGGCGAGAGAGGCAGTTCAATCGGAAACGAGGGGTCCATCTCACGACCGCACAATAAATCGAAATCCGATTCGGAATCACGGCCACGATCCGATCCTTGTGTCCTCTGTCCCGTTGTATCATCATTCGAGTTCGGGCAACTCACCACACACCACCCACAAGCTCTGCGTGTCCCCACTGGAGCGCGCCCACTCCGACTAGCCACCAACTCACCACGAATCTCACCACACCGCAGAGGGGATCGTCGCTATTTGCGCGTGCGAATAGTAAACAACACACAGTCGCGAGAACTGCGGAGTCAGTTAGACGCGTTCGTCTGCAGCGTTAGGAGCGTGATTAGCCGTCTCGTGGTCTGGCCTGGCAATACGATTTGAATTCGAATTCGGTGGAACCTAGTGACTCCTGATCCCCATCCAGCCGCCACCGCTCCGGTGCTGTTCGCTCGGTGTGAACAAAGAACTTTGCTTGATCTTGTTGCGTGTGTTGCGTCGTCTTTCGTTCGTCTCTTTTTGTTTTCGTGTGTTTTTTGCTGCTGCCTCTCGGGACGGTGAAGGGGAAGGCGCAAGGAAACGAGACGAAACTGCGTGCATCCGTATCTCGGTGGTGTGTGCCCGAGAAGATGTGTTGAGATATTTGTGAAAGTGCATTAAAGGAAAGCAAAAAAACCGAAAACCCCTCGTACTCGATTTTGTGTAGACTTCGTCTTCTTCTTCCTCTTGCTGCGGCAATTGCTCGTGTTGTTGTGGTGCTGTTCATGGTTGATTATCTGTGAGACGTTGCGCATGCACCAGAGAGAGTGTGGGACAGAGAGAGAAGTGCGTGAATCGTGAGTGCTTCTGACGCGGAAAGGAGGGTTCTAAAGTGAGTAGAAATTTTGGTTTAAAAAGGGGGTCGAGGGTAAGTTCAAGAGTGTGTCCTGGCTTTTGATGTGTTTCTGGTGGGTTATGGGTGAAATGCTGCCCTGGAAGTGGAATCTAGAGGGCATGGTGTAAGCAAGGCCGCAAGGTTGTACACTGTGGCCGATGGTGTTCCGAAAAAAATCGGAAAAAATTCGTCGATGGCAAGGTAACCGTCCGTAGCTCAGCAATCCACTGTGTTCTAGTCCACGGCTCGTGGTAGCTCAGGCGTACACTGCGCTGTGGTCTAAGCCTCGTGGTAGCTCAGCAGTCCTCTGTGTTCTAGTCCACGGCTCATGGTAGCTCAGGCGCACACTGCGCTGTAGTCTAAGCCTCGTGGTAGCTCAGCAGTCCTCTGTGTTCTAGTCCACGGCTCGTGGTAGCTCGGGCGTACACTGCGCTGTAGTCCAAGCCTCGTGGTAGCTCAGCAGTCCTCTGTGTTCTAGTCCACGGCTCGTGGTAGCTCAGGCGTACACTGCGCTGTAGTCTAAGCCTCGTGGTAGCTCAGCAGTTCTCTGTGTTTAGTCCACGGCTCGTGGTAGCTCAGGCGTACACTGCGCTGTAGTCTAAGCCTCGTTGTAGCTCAGCAGTCCTCTGTGTTCTAGTCCACGGCTCGTGGTAGCTCAGGCGCACACTGCGCTGTAGTCTAAGCCTCGTGGTAGCTCAGCAGTCCTCTGTGTTCTAGTCCACGGCTCGTGGTAGCTCAGGCGTACACTGCGCTGTAGTCTAAGCCTCGTGGTAGCTCAGCAGTTCTCTGTGTTTAGTCCACGGCTCGTGGTAGCTCAGGCGTACCTTTCAATCGACTAAGAGACATCCCTCCACACGTTTCATCTACCAGAGGCCACCACAAGGACGGTGATTGAGGCAAGATTTGTGTCCAAACTTGACTTGATTTGAAGCTTCTTGGGCTGCCCGGAAGTAGTGTCCGATGCTTCTCTTCTAGTGAGGCAGTCGGCCAGTCTGTGTAGCCATCAGAGGTTAACCCTGTTTCTCCTGCTCAGTGGGCATTCCTAAACAAGATCTTATTTGATGATGTAGTAGTCAAGTGCGTTTGCCCATGGGATCCGGGACGTTGTTTCGCTCTTTATCCTTTTTTTTCGCCAAAGGCTGCTCTTGTCCACGCCGACATTGATCTTAGAAAAATCATTTTTGATCTGAACTGTGACTACAACGGCGATAGCGCCCTTGAGACTGTATAAGTGAGGATGACATAGACCTGACCCCGGTTTCTCGTCATCGAATGCCTCCTCCCCCAAGTCCAATCCATCCTCCTCGATCCATACGCAATCGAAAACCCAAGCAAAATCCCAAGCATCTCGCAAAAAATGCCAATTTAAAGCCACTTTGAATCCACTTTCCTTCGAACAGACTTCATTTTCGAACGCTTTTCGATATCCAATCCCTCAGGAATCATTTTTCTCTCATTTCTAACTAAATTCCACCCTTTCCCAACCACCACCATCCACACATTCCCTCTGGAATTCAAAAAATCAAAATCGACTTCTCACGAGCCGAGGAACTCGACTGGAGTGTGCAACCAATTGAGTGGATTTTTTGGTGAAAAATGTGCCAAAAATTTAAAATCGATTTTTCTGCAAAAATTTGGATGGGAGTGGTGTTCTTTCAATGCTGCTGGGTGGGATTGGGTGAATCCAAGTGGATTCCGTTGGAATTTCGAAGAAATTTTGTGAAATTCGGGAGAAATTCGATTTTTTCGAGATTTTGTTGTTTTTGTGTAGATCTGGCAATGATGCGAGGTGTGTGGATGGGGGGCAATGTTAGGATGGTGTGAGGGGGCGGAGGGGTGTGTGTGTTTGTCCTTGGGAGGGATATCTGTGCTTTGGTGGCATCTTGGAGGGATTACATTACAAACGAGGTGATTCAGAAGGTTGCTTCAAGTTTGACGACATTTCTGGTCAAGCCACGCTGCTAGATCACCAAGAAGACTTTGAAATCCAAAAGAAAAGGCCCGAGGAAGCACGAGCAGAGGCGACATTCTAGTCCGTAGATATGTGAGGCTTAGGGAACTTGATAGGAGGGACATGGTACACAAGTAAAGCAGTAGTTGCAGTTACTGGTCATTTAGCCAGAAGACCAGGGAGCACCCTACAATAACTTCTGCAAAGGCAAAGTTTTTAACTACCTCAAAGTTACATCTGTCTGCCGTGACGTTCTGACCGAGACGTCGGTGTTGGGTGTCCTTTCTCGTTGACAGCATATATTTGGTCTTACCCTCGCGGCCTCCGTTGCAATACTCACAAAAGCGCCATTGACATCACGCTGCGTTCTTCCGATAGTGTCAATATCGTCGGCATACGCGAGTAGTTGGACGGACTTTTGAAAGATTGTGAACCCCTCTGGTGTTGGCGTTCGAGTTTTGAAAAATTCTTTCAAGAACGATGTTGAAAAAGTCGCATGACAGCGCGTCGCCTTGTCTGAATCCTTTTTTGACATCAAAGGTCTCGGGTAGGTCTTTACCGACCTTGATGGAGCAGCGTGCATTCTCCATCGTCATCCTACACAAACGGACGAGTTTGGTAGGGATGCCAAAATTAGACATTGCTCTGTATAGCTCGTCTCTATAAATGCTATCATACGCGGCCTTGAAATCGATGAACAGGTGGTGGGTATCGATTTGTTGCTCCTGGGTTTTCTCCAAAATCTGCCGAAGTGTGAATGTTTGGTCGATGGTGGATTTTCCTGGCCTAAAACCACACTGGTATGGACTGACCAAGTGGTTGACGAATGGCTTTAGGCGTTCACACAGTACGGCAGATAAGATCTTATAGGCGATGTTAAGGAGACTTATCCCCCGATAGTTGGCGCAGTCAAAGGGGTCTCCTTTGTGGATCGGGCGTCCTTAAGTCTCTTAAGGATATGAGTATCAGGGTTTGCAAAACAGAGGGTTAGTGCGAAAAGAAGAGGACAAGCCGACATAAGGACCTTTAAAGTCTGTGCGCAAATTCGCTGGAAGCCCAGCAACCTAACCTAACCTAACGTCTAAGTGAAGCAATTTCCCTTGGAATCTTGCCAGTCACAACTGCCTACCTAAGCAGGCACTACCTAGCTCCGAAGAAGACTCTGACTGTGGAATCACTATGGAGCCTATCTACCTAGCTACCTACCAAGAGAAGTCCACCAACTCTGTCAATTGACTCACGCCCTCATGGGATTGGGTTGGAAAGCCTGCTAAGGAGATCGGGATCCATGCAGTCACTGGTAGTGAGCGTAAGTGACGGTACAGTGCTCCAGTCATGGCCAGATGCACTTCTGACGGGGTGTGGCTTAGAGTGGCGGCTGGCTTCAAAGATGTCTTTTGACACATCTTCCTCTCTGCATACCTCTGGTCCGTCCCAGAGGGACGATCTTCCTTATTCAACACCTTCTGCTTTCTTGCCCCAGTTTTGCCACAGAAACAGTGCCTTAAATGTGACTCCATGAGGAGAGAGTCCTCTTGACAGACCTAAGACAAGGTGGTTGGGCCAAGTTCAAGAACTAACTTGGTTGCGCCTGGGCATGAGATGGCAGAGCATCCAGGGGCTGGGAGATCTCTAGGGCGTGCCTGATGATAAACAGGACTTTACTTTCGGAGTGCTTCGGCCCTTTCCAAACCTGCCCGCCAGTTGGGCCCTTCTTCCTCTGAAGAGTGTCTGGGAGGATCCTCGTCGTATGACCAACGACAGTACGAGCTCAAGCCAATGAAACGATTTAAAGAGCTGCGAGGTCCCTAAACAGACCAAAAGTAGGCATCTTGGGTTGGTATCTTGTCACTACTGTGTGGTGATTCTCGGAAGACCATGGCAAGATACTTGGTGCAAGCATACCCCTCATGTTCTTCTGTACCACTGTCCACCTCTGTTGGCACTTAGGCAAGCAGTGACGTGATGGGTAGCCCGACAGTTCGATGAGCAGTCTATCTTCTAGAGCTCTCTCTGTTGTTGAGCTCGTCTGCAGTCTCTATTGTTTAATCATGAGTGTGGTAGCTCAGCCTACAGTTTCATGCCGCGTCTTGATCAGTGAAGATCGAGAGATTTTTGTCTAGACAGGCCTATGCACTTCGAGATGGCTAGGTCATGTAGAGCGGATGGAAACCAATGCTCCGGCCCGTAAAGTCGTCGAATCCACCCCCGAGGTACGGCGCAGTGGAGGAAGACCGCGACTCAGGTGGCGCAGCCAACTATGCGTGCGAAACTGGAGACAGCTAGCTAAAGATCAAGCTTGCTGGCGACGCTTGTTGGTTGAGGCCTAGGTTCATCACGGACTGTAGCGCCACCTTAAGTAAGTAAGTAAGGCCTACATCTTGGACATTCTTGTCTCCGACTCGAAACAGTCTGAAAAATCACTGGCGATGCGAACCGCGAAAATCCTAGAACGCAGAAAAAGTACCCGACCCAGTACGAACCCCTGTGGAACTTCTAGCGAAAAATGCAACGGAATTCGATTAGAACCACGTTTGCCTCATCAAGCACTAAAAACCTGCTCCTAATGACGCTCCATCGCATTCCTCCTCCAGTCCATCCGAGAGACCTTGTCGATCAACCTTCATCCGATGGGTGGTTCTGGACCGTGTCACCGGCGATGATGGACCACGTCAAGATGTTTCAATTCACATGACGACCGGTGACCGGTCCACTGTCGCCCCTAAATTGAGATCTCTTCGACAAGAGCGGAGAGGTGTATGTGTGCCAAATCCATTCGAGGCCAATTACGAGGCCTCTTCCTGGACTTTCATGTCATTTTCGACACGACAGCACAGATGCGTTTTCGAGATGCGGACGCTGATGGCGGCGGCGCACGCACATAGCAGGACGAAGAATAAGTTGCTCACGTTAATTTATGTGACACAGCATTGCATTCTGACATAAATAATTGATAAGGGCCGTCCTGGACGTCCGACCGACAACCCACTTGGTTTGCGTTACAAATCTCTGCGCGGCGTTGTTGTCGTTGCGGCGGGCAGCAATCCCCTTCTCCGACACGCTGCAAAAACCTAACCCTGACGATCAACTACCTAACCCATTCAACCAGAGTCACCAGAAATGCAGCAGTCGTCGTCGCAGTCGTCTTGATCATCTTGATCGTCTTGTGGTCGCACTGGTGGCGGGAGGGAGTGCGGCCGGGATCAGAGACTACGTTACGTGTCCAGTTATGGCATGGCAGGATGATAGAACACACTGCTTAGTCCGTCCGTCCGTCCGTCCGTCTGTCTGGATGGACTGACGATCATCTCCTAACCGCCCCGCGACGATGACAAGGTGAATTGCTGATATGGATTTACGAGTTATGGCGCGTCTCGGACCGCGCAGATGGATGTTTCTAGTTTTTTGTGCGCGTTCGGGCTTCGATCGGCTGTCTCCGCTGGTCTGTCGTCATAAATCCACCGATGCACACGGACGCCGCGATATATGAGTACAACTTAATATGATCCGCGGCGATGTGGCATAATGGGGGATCTTTACGGTCTCGAGATGCATAAATGCATTCGAATTGTGAGGGGAGAGAGAGAGAGAGAGAAAGGACGGAAGAGCTTGCGTTCCATTCTTGGCATGACCCCGCGGCTGTTGTCTGGACGGACGTCTGCGATGGATTCCAAGGAGTTGCACCCTTTTCGGCGTGGAATTCGACGACAAAAAGTTGAACGAGGCCACTTGGGGATGGATGGGCTCTGCGGAGCTGGTTGGTCCTTCTTGGGAAGGAGTGGTGGGTGGTGGCCATCTGAGGAAGGAACTTGCAACATCCCTCCAACCCACGTCGGATCATCTACACCTCCAGAGATCATTAATCTTGCCCACCCCGCCACGGGGCACCTCAAATCGTCGTCTATTGACGATTAGCTTGAGTCAATCAGCATCAATCACGCTCCCAAGTCCATCCCAACGCTGACACTAATCGATCTCCTCACTCAATCCCGCCATTCCCGCGTGCGGGTCTTCGCTCCCAATCGCCATCGCGGAGTCTCAATCAGCAGGCGCGCCTGATTTATAGCCACCCGTGGCTTGGACACAATATCACCGTTGGATGCCGCACCACGGCTCGTCGATGGGTTCACGGGGCTTGTGTGCACCACCGGCACCTCTCACTTCAACTTCCTATTGGATTATAATTTCGCCGTTGTAGTCACGCATCTGGTAGGCCCGGTGCACAGGTGCACCATCTTGGGACCGCTGCTCTAGCTTCTGGTTGTGCGACGCTTCATCGTTAATCATTTCGCGCCGTCGCGCAACACGAACAAACGACAGCCGCACCCGGGTCGCGAGTGAGACACCGTCGAAACCGAAGCCACAACACCACCACGATGTTGCAAGTGGGCGCCTGCTGGTGCTGCGGCTGCTCCAACGACTGCCGCTGTCTATGGCTATGTTAAGGGGCGTCAACTCTTAACGCAAATGAACGCGCTATATTATGACGCTGCTCCTCAGAGGCATGAGGCGTCGCGTCGTTTGAATCAGTTTGCGAATGTGTCTGCCGCACCAGCGGCAGCAGCACGGGTTTCGTTGTCGAGGTGTCCGTGTTTTGTTTTCAACATTGTTTCATTGACACGTCCGGTAGGCGGCTGTCAAGGTGCTGTCAGTGGACTGGTGTGCTGCGCGCGCATATTTTATCCATCGGAACGTCGGCACAATTAACCGGGACACGAAGAGTGATGCGGAGAGGGTGCCTCGAATTGATGGGTAATTGATGAGAATTTATTGCAGCGTCGACGATGACGATGATGGCATCGCCGCGTGTGGCGTCAGCGGGGATCAATTGGGTGTCAATGGGAGGGCACTATCATAAATTTGACGCGCCGTAAATTGGTGGCTACGTTGATCGAGAGTACACTTGAGCCGCTGATCGTCGAATGATCGATCGTGACGCATGACCTGACTGATCGCGGCACATTCTCTTTGACTCTCTTTAGCCACTGATCGACAGTGTCAAGCCTGATTGATCGCGAAACACGATACCGCCGAGATCTGTCTCAGGATTGCCCCCTCTGCCTGCTCTCTCTGATCGCGACGCACGATCTCTGACAAGCTCCGTCCCACGATCGTCTGCATCGCCATTAATCCCTCGGCCACCTCTCAACCTCCAGCCAGCTGCAGCGTCATCCGTGTGTGATCCTCCATCACAGGCAGCGAAAATTAATTGACAAGTCACGGTGCCGGCCGCTTATGAATTGTGTACGGCTGCCGCGTAAGCCCACAACTACCACCTCGCTGGTCACGAATTTATGCAAATCGCCTCGTTAGGTCGACAGGCACAAGAGGGGCCAGGAATTCCTTCCACACTCGCATTCCCGCATACATTATTGCCGACACGGCAGCAGCCTCCTCGTGTACATCCCACAGATGGGCTATCTGCGTACATCTGGATCCAACCACCACCTACTGTGACCAGCATCGAATGCCCCTCCTCCCCCTCCCCTTCCGCATTCACTCGCGGTTGGGACAAAATAAAGTTGAAACTTTATTAGAATGTACCCGGGCGGCTAATTGCATCGGCGACGACGCACCTTGTTCACTTGGTGTTTGAATTTATTTCAGGCCATCTGCAGCGCCACACCGCCGGATAGTGCACATGGTCTCAGCGGCCATCGATTGGCAATTAGTTGGCGACGGGCCCTTAGCGACGCGACTACAGTCCCGCACCGCAGGCGGAGACAGGTGCCAGAGGTATCCTTGTAATGGGGCTCTTAATGGGATTTTGATCTGGAAATTGAATGCCAGCGAGAGGGCACTTAACATGGTCGCGCAAGAGGAGGCGATTTATGAACGGGGCGTAAATAGCCGCGAATGGGACGTCTTTAATTAGGGATACGACGACAGGAGAGATATGGTTGCGGCGATATTCATTGAATGTCGAACATCGGTCGGAATTGAGTGCGAATGGGTGTGCGGTCGTTTGGGGTTCGCAGTTCTTAGTGTGACGGGGGCTTTTAGGGAGGATTTTGGACGGCTTCGCGTGGACGTGCTTGCTTCTTTAGGCCATGGCACCACTCCATCTCCATCTCCATCTCCATCTCCATCTCCATCTCCATCTCCATCTCCATCTCCATCTCCATCTCCATCTCCATCTCCATCTCCATCTCCATCTCCATCTCCATCTCCATCTCCATCTCCATCTCCATCTCCATCTCCATCTCCATCTCCATCTCCATCTCCATCTCCATCTCCATCTCCATCTCCATCTCCATCTCCATCTCCATCTCCATCTCCATCTCCATCTCCATCTCCATCTCCATCTCCATCTCCATCTCCATCTCCATCTCCATCTCCATCTCCATCTCCATCTCCATCTCCATCTCCATCTCCATCTCCATCTCCATCTCCATCTCCATCTCCATCTCCATCTCCATCTCCATCTCCATCTCCATCTCCATCTCCATCTCCATCTCCATCTCCATCTCCATCTCCATCTCCATCTCCATCTCCATCTCCATCTCCATCTCCATCTCCATCTCCATCTCCATCTCCATCTCCATCTCCATCTCCATCTCCATCTCCATCTCCATCTCCATCTCCATCTCCATCTCCATCTCCATCTCCATCTCCATCTCCATCTCCATCTCCATCTCCATCTCCATCTCCATCTCCATCTCCATCTCCATCTCCATCTCCATCTCCATCTCCATCTCCATCTCCATCTCCATCTCCATCTCCATCTCCATCTCCATCTCCATCTCCATCTCCATCTCCATCTCCATCTCCATCTCCATCTCCATCTCCATCTCCATCTCCATCTCCATCTCCATCTCCATCTCCATCTCCATCTCCATCTCCATCTCCATCTCCATCTCCATCTCCATCTCCATCTCCATCTCCATCTCCATCTCCATCCTCCCACCATGACTCATCAAAGTTCGCACGTCAACTCTTTTGTTTCACACTTACCCCGACCATTGCACTTTCATCGCCCGACCATCGCGCATTTCTCCTCGAAAATCGCTGTCCCGCCACTCTCTCCATTCAATCCACACCCGAGCCCACTAATGTGTTGCGTCAATCATCGGCTGGCGTGCCTCTTGGCGACGTGTGCGCCCGTGGCCGCTTCTGTTCGCCAAGCTCATTTGAACGGTCACTCTCCGTCTGCATTCGATTGAAATCGGACATCGAGGAGTGGGTGTGGGCCGCCTCGATTGATGCCTTCACTCAGTCGAACAAAGACTCACTTGCAGACGCACCGGCACCCCCTCTGACCCCCTGACGACGATTCATTTGGGACTAATCTGCTTGTCACCTTGCTCGGGCCTGTTTTGTGTGCCATTTCCCACTTAAGGTGTCGCGACACTTCAACTGCCACCGACACTTGCCACTTGGAGTGCTGCTGATGCTGGTGCCTCTGCCTCTGTCCATGTCCCTGCCCCAGTGCCAGCTTCTCCTGCTTCTGCTGATGACGGTGGTGTCGATGGTGTTGTCGATGATGGCAGTGGTTCTGCTGGTGCTGCTGCTGCTGATGTGTGCCTCCTTCTGTCTCACTCAATGTTGCAATCAAAATGGATATAATTGTATCCACGAGCCATTTATGCCCAGTCGCAGTTGCTGTTAGTCAGCAGCGCTCTGCTGTTTGTGACACCTTAAACGCGCTTAATGAAGCCCATTCCGTTTTCGAATGCATATAATCAGCGATCTGAATTCTGAGCCGGATTCCAAAGGAATTCCGAAAACTATTTCACTTCGGTTTCATGACGTTGGTTAGGAAATGTGCGTGATGCCAATTAAACTCTCAGAGAGTGGGGGGGAGGGGGAGGGTGGGAGAGAAAGGCCAATAAAAGATTTTTACGACGCAGCAGATTGCGGAAGTTCTTTTGGAGTTGATGGGCGATCATAAAGACATTCAGTGCGACGACGGTGCTGTGGGGTAATTTGGGCTCCATTCGGTTGGGCGGTACCAATAAAGTGGTGAAATGGGAACCTTGTGGCATGCCTTAGGTGGACGGGATGTGGTTGTTGATGGGATTGGATTTTTGAAAGCCTTTTGACGTGACATCGATTTTATCTGTTTGCTTGTCATTTTTGGACTGAAGCACCAGAGAGGACTGGAGTCAGACCTTCAAACAGTGACTTCAGGTTGGACTCATTGTGATGGCCATGGGGGTGAGGATCTTTCATCATCCTACTCGTTGTTGTTACGGGAGCATCCCAATGTGCTGTCCCGTGCAGCCATCTGGTGGTCTTGACAAACCTGCAAAGGATATCTGCTATGTCTTGGAGAGTCGGGAAGAAGAGTGTTCTTTGTCTTACTATTCAGAGACTGTGGCACGGACAAAGGTAGTGGGAAGTATCCTCAATCTCTGCTTTGTCTGACTACCATCCGTCCACGGAGAAGCCTTCGAGTGGGCTCACATGTGGGAAGAGAGTGCCACTTTTCATCTTTGGTCCACTTTACTCTTAACATCAGCAAGTGGTGCGTGGAAGCATTGGGTTCCCTGGGATGGATCGAATTCGGCCTCTTTCCTAGCAAGTTCGTCAGGACTCAGCCTAGTGAGATCGAATGCTGCAAGCCAAGAACCTTGAGCTCTTCGTAGGTCGCAGGCGCCAAACTACGCTGCCATGTTATGTCAGAATAGGCCTGCCAATGGCTGTGTACATTCATAGGCGCCCTGCATTCGTAGAAGGAGGTCACAGTCGACGGCAGCCCCTTCTCGTGCCACCCTCAGAGCCTTCTGCAAGTTCCTCCGTCATTTCTGGTCTTCACTTGAGCCTCGACGTCCACTCGCACACCGTCGAGGAGGTCACAGTCGAAGGCAGCCCCTTCTCGTGCCACCCTCGGAGCCTTCTTCAAGTTCCTCCGTCATTTCTGGTCTTCACTTGAGCCTCGACGTCCACTCGCACACCGTCGAGGAGGTCACAGTCGACGGCAGCCCCTTCTCGTGCCACCCTCAGAGCCTTCTCAAGTCCCTCAGACATTTCTGGTCTTGCCTTGAACCTCGTCTCAGGCGGCTCACTTGCATCAGTCGTCCTCCACAACCTCTGCATCCATTTCTTGTCCTTCCCTCCCTGTCATCACTGGTCTCAAACGTCGCCTCATCCATCGCAGGCCTTCTTCACACCGACAGACAGCTGCTCCCTCACTGCTTCGTCGCTCATTCCAAAACCCTCTGCCACTCCATCTCAAGTTGATGCACGCGAACAGGCCCTCAATCAACACCTATCTCCGGCACCACTCCCTCCCCCTCCCCACCCCATCAAAAACCACATCAAACTAACGTTTTTTTCTTCTTTTCTCGTTTCAGGTATGTAAACAAACACTTCTCATCACAGACACACGCACCCACAGACACAACCCGGTTCGTAGCCATTACGTGGTGCTCTAAGCGCCCACAAGACGTCACAAGCACTCGACCACCGCACCCCGTCACACGATGGCTCTCTTTCCATCATCATCACGCCCCCGAACGCTAATGGAACAATTGCTGGCGCGTAAAATCGACGCAGCGGCCGCGGCAGCAACCGGGCCCGGCGGCAGTCGTCTCTGCCGCACCGATTCACTCGATTCGACAAGCAGCATCGGTTCGCTGGGCTCGCTGGTGCTGGGCGACGATGTCTGTCGCTGCGACGACTGTCTGCTGGGCATCGTCGATTTGTATGTCATCAGTGCGGAGGCATCCACAAAGAAGGTACGCTTAGAAATCTAGCATTTTTTGTCCATCCTCTCTCTCTTTCCGTGTGTGCGGCTGGTTCCCAGGGCAGGCCGGTCGATAAATCAGCGACGAGGACCCATAAATCAGGAGGGACCAGCCCAAATCGGGTGCTCGCCCGCAATGAACATCTATTCAAATGAGGGCGGGCAACTGGAGGGCCTCTGCGCTGCTCCGGGCTGTCCTGGGAACCTGGCCAACTAGGAGGAAACTGCCATGATCAGCGGTCATCGGTCGGCCGGCTGGCCGACCCGTCAACCCATTCTCGGCGGGTTGTCAAACGTGCGTGCTGTGGGATCCGCATCGCGTTGAGAGGCATTGAATTTCAGCAGGAATTCAGCTGGCGCTGGGAAACCTGAGCTTTGCGCATGCGTGCAGGCATCTCGGGCAGATTGGGCATTCCGATTAATTAATTGGCTGCCGGAAAGGCCGACGGGACGATGGGACGATGGGATGGATGCTTGCGCATGGTAATGAGATGTGGCAGCGTAAGCGGAGTCGCTGAGGAATTTGATAATTGGCACGGGAATGCGGTGATTAATGGAGTTGTCCTCTTCATCTTATTGATGACAGTCGGCTGGTGCTGGCTGGGTACGGACTCTGGGTCTGGGGGAGATTGCAGCGGTGGATGCCACTGGAGTTAGGCGACGCTAACTTATAGTGCGACGGTAGGCCTTCAGTTGTTGCACAGCCTCTGCTTCTGTCCTAAAACCATGCGTAGCCAGCCTGGATCTCCCTTCAAAGGGCAGAGAGCCCTTGGTGCCGTCCTTCCTGAGAACATCACGACGCATGACTGTTGTTGCACTCGTACATGATGCGACGCTACCCAATGAGGCAAACGACCTCAGGACTGACGGTTGCTCATCCTCGGCTTTCCTTCAAATTTCCAGGCAGCCGCGTGGTCATTTGCCTCCTCTGCCTTCTGGCACATTTCCAAGTCACCCATGTGCCGTGCTTTCCCACCAAAAGCTCCCCCCATCCACAATCCACAAGCCATCCGTCTCATCCAACACCACAACCATTCGCAGCTTACCACTCAAACTCCCTCCATTGACCACCAGATGGCGTCGAATAAAAGCTCACCATCCTCTCCGATGATCGCACAAAAAGCTGAAATTCTCTCTCAGGCCTCTCATCGTTTCTTCTTCGTTTTTTTTTTTGTGTTCTTCAAACCCCATTAACCGCCTGTAACCACACTTAACAATGAACACGAGCCGGTTGCGTAACCGCCCGTGAAACACAATCCTCCCATAGATCATGTTAATTGTTCTCTCGCTCTCCCAGCGATTGCCTTGAACAGCAGCCGCCTGCGCCTGCTTGCGGTCGGTCCTCCCACCAGAGGTTGTCATTCGGCCGCTACTGCGCGTCCACAAGTCGGTTGTTGAAGTGACTGTAGGACACGATGTGTGGCTTCAGCTGGGAGGGGGTGAGTGGGTGGCTGTTGAGGATTCGCTTCGAATTTGGACAGCATATTGACCTTGAAGCGGGTCTTGGCGTTGGGAACGCGTGACCAATGGCCAGTGGGCTTTGAGTGCGTTCTTCTTCTAAACCGCGGAGGTGGTGGATGGGGACGGAGACGAGTGCTGGTTTTTTTTTGGTTTCGATGACGTCGGCTGACGAAATTGAAATTCGCGCACACTTTCCGTTTTTTTTTTTGACGACAAATTGACGTAAATTGCTTCAAATTGATTTTCAAATTGTCTCGTGGGATGGTGGTTATGTACGTATGATGGGGCCAATGGGAGGCTAAGGGGGTCTGACTTAGGGTTCAGCGAACAATTTGAGATGGGGATTGAAGTCAATCAAGCGACGCCATGCGTGGTCACATGTCGGCAATTTGGGTCATTTGGGATTGTTTTACAAAATCGAGGATATGTCGCTTCTTTTTAAGGCCTAGTGCTCCAGTGATCGAAAGAAACTCGGGGAAAGAGGCAGAGAAGGTGAAAAAATGACAAATTTTACAAAATCGACGATATCTTCAAAACTAAGCGTTTTTCGGCGATTTTGCGTCCACATCCACGTCGCTACGACCACTGGAAGGTACGAGAAAGTCTCGGGAAAGTCAGCCTGAAAAGGCTCTTTTGTAGAAGCCCCTTCCTATCACCACCACCACCAACTGCCCTAGCTACCCTCGAACCTTGATCCCTCCTCCCTCAAGTCAGTCTAGAACACAGACTACTTCCGAAAGCTCATTCAGTTCACCCAGTCCACTCAGCACACACCTCGTCGCCACTCGTCCAACTGCCAGGCAAACTGCGATCTCATTTTCATGTGTCGGTGCATGGCGTGCGAGAGTAGCGTGCGCGCTATCTAGTGTGTGACGTCAAAGCGATGGCTTAAGTGTGCTCACAGCTGCGGGACGACCTTTGCCATTGTCTTGGGTTTCCTATCAGCATTGTGTGGAATTACCCAACCCCCTCCGGTCCGTCCTTGGATCTCTCCCGGTCTCTCTCTCTCTCTCTCTCTGTGTACGTGTGGTGGGGTAATCTAATTTTCTAGGCCGCTATTTGATTTAATTGTTCTGTTTGCTTGCCCGACTGCCTGGGCTCTCAAAGGCGTGGAGGGGGGGCTGTTTTGTTTGAGATGCCTATGACGTCAGTGCTCTGTCGTTTACAGCATCTGAAGACCTCCCGGACAAAATATGGCACAGATTCGGGAGATGGTCGTTTGAAGTCCGTCTCGGGCGGACAGATGGCGAGTGGCTGGCCTTGTTTCGCGGGGGAAATCGTTATCAACGCGGGGCCAATCGACTGGGATGTGCTCGATGTGGCACGTAGCACGTCTGCGTGGCGGTTGAATAGTGTTGAGAGGCGGCTGCGTGGTTGTGGGGTGAGGAAATGGATGGAATTTGATGCGACAGTGGTAAGAAAAAGTCACGAGGCAGCTCTTAATCGGCGTTTCTTCGGGATTTTTGCACGGGCTCATGGTTGCTCTCAGATGGTGGGTCATGGCCAATTCGATTCTAGGTCAGCGACGGTGCGTCTGCCATCCGATGAGAGTTGATTCACTGTGCCTGTAGGCTTCATCGGACTCAACTGGCATCCTCAACTGTCTGCGATGCCTTCTCGATTGCCTTCGACGCTTTTTCGACTGCCTTCAAATACTTCCCTAGCCTCCTCGACTGCCTTCGACTGCTTCCCTGGCCTCCTCGACTGGCTTCGACTGCTTCCCTGGCCTCCTCGACTGCCTTTGACTGCTTCCCAAGCCTCCTCGACTGCTTCCCTGGCCTCCTCGACTACCTTCGACGCTTCTTCGACTGCCTTCAACTACTTCCCTAGCCTCCTCGACTGCCTTCGACTGCTTCCCTGGCCTCCTCGACTGGCTTCGACTGCTTCCCTGGCCTCCTCGACTGCCTTCAACTGCTTCCGTAGCCTCCTCGACTGCCTTCGACGGTTCTTCGACTGTCTTAAACTGCTTCCCTAGCCTCCTCGACTGCCTTCGACGCTTCTTCGACTGCCTTCAACTGCTTCCCTAGCCTCCTCGACTGTCTTGGACTCCTCCTCGACTGCCTTCGACGCTCCTTCGACTGGCTTCAACTGCTTTCCTAGCCTCCTCGACTGTCTTGGACTCCTCCTCCACTGCCTTCCACGCTCCTTCGACTGGCTTCAACTGCTTCCCAAGCCTCCTCGACTGCCTTCGACTCATCCTCGACTGCCTTCGACTCCTCGTCGACTGCCTTCAACTGCTTCCCTCGCCTCCTTGACTGCCTCCGACGTCTCCTCGTCGATCTTCGACTCCTCCTCGATTGGCTTCAACTACATCTGACGCCTCCTCGTCTGTCATTGAAGCGTCCACAATCCTCTTAGCCTCCATGTCCTCCATTCCCTGTGCGGCCACTGCATCTGGACCCTCGTTCGATGGCCAATGGCCGCCACGGTATCTCTCGTCATTTTCGTCGCCACAAGTCGACTGCCTCTGCCCCCATCTCTCCACCTCTGTCAAGATGAAAGACCTCGTCACGAATTCTCCCAGTTCCTCCAATAACAAATCAGCCCACCTTATCATCCCCAAGTTCATTGCCTTCTTCTTCCTTGCCAAAAATGTCTTCCCTTCTCCAGGAAGTCCTCTACCACCTCCCTCAGCCCCCACACACACGGGCAAACCACTTGCACCAGCTCTGCCCCACATCGTCATGACTCACGGCGCTTTCCTGTGTTTACTCGCAAAGTTTACCCCCGTTTGCTGCCGCGGCGGTGTTTACCCAATCCCCTCCCAAAACGAGACCAAGGCCATGTGTGCCCCATCAGCGCCGTCGCTCCTAATTAGTGTTTCTAAGCGCAGCCGATGCACATCTTGGAGCGCGCACCCACACGACGAATTCGCCGCCGGAGGATGGCCGCTCAAAGCCCGAATTTGTTTTTTCTCCGCTCTCGCCGGACGAGCCGTGCGAGCCGAGTCACCATCGCGTCCGCGCGCACACAGCCAACAAGAAGCCACGAGACCGAGAGAGAGAGAATGGGGAAAGAGAGTCTGCAACCACACACGCAGACACACGTGAGTACGCACGCCTCGCCGCCAATGGGCGGCGCTGCTGGTGGTGTGTGTGAGGGGGCGCTGGTGTGAGTGCGCAGCAGCGGACTTTTTGTTTCGCCGCGAAACTCACACTTTCCTCTAGTCAAAGTTTTGAAGTGATCGCGATCGGCCGTGTCGGTTTAGTTCGAGTCCCGCGAAAGTCTGAATTTTGTTCGACGGCTGTGAACTTTCCCCCTGTTCTTCCGCCCCCTCTCCGTTGCGTCTCCAGGAAAAGCCGGAGAAAAGAAAGAAAAAAACGTAAGAGTTCTGTTTTAGGGCGATCGTGCAGAAAGACGGGAAAAAAAGAGTGCGCGTCGTGGAACGTGATCGGTGACGGTGACAGCGAGTGTGCCCCCTTATCAGTCGTGGCCTGACATGTGTGCTCTGTGGATCGATTCTCAATTGAATGGGGACTGCAGCGGCCGGCTTCCGGGTGACTAAGGCGGTGGCTGTCGACAGGCGTCAGCGGTGTGAGCCCACGCAACCGGAGCGCATGTTTGGCTGCGGTGACGATGAACGTCACCGTTTTTTTTTTCTTTTGCCAAGGGAACAGCAAACGGACGCATGGGCGCAACTGCGACGGTGTATGCGTGCGCGCAGGAGGGAGAATAATTAGCGTTGGCTTGCGAATGAGAATGACCAAAGCGATCGGCGGCGCAATCTGACATGACCTTCGGTGGTTTCGCAACGCAATTCGGGTGGAATTTGAATTGTGACTGTTCTCACGGGCTGTGGACTGATAAGAGGATGTTGAGGAGTCAAAGATTGGGAATTGTTTACCGATCGTTGTGGGGTCAGGGTTGAACAAAAAAGCGACGGCCTTGAGGTGCTTCTTCCTGTTCTGCAACAAACAGCAGTCCTAATGCTCCTCCCTGAGGCGCGTCATCGCCCACTGGGGGTCGGGGGTCTTGACTCCTCCTCTTCGGCCCACTCGATTGAGGGAACAACTTCCCACGATCGATCGTTAAATTCGTCTCGTCGCGAAAACCAGAAACCGCTTAACGATCTGTCACCTGTCGATGATTGGATTTTGCCACAGCCGATCGCAACCGGTGCTGCAAGTGCCAAATGATTATTTACGACGCACTCCCCCTGCCTACCGCTGGCAAACCAGTTCGCATGGCATGACGTCAGCCGGTGGAAAAAAAAAGCAAAAATCTCTCTCACTCTCTCACTCTCTGCATTCATTCCCTTTCCACCATTGATACCCGCAACACGACACCACAATTAATTACCTCTCGATCTCGAAAAACAGTGTTTTCTTTCCCTCTCGTCAATAATTGAGTGCGTTTCGAGAGTGTCCACACCCGGCCGTGGGGCAGGCAACCGCAGAAGAAATTTATCATTTCGAGTTAATTAAAACACTCGACTGGTTGATAATTAAAAATTAAATCATGCGCGCTGATGTCTGCATTTAGCCGAGGTATCGCAAATCATCGAGCGAATGCGCGCAAAACCCAACTGGACCAATCAATCCGTGATCTGTGAAAGTTGTCAGTTTGTTGGTGGCACGCCGTGCCGTCCGCTGCAGCACCGACTGCCAACAGCGATGGCAATAATTCATAAGAATGCGTGTTAACATGTAACCGATACACGGCTGTGCGGCAGAGGAGTGTGCAGACGGCTGTGGCCAGGTATGGACTGCTGCTGGATTGGTGGACCCTAAGTGAGGGGGAATGTCAAAGCAGCTCGGAGACTGGATGGCACTTGTGAACAGATGGTTGTACTTTTTTTTTGACATCATTTCGGCTGAAATGGTGGCTTCGCATGGTTGAGATTGTCTCCGATGCTCTGAAGCGTCGGTCTTAACACGATTTTGTGCTGATTCCCTAAAGTGGTTCGCTCCGGAATGCTAGCGTCGACACGGGAGAGATGATGTGCCTCAGGGAGGGGCATTGGGTCTTGTGTTTGATGGAGAACACAGACATCAGCTGCTGTCACTCGAAGGGAGTAACGAGCACAGGTCCACCGGCGCCTCCCTGGATTACTTCTTCTTCTTAAGTCAGAGTGTATCCCTGTGGCAACTCACACGGGGGCGTCTGTTCATAGGCCGACCATACAGTGTGTGGTTCAGGACAGTCTTAGGCTCCAGTTCGCTTGTAGCAGCCTCCGCAAGGTCTCCCATTGCTCAGTCGCCTGATTCTCAAGAAGCACCTGGGTAAGGGAACTCCGAACAAATCTTCTGCTTCCTGACAGTATTTTCATTTGAGGCAGCCCACAAGGCTTCCCGATTCCTCAGTCGTCGAGTAAGAGTGCATCCCTGTGGTACTCCAGACGAAACGACTCTTTACAAGCAAGCACCAGAGCAATCGCATCAAACTGAGGCTCTTTGCATAAGACGTCTAGTTTCTGACAAGTATCCGAGTAAGACCATTTCCCTGTGTCCATTTGCATAGTCTTGTGTCAAACTTCCGGTTCCTAACAAGCACCAGACCCTTGCACACCCCAGTGGCACTCTAGACAAACCTCCTCTTTCCTGAAAAGCACCAAAGCAAGAATACCCCTCTTCGGCTGTTTTCACAGGCCATCTGGTTCCTTCCAAGCACCAGACCAAGAGTACCTTCCTGAGGCACTCCACCAGTTCAAACAAGCTCCCTTGACATGCAACCTTCAACCAAGTCCCCCATTCACACAAATTCCCTTCCATCTGTGTTTACACTCACCATGCGTCGACACGATGGAAATTCACCAAAAAGTCTGATTCATCTGGCGACATTCTGCGGTCGGTTCCCCAACTGGGAATTCCGGCCAGTCAAGTGTTTCACTCTCACACGCTGCCGTCGCTTCCCAGAAACTCGAAAGACGTCAAAATCATCGATTTGTTTGTTCTCACAAGCAGCCGTCATTAAGTGAATGGGAATGTGGTACTTTTTCTGGGTCAACACTCAACTGACGTTATCGGTCTGTGTAGAGGCGGTGCGGCGCGCTCATGAGATGTCAAGGGCTATCGCTGGCTGGAAGTGATTATTTGTAGTTTTCATTGAAGCGCTATAAAGTGCTCGGGATCAGCATGGGCAACGCACAGTTGCTGGGGAGCGGGCTTTTTAAAGTAGGTTGGTTGATTAGTGATGTAGCCGATTGGTGTTGAATATGAAATCTTCACTGAAACACAGTTGGACGATCAAACTCAGTTCCGAGAAAAGTTATGGGCGTCATGTGGTACCCCTGAGGTACTCCATCGGATTTTGTGAATTCGACGATGGGCCGTCTGGGGACCTCTCTTATTCGTCATCTGAGTTCTCTCCACTCGCTTTTGTTAGCACCAACGTGGTCCAATGAGACCCCTGAGGTACCCCACTTGGCTTGGCGTCTCTATCCTGCATCATACCAGCAATTTTCAGTTTCCGTGTAAAAACAGACACCCTTGCGGTACCCCATCGGCCACTTCATTCGGCATGACGCCTCCCTTTTCCATCATCCGCAACCCAAAATTCACCAATCCAAGGTGTCATTTGTCGTCCATCTACGGGCCACCGCCATCGATGGCATCCGAGTATGCAATCACCATCAATTGGCTCACGCCGGACGCCGCAACATCGAGATTCGTGTTGCAAGTCAAACGCGCCAAGTGGCAAAAGAACGCGTGTGTGCGCCTAAAATGTACCCGCACCGATGCGACAAAAACCACCGCCGGCACCAGAGGTGACTTCTTTGCCTCCTCGACTGCTGCACACTCTGCTGGATCTCTCGTGTGCGGTGGCATATGGACCGGCCAATTGGCTGTGGTCTCGCCGGCCAAATTTAGCCCGAAAGCTGTGTTACCATTTTCGCCCTCCCTGGCAGTCGTCGCCTCTCTTGCAGATGAATTTGTGTCACGTTGATGGACCGTGGCCACCGAAAATGGTGATCGATGACATTTCGGTTGCAACTCCACCGCCCCACCGCGGCAGATTGTATAGTTTGACATTTTGTCGAACATGGCACTTTGATTTACGAGCGCAGTTTGCGAATGCATCTGACGGCTTGTAGATTTTGTTTTACAAATAATCTGTCGTCTTGGGTCTCGGTCCATTGAGCTTGTGATGGCTTCAACTGCAACTCCCGCACCCCCCACAAGGCGTCGGGAGAAAGATTTATAATTGAATCTGCAGTCAGTGTGTGGTGTGGTGCAGCGGCAGCGTCGTCGTCGTGTGGAATTTGTTAATAATAATCGCACATGGCGTGGAATTTTTATGCGCGAGCCTCTGATGTCATTTCGGTGTTTAGTGGCGTTGATTACAAGGAATGAAAGGCGTGGAGTGCGCCATAAACTTGTCAGCACGACGACGTGTGAAGCAGGCGTTAGGTGGTCAATGAGACGACCGGTGGCCACTCCTCCCGATGCGTGCGAGGTTTGCATTTGAATTTGCTCCCGGCTGACACGTGGAGCAGTCCTCTGAGGCATTGCATTCCTGAGATGGAGAGTCGCCATCTCTTCATCCCGTCGTCCATTTCTGGAGTCATCGACGAGGTCGTTGTTTCCACTGACAGCCTCCATGCTCTCCCTCCCAATCGGCAACTCGCTACGTGCCCAGAATTTCACTCCACGATGCGATCCCATTAAGCTGCCGCAACAAGACATTCCATCATGCCCTTGTCAAGATCCTTGGCCGACGATACCAGCCGAAGCACTTGTTCCCGAGAAATCCGCTCCGAACATGGCACTCGGCTATCACTCGGATCTGGCAAATTGTCCGTCAGCGCGTCGGAACTGTGACAAAGGCGGTGCGGTTTGGCTGTGTTGTTTTTTTGTATGGAAAATCTAATGTCCCTCGCACGCTCACATGGGTCGGAAAGCGATTAAGTGGAAGTGCGACCACCCGGGGCGATCGCAATTGTCGTCACGGTCGCTCCTACGAATCGACGTCGTTAATGCGGGACCCATTGACGTAGTTGGCATACATTTTTACGGTGGTCCTCATTGCCTCACAAATTCTTTGTTTGGGGTGGTATTTAGTGAATAACCGTTTGGTTTTTATGGTCACGCGAATTTTGATGGTTATTCAAATGGCGCATTGGTATTAATTGAGGAGAGTGACGACGATGCCGACGACGTTTCGGGGAGGAGGAATCACGGATCGGAATTTGGTCATGGGTTAAGGTTGAGATGTGCGATGATGGCGAGGGAGTGTCCGTTTGAGGGACGAGTGGCGGTCATTGTGGTCAACGGCTTTGGAGTCTAATGATGTTCGTTCCCCACCTAGGCCTACCATTACCTACCATACCTCTTGTGGATGAAAGCGAATCAATTCCATCGTCTTCCATGAACAAAGAACCGATCTGTTGGAGCTTGACTTTGCTCAGAATAACGATGCAACAGATCTTGTCTGAATTTGTGGCCAGATTTTGACTGATCTTCCGGACTCCTCTTGACACGACCCCACTCAGCTCTTCAAAAAATGTGTGATATTGTCCACTTGAAGTGAAAAATGGGCCGCCGTGGCCAACAAGTATACCGTCCTCTTACCGCGGCCAATAAATCCTACAAAATCTTCATTTAAAGAAAAATGGCAGGCCTAGGTGGGGAACCTTGAGGTACGCCATCGTCTTCTTCGTTCGAAATAGGGACCTCCTCTTTCATTCGAATGGCCGCTTAGACCACTTCCCCAACAATCTTTCAGTCTCACCCACTTTTGATGAGAAAAGTACGGGACACGGCAGAGAACCTTGAGGTACGGCATCGTCTTTTTCGCTCTAGTCGTTCCTTGACCATTTCGTCACCAATCCTGTAGCGTCGTTCGAAAGACCATCTGATCGTTGTGGACAAGACCAACAACTTTACCGTCTTCTACTCAAATGGTCCTGCGGGGGAAGTAGTCTGACCATAAATCTCACACTGTCTTCAGTTTAAGGGAAAATAAAATAATAATAATAAGGGTGGCGCTTCAGCCCATAGAGGGCCAGGGCCTAGCTCCTCAGCAACCAATCCTGTTGCGTGCGTGCTATTGTTCTTTCACGAGTGGAAGGGACCTACAATTTTATGCCGACTCCGAATGGATAAGTTTGAGAAGCTTTTTCTAGACAGGAAATACTCTTTGAGCATTGTCGGTGACTCGAAAGAGGAGGGGACGTGAAAATTATTTTTGTCGCTCAGAGCTGGATTCGGACCTGCGACGTCGACGCACATACCCACAACGCCACGGGCCACCACAGTCTCAAGTACAGGACAAATTAGGGAGGTACTCCATCGTCCCCTTAGTTCTAATGCATCTCCGACCACTTCCCTATCAGTTCTGTAGCGTCGTCGCCTATTCCATTCAGAGTCTCTGATTTTAGTCTTGTAGTCATTTTAAAGAAAAAACAAGGGACAACACCAACAACCTCGAGGTACCCCATGCCAAACTGACCCCCAATTCCCCCTCAATCCGTTCCCAGCATGATTGACACATTTTCAACACTCAAATCGATCTCCCCACATCAATTGCTTTCGCTTCCATCACTCAGCCACTCAACGCAGTCATCAATCAGTCAAGCCTCCGCAATTCCACAAAACAAATCTACAGTCCGCCCTGAGAAACCACCACACCACCCCACCGACACCGACACCGATCAGCGCTTCCACTTATCACTCCGCGGCCGCAATTCCCACTCCCGAAGTGGTGAATCTATTCTTAGCACGATCCCCTCTCGGCATTTGCTGATATTTTTGTATTTCATCTCGTTTCGTTTTGTGTGCGCTCATCTAGATTTCTGTTCAGAGTCCAGAGCGCTTCATTTTGTGTGAGAACCCGACTGTACGTTATAAACAATTGTGCTGTCGAGCTGCCCCGCAAATGGCAACAGTCTCCCCGAAAAGTCTCGCGATCAAAGAAGGCGAACCATAAACGAGACCATCATCACCGACTTAGCCCCCCCGTATACCACCCACCCACCCCTTCGTGTACAACCGCACACAACCGAGCAGACAATCATCGGAACCGGGTGTGTACGCGAAATGAATCGAAATTCGAGATTCGAAGTGAAGTGTTGATAAGATACTTGAATCGATAGCGAGCCGCAGTAACGCAGTGACAGTCGATTGGTGAGGACCGTGAAGCTAACGTGCGAGAGTGTCGAACAGTTGAAACCAGTGAACCAGTGCCAGTGTCAGTGCGTGAGGCGCGTTTTGAGTGAACAGTGAACGGGGGTTTCAAATATTTTCACGCGCTTTTATGGATTTTCTGAATTATGTGAACTGGTGTTGTTGTTGTGGTTGCAGTCGTTTTTTACGCATTCGAAAGAAGATGTCTATTTGCGCGTATCCGCAAGTGAGAATATACGAGGATTTTGACAAAATGAGCGCCAAGGAGGTTTACTACAACGAGGCCGGCAACAAGGTCACCGTGAAGTTGTTGCATTTTCCCGACGTCCCGCCAGAGGATGTGCACAAGATAAAGTTCTCGGAGGACGAGAACTCCGAGGAGGACGACGAGGAGGTGGAAGTGACAATTGTGAATGGTGCGCCATCGTCTGGTGGCGTCGGTGAGCAGGAGGACTACGCTGATGTCGATGACGAGGAGGAGAGCCCGCTGGCGGCCAGCTCCGAAGTCGTACACAAGAAGACGCTGCGCAAGAAATCCCGTGAGAATCTGCTGCATCAGAGGAAGTGCAGCAAGGCGTTCGCCGAGGCGCACGGTATATCGATCACCCCGCCGCCGGGAGTGACTGTGTCCAGGGTGACGGGGGGCGGCTTCGAGCCGATGGGTGGCAGGAGTCTGCTCAGCCACCGGCGGTCACCGGTGGAGTTGAGGACACAGCTGCTGTCGCGACGATCGCCGTCGCCCTCGAATGGGACCCTGTGCCCGGGATATGTGCAGTACTCGAAGTCACTGCTGGAGGTGCCAATGCCGCGGGACTACGGCTACGCGTCGAGTGATGATCTGAGCTCGGAGTGGGACTCGGATGTGCCGACCACTCCGCCAGGACGAGGAAAGGATAAGGCTAAGGTGAGTTGAGTGAGTGATGTGAGTCTTGATTGTCATGACAGTCCCGCTCCTTTTGCTGATGAAATAGACATTTAGTCATTTTTTTGCATGATTCTTTGGCTGTGGACCGAATTTTTTGACATGTGTCAACTGTCAACAATTGTGTGAGAGTTGACAGGGGGATCCACCAGAAATTCGTTTCATTTTTTCGTGATTTTCAGCCGCTGGGTGGGGTTGGAATAAGTTTGGCAAGGACATTTGTCATTTTTTTGACAGTTGGTGGCATATGTCATTGGGAGCTTGACAACTGATGATGGCAGGTGTCATATCATTTTCTCGATTACCACCGTGTGGCAGGTTTTTGTTTGTTCTTGTCAGTTTGACAGATGACAGTTGCCCGTCAACATCTACAATTTTTTTCTTTTCTCTCAGACTTCACCTCGCCCACTCTACTTCCTGTTGTATTGCCGGTTCAATCCACCATTCCATCCCACACATCCTGTCACTCTGACAGTTGACGAACAACCTCCGTCACTTCTGGCATTCCTTTCGGTTCTTCCCACTTTCCACTACCGAGAGAACCCTACAGCTCGGCTTGACTCAGACTATGGCGAGTCAAGTTGAATTCCACGAATGCCGACATGCCTGTCAGTTACATGTCACATCACAACCAACCAAGTAGCCGTGTCTCGCACTAATGAGGCTCACATACCTCCGCACTCTAAAATCTCGCTCTCCCGCACTCTTCATCATCCCCCCCGGCGGTCTAATCTAGTTTGACAACTGTCATTGCCCACGTTAATTGATAGCATGGGCGTTGCGCAACATTATCTTGACACAAGTTAACCATGCTCCTCGTGTGTCTAATCTTATCTTAAGCGAAGGCATCCCGTGCATATATGAGCGACCTTGCATACCCCGTCACTCACGGCGACGACAAAACTGCTGTCATCTGCCTTGGCTGACAGTTTAAATTTGTATATTCATATATTTTTCTTCTTCTCTTTTTGCGCGCTGTTTTCCTTTCCCCCTTAGCGTAATGATTTATGAACCATCGCTTTTAATTAAAATATACGACACAGTCTCTCACACACTCGACACAGCACACCCAAGTGCGGAGAGGTTTTCCTTTTTCTGGAAACTGCAGATAGACACTTGCTCTAGGTACCACTTCATCGCGGATCACAGATTTACCTGACGATCTTGTGAGCGATCTCGGGCAGCATCTCCGGCACCACTGGCACCACAGCCAGCCAGTCAGTCAAGTTTGGTACGGGAACTCAGCCGTGTCTTGTGTACGTTCTGTTCTGTTGTTTTATTTTGGCCGAAAGGGCTATGGTTGTCGGTAAAGTGGTTTGCTGTGATATTTCTCTGTTGCCCTGTGTTCGTCACTGTGACTGTGTCTTTTGTGTGTTGCCTTGTTTGACAATATTTTTGCTAAATGTTAATCTCTTCCGTATCCACGAATGCACAATCATCGCTACAATTGCTTGACGTTCCTCACTCGAATATTCATTGGCGGCAAATATGAAGTGAATCCGTGCAAGGGAGGACGAAGGTGTCCCATCTGTGGGGAGCTCAGAAAGGTGGGTGGATAGTCTTAAGATTTGGAATGTGATCAGGAGGTGATCTGTTGGTGATCGCGAGCGAAGGTTTCTCAGTTCTTTTGTCCTTATTGTGTTTAGTGCGTGAGTAAGCACGTCTGTTGACGTCTCATTGGTGTCAGTGGGTCAATTGAAGTCGTTTGTCTTGACAAAGCTGGCTTTATGGTAGTCACTCTGCATGAGGCTCGCTTTGTTAATGGTTTCCCTGATTAGGCTCTTTAACATGCTCGCCCGTTGGTCCATATCGTCGTGGTCGGTTCATCATCGATTTAGCTGCGCTTAACTCATGCTCCTTCTTCGCAGCCATGCCTCTTGGTTTGCGCTTGTCCAACTGGACAAAGACTTCAGCTTTGTCGTCGTTGTGTGCTTTCACCTCCACCTTCCCAGACAACACCACCCTGTCTTCCAGTGTCGCCACATCTGGTCACGTATTCACCATCGCAAAGCTCACCACGTGCCTCCAGACGCACAAGCTCCCCTCCATTCGGTTGAACAACATTCTCCGCTCTAAATCTGTCCGATAAACATAATTTCCACCAAGGAACGCGCTCCCAACATCCCCTCCACCCCATCTAAGGTGTCTTATCTTCCTAGAATCACACACACACATCGCCATTGTTTGCCTTACCTTCTAAGCCACAAGCACACAATAATAACTGCGCGCCTACCGTTCATTTGTTCGAAAGTAATTAAAAAACAAACTCTCACAGCAAAAAAAAAACAGCAAAATACCAAAGTTGTGTGCCTCCCCCCATCGACCGACGGGGTGAAGGATTTGCATGTTGTCCGCCCCACCTCCGATACGATAAGGGAATACGGTGGCGCGCTGGCTTATGCGTAGTTGCTGCCGTTGCGCTGCTCTCGATTCACGACACGGACGGCGGAATCTACGTCACGGTTGTTATTGTTCAAAATCACCAGAGATTATGGTAAGACGACGCCAGCGTACGAGCGACTGTGTGAGGGTTTTGGTGGCTGCATTAATGGGCCCAACCGGTAGTCCCTGTCGCGTCATCGACATCCGACATCGGCATTGCTAATGGGGAATGTTGTTGGCCCATAAATGGTTTGGACCTATGGTCTGTGGTCGTGAATGGTAATGTGTGGGACTGTGGGTGCTGATGAACGTCATTAAGCTGTTTGCTATTGGCAACATTGTCGCAATGTATGTAAGCAGTTCATCAAATACTCAGAAAATAGTGTACCAATCGAAATAACACCTTAACTCAGTTTCGTTAAGTTTCGTCAAGTTTCGTTAAGTTTCGTTAAGTTGCTGGAATGGAATCCTAGTTAATCGTTGTCTAATTTTTGATGCGTCTGAGTACTTTTAGTTCGATTTCGATGTAATCTTGAGTCCACCAATCGATCTCAAATCTCCCCCTCCCACTCGAGTTCAATAGTCCGAATGGCTGTCAATCCAAAGTTCATTCGCACGTCAAATCGACGTTCCTTGTCGGACCGCCGCTACTGCCATGCCGTCGTGATACAGCAAAACGAAACGAATCACGAAAAGCAATCAAGTCACAGGTCGACGTGATTAATTGGTTAACCGAGTTACACCCGCCAGATAAGCAGTCGCTGACACTGGTCGGTCCCCGCTCATTAGCCTGCTGATAAGCCATGTGCACTGTTGCACGCCTTGATATGGATCGGGGCGGTTCCCTCTCACAAACCCCACCTAGCCGTCCTTGCCAAATGAAGTGTCACACTCCTCATGGGGGATCCTCTCAGGGGACGTCTCTATTCGTCGCCGCCCAGATGATCGTGCCTTTTCCAGGCGAATGGTAAACATTTTAATCAACCTCCTTCCCCGATAGAGTTCCTCGATCAATTAAAGTCAATTGGCCTCAAAGACCGTAAACAAACCAGATTCGCTTAATGTGCGACAAATTGTCGGGGCCTCTCGGAGCGGTTGAACGGTGCTGTTTTCGGGCCTTCGCGGTGGTCTCCGCCGGACGTCTACAGTGAGACTATTTGCGTGGCGACAACGGCCGCGGCGTGTGCCTGAGACTCAAATGAAAGTTTATTTATCCACGCGATGTGTCCGCGCAATACGATATATTCAGAATCGTTAAGTGCTTCTAATATATTTGCGTTGTAGCTTTTAGTTTGATGATTGCTTTTGAGCGACTTTTAATTTGGATTTGTTTTTTTTTTCTTTGCAGGTAAGCCGGATGAAAGGTGGAGGAGAGCGATGATGAGTTGTCAGCGAGTAGTGGTTGGTTGGTAAGTTTTTTTTTTGTAAAGGGGACCTGAGGGATGGCTGTCAGTGAATCGGAGCCCAATCGTGCGCGACTTTGAGCAGTAGCAGAGGTCTTAGATTGCCCTCAACTTCCTGGCATTCGATTAGTGGCAAGCGATCACTAGAAAATGTCGTTCAGTGTGACTGCTGCTGTCCTCCCACCGGTGCGTTGCTTGAGCTTCTGTCCAACTGTTGCCTGGAACATGTCCCCTCTTCAACCGTGCCGAGATGTCCTTTGACAGGACTTACTTGCCTGCCTTGTCAGCGACAACTCGACTTGACGTGAGCCGATTTTCTCAAACAGCTTGCGACTCTTATAGTCTCTTGCCCGCACTCATCCAATCTAATCCCACTTCACTCAATCACTCTTAAAAACCACTTGGCAGGCAGGCACACACACTATTGTGCACATCACAAAACCGCCATTCACTGCCGCTACGACGACGACGAGTACACCGCTGCGTCGGTTTTGTTTAGCTACCGTGGGCGGTCGGGATCACGAGATCATGTGATGATCGTTTGTGGATACCACAAACTAATTGAATTACAAGTTCAGCCGCCGTGCTATGTCCATTCATCCGGCCGTCCACTCATCCAGGCTCCGGCTGATCCGCGCACCGAGACCAGACGCGCTCGTTCTGATGAATGATTCGATTAAAATAATTGAACGCTCAGCGAAGCATAACATCAGCATGACTGCAATGAACAACTGGACGCTGCTGTTGCGCGGTTCACATTGTTTTGCGCGCCCTACTGACGCATTTCGCAATGGTGGGTGGGCAATGGAATTGATTGGAAATAACGGTAATTGTTTGTCACACGATGCGAACCAAGAGAGTGTGACTAATTGACATTAAATGTGGTCTTTTTGTTTTGTTTGTCGTTTGAAAAGTCGCCGTTGAGGCGTCGTCGCATCCGTTTGACATTGAAACTGACAATGAGTCTGACCTTCACTTGGCCGCGAGACGAGCTTTTGCAAAAATCTCGTCGCCACAAAACAGCTTAAGTTTCAAACTCATCCCCAACCTCTAGCTCGGTCACGTCTCTCAAATTACGTCCAATTTTGGGCGGTCAAATGCCGGCCAAGGGCAGCCAACAGACGCCATTGTGGCATCAATTATTGAACCATTAATGTAATCTTACGTGAAGCGACATCTAGCCGAACCGCCGGCAGCATAACGTACCCAGTTCACATGTACGTGCCTTGTGTTCGCAATGCGCAGCCAGTCTCTTACATAAGTACGAACAGCGATCGAGTGTGTGTAACTTTAGCCATCGCCACGATCAGTATGTCAGTCGGTATTCTGCGGTTAAGGGTGCAACTGGCGTCTGAATTATCAAATGAGGTTGACTTCTGAGTGCTGGGTTGGGTGATGCGGTTTCTGTGTGTCTCTGAGGGAGTGCCAGAGGCTGGAGGCGTCAGAGAACATCGCTAATATGGTTTCTATTTAGCAGTGTGACGGTGGGTCTAGATTTTGTTGCTAATTGCTGGCTTCACTTCAATCACTTGGTCAATTTACGCTTTCGTCACTTTTTTTGAATTTGGAAGGGGAAACTGGGTGCAAAGACACTTTGGAGGAGGCCAGTCGGAAGTTGGTGAGGTTCAGAGAACGATGGTGGCGCTAGTGTCGGTAAGGGGGTTATGCTTCGAATTGGTTCACAATGTACTGATGACTAAACTAGGTTTTGTCTGGCAAAAAAACCAGTGTCCACAGGTACCTCCTCTCTCTCCCTCTCTGTGCCAGATAGTAGTCCCTTTAGCAAGCGCGAATTATAAAAAAATCGGGTCGAAAAAGTCATCGTTTACACGAACCATTCCCCGTCGCCCAACACCATTTCCGATCCTCATGTGTTCACGCAACCTTTTCGCTTATCTCGTCCTCTCCATCCGCTCATAAATCCTGTCTCCGTTGCGCCGCTTCCTTGGCGACACACTTGACCCACATGAGATTCCTTGAAGTCTCCGTCGGTTAGTCACATCCTCGACTTCCTGTTGACTCAACTCGCTTAACCGACCGATGGGGCCCCTTCGTGGACTGACGTCAACTTCTGCGACCCTGTCCCCCGATTCTTCGATAACTCCGATCACGGCTCTCGGTCTCTCCGTCTCTGACGTACGTTTCGGCATTCCCAGGCCATTAACTCCCTTTCCCTGCGCTTCTTCAACAAAAAAAAATTTCAATTCCAGCGAAATGTGATTCGAGCTAAATTTGACTGATTGCCGACACTCGACGGAGCCCAGGGAGCTATTGATAGCCGCCATCCACGCAAGATGTTCGTGCCAGCCTGCGGGCGGAGGGAATTCAAAGAACCCCACAGCAGATTTCGCTGGTAACGACCTCCTTATCGGCGCTCGGCACGAATCAAGGCCGTGCCAGTGCGAGAATACCTTATCAGACGAAAACAACAATCTTACCGCGCCACAAAGGCTCCCATTGATCCCTGACCTGCCCAACAGACACACGGCGGCAGCCAGGTGAGACGTGGCGAGTGCTGGCCCTCAGCGGCGTGCAACTCGTTCTCCGTCGCATTCCTCCGAGTGCAATTGCATCGTCTCAGTGTGGCACTTAAACGAGGTCCACTTGCGGCGCTTACTCCTCCGCGAGAGCAGTGCACACTCGTGGCGGTCATTAATTTATAACGGCGCGGCGGCGGTGGGAAAAACGATAAATATCTGAATTTCGAGGCGTATTTAGCTGCCAAGGTCGCCGCCGTCACTGCAGCCGCACGGAGATTGGAAGTCATAATTGCCCCGTTGATGGGCTTAATTAAGATTCACTGGTGGGTGTGGGTTGTGCCGGCAGCCTAGCCGGGCATCGGGCTGATCTCTGACTGCAGATAAGCGCGATAGTGTTGTGCTGACGCGGCTGAGCGGAATTTCAAATTGATCCGAGAACGGGATCTGTCCGGCGGTCAACTTCTGTTCGGCTTCGCAGTAGTTTTCCATCGAAGTTGCGGTGTCATTGTGACGCAAGTGGAGCTATTAAGAGATGCTATCCGGCCCCTCATCAGCATTCCATTCAGCAGGGGGGCTTTATGCTTCGCGTGGATTCAAATGATCGTTTAATTGTTCGGCGACGCGATGACGAGCCGGTCGAAGAACTTGCCCAGCGGTGTGGGGCATGCCATGGCGGTTGTAATTCGTCATCAAGCTCCCTCCGTGGCTGTTGTCAACAGACTCTCCCCCGAAACGCATTCCAGTTTCATATTCATCACCATTCGTCTCTCACATGAATAAACATCTTGACGTCACCCATTCAAGCACAACCGCCGAATCCAGTAGTTCCCTCCTGTCTCTGCCCGCCTGTCAAACTCCGATTCGTTCAATCATCGGAATGCCATCGCCATCGCCACCGCCACCGCCTCGCAGTCGATTCAAATCGAACAGCAATGAGAATGAAATTAAAGACAAACGACAACAACTCGTTGAACCAAGTGAACTTTACCGCGTGCACTCGAGTCAACCCGCCCGCCGATCGTCGGTCTTCGTCTTCCTCACGAAAATATAAGTCAAACCAGCCTGAAGCTCTGAATGACGCATGCGCAGGTCCGAAAATAGACGTCCGACACCAGCCAGCACACGATTTCGCTGACAGCTGAAAGTGAGGTTAAGTCTGGACAGTGTACCATAAGCGGCGCTTGGCAGTGACGACGCCCTGCATTGCGTCGTCGCTCGCCACTTGACACCCTCGGTTTGCATAACAAATCCGATGTAAGCACAGGGGCCGGGAGTCCTCCGGCAATTAACGCCTGCCCTGCTACCAATGAGCGCACTTTGGCACTCCAATCGATCCGTCGATCTGCCGAGAGAGAGAGCGAGTAGAAGATGAAGACGACGACGACGACGACGACGACACTGTGTCACACTCGATGCCGGTGTTGACTTTGTTTTCGATTTTCTTTACATAAAACGGAGAAACTCAAATTGACGTCAATGCTAATTGAGTGCCGCTTTGGGCCGTAGAGCAGTGCTTGGAGCTGTGCCAGCGATGTGCCTGTTGACGGTGTTTGGCTGGCTTTGCTGGCGCACACCCCCTCCTCACTCGAACTGCGAACAGTGCTTGTGAAATGTTAGCTGTTCAAACTCTGTGGTGGAAGTTACAATGTAAGACGGACGCATGCCGCGCCGCGCCGCGCCGCCGGTGACAAGGGGCAGAGAGAACCCGTGTTTGGTTTGTACGACAACGTCTTTATGTCAGTTGTGCGCGAAGCGTTCGATGATAGTTGGCTTGCAAGTGGAGTGTGGAATGATGTTCGAGTGGATTTTAATGATTCGTTGACCCTGGACTTTGCGTGGCGATCGTTCGACATGCTGTTGGAAGATGGAATGTGAACTCGACGTCGGCGGGTTTGGAGTCCTATAGACTGTCGGGGCGTGGAGGGGATGAACGTAGAGAGGCCCCCTCATGGGTGCCAGAGCAGTTTAAGTCCATCAAAGCGACCAAAATCTGCTCCGAACTTGGTCCGGTCCTGGCTCTGGTTCTCATTTGGAACTTGGTCTCGGTCTTGATCCTGGTTTCGGACAAAGTTCTTGGACTTGGCCTTTTGGTCGTGGTCTTGGCTCTAGTCCTTGTCCTGAACTCGCTCTAGGCCTGGTCTTGACTCTAGTCTTGACTCTAGTCCTGGTCCTGGACTTGGTCTTGGTCTTGGTCTTGGTCTTGGTCTTGGTCTTGGTCTTGGTCTTGGTCTTGGTCTTGGTCTTGGTCTTGGTCTTGGTCTTGGTCTTGGTCTTGGTCTTGGTCTTGGTCTTGGTCTTGGTCTTGGTCTTGGTCTTGGTCTTGGTCTTGGTCTTGGTCTTGGTCTTGGTCTTGGTCTTGGTCTTGGTCTTGGTCTTGGTCTTGGTCTTGGTCTTGGTCTTGGTCTTGGTCTTGGTCTTGGTCTTGGTCTTGGTCTTCGTCTTGGTCTTCGTCTTCGTCTTGGTTTTTGCCATGATCCACGACGCTACTGCCCAATGTGATCCTGTCCTTCAATCTAGAAGCCTCTGGCTCCATTTCGTCCGTTCGCCTCCACTTAAGCTCACCAAGTTGTGCCGCATCCCTCTGTCATACCATCGCTAGTTTCCCAGACCAAATCCCGTCCCATATCCCACGTCATTCATTCCCCCTTCTTCCATGCCGTGTGACATTCCCATCAAAAGGTTCCCATCTCCGCTGCCATCTGGTTCACCATCAAAAGACCAACCAACGTCACACGCTTTATTACCCCCTCGAGCGTCAACCATCTAGCGTCGTCAAATTCAATTCGCCCCAATCGCCGTCAATCTGCAAGCGAATAAAATTAATCGAAACCATTAGCCGCATTCCGAAATAAGTTTTATTCGCTTGTTTTGATCGTTTGGGGCCCGAAATTGGACTCGAAGAGCCTCCCCTCTGGGGCGCGCACAATTGAAACGATTTGTATGACAGACGCACAGCGCACAGCCGCTCCGAGAGACGGGGGTCGCGCGGACACGAGTTCGCTTCATGCGCTGAGCGCTGTTTTTGGAATGTTTTATTGTCAAATTTGATGGCTCAGCTTGCGCTTTCCATACGAAGTGGGTCTAAATTTAACCGAGAGATGTCGTTAATGCGAGTTACATTTTTTTGGCTAATCTGTGTCACCGTGTGCGGGCATCTGTTGACGTCGATCGACGGGGATTGTGGAATTCCAGTCAGCGATGGTCACGGTCAATGTCGGCAGCTTGGAGGTTGTCGGGTGAAATGGGGGAGGGTCCTTCGGAAGGAGATTTTGCCGCTGTTTCTTGACTTCATTGCTACGCAGTAGTGGCGGTACTTTGACGGTGGCTGGATGGTGCAGTTGGTTGAGGGCCTGCACATGGTTATGGGTGTCTCAGGTTTGAACCCCAGTGAAAGCAAGGTATCACAATGGGCCAACAATAGTCCAAGCCCGCTGGCCATTTCGCAGGCAGCCCAATAACTTAACGCAGCGCTTTGGACGACTATCTTCGTTTGAACGTCTGGTCGGTTCGTACTCAAGAGCACTTGAAGATGAAAACCAAGTAGCAGTTGCAATCAGACCTCACCAGACGACCTCTCAGTTATTAAGAGCGTTAAGTCTTAAGCCACCACTGGTGAGAGAACAATAGCACGCACAACACGAGTGGTTGCTGAGAAGCTAGGCCCTGGCCCCCTACGGGCTGTAGCGCCACCCATATTATTATATTCCAAGTCTTAAGCTTCACATTTCATCCAACTGTCGAGAAGTGACCTCTGTGGGCTTGTAGGGCCTACGGAGCACCTCTCCCGAACTCCCACCGAGTCAACAAGCCCATCTCCCATGTCATGTCAAATCAAACATCGCCTCATTCTCCACACCCCAGATAACCCACTTTAGTCCCTTAAATCTGTGTTAAATCACCACTCAGCCCCGAATTTTGGGTCACCGCTTGTCTTGCCTTGTTTACCTCACGCCCAATTCCATCTGACTCAAGGCACATCAAGTGATTCAGAGCAAGTCGAAGGCGAATTCCATGAACTCAAGCTGGCGTGTCACACGATTCATCCGTGTGCCCATCGCACAGTCGAAATCTGTTGTGATCACACGCAGACCTTGCTCTCGCCTTGTTGCGGTGCGCTGGCTGACGTACTTTGTGGCATTTCCAGGTCATTAACTCTGATTGACACGTCTAAAGTGAGCGACGAAACACGAACAAGACTGACGTCAACCACTGTCGGCAGTAATCAGCGGTGATTATCAAAATCAAACATTCGTCACACGATCGTTGTTAAGTGTCCGATCGTTCGGGAATTGGTTTTGTTTTGTGATTGTTTGTCGAGAGAGTGTTGATTAGCGATGTGTGAGGCGTCATTTGGAAAGACGTCGACTAAGAGGCGGTGAGGGTTCATCTAGATCACTTTTTGGGTGTTTTGAAACGAGCTGCCGCAGGGTTGTGGATCTGGGCCTATTCTGGATGTCTCTAGTTTTAAGCCACGCTGACAAGGGCCACTCGGGTTGCCGGCGAAAGGCCACGCTGCCAAGGGCCACTCGGGTTGTCGGCGAATGGCTTCCGGCGACGCAATAGAGGGCGTTCTAGAAACGAAGTGGCGCTCACAAGTGGAGAGGGGTCTCAACCAACAGCTGGAGGCAACTGGCGAATGATCGTGCTGTTTAGAGAGGCTTTTTGTCTGAGGCCAAGGTGCACACCCTGACCGCAGAGCCAAACAATGAAGCAGAGGATGCGACGAATGACTCGTCAACTTGCACTGTCAAAGGGGGTTCCACTGACAGTGCCGTGGACGCTTCTGTGTGCAGCCCACTTTACCTCCATCTCAAGGCCCCATTTCCCACTTGGCACAACTTGTTCCAAACTCGCCTCACCACTCGACGACCTCTCACGCCAGTGCCTCGTCGCCATGTTGTCCTTTCATTAGCCAATCAGATGTTCAGCAACACCGTTACACAACATTTCGTGACGCGCGCTCTCTTGCCTCATTTGTGTCATTTGCAAGCCGCGCTCCATACAGACGCGTGCGTCTAATTCTCTAAAACTGCCTGGGCTCCAATATCCAACATCCATTCCATGCACGTCTCGGCGGCCGGGCCCGTAAACGTCAAAAACCAATTATGACCAACTTCAGCGCTGACGAACAAATCAATTACCCAACCTCACACGACTTGTGTGGCCGGACGTGTCAGTTCGAGCCTACGTGACACCGATTGCTGATTCTCTCTTGTATTTCTCGTTTGTCTCTTGCAGCCGTCGGGATGGCGAAAGATTCGCAACATCGTCCAGTGGACGCCGTTCTTTCAGACATACAAAAAACAACGCTACCCATGGGTCCAGCTGGCCGGCCATCAGGGGAACTTTAAGGCCGGTCCGGAGCAGGGCACCGTCTTGAAGAAGCTCTGCCCGAAGGAGGAGGACTGCTTTCAGGTATTAATGCGCGACGTATTGCGCCCGTACGTGCCCGAGTACAAGGGTCAGGTGACCAGCGAAGATGGGGAATGTAAGTTTTGCGCGCGCGCTCACCTCATGAGCCAGGGAGACTCACGCTGTTTCTCGTTGCAGTGTACCTTCAGCTGCAGGATCTGCTCAGTGACTTCTATCAGCCGTGCGTGATGGACTGCAAGATCGGCGTGCGTACGTACTTGGAGGAGGAGCTGTCCAAGGCCAAGGAGAAGCCCAAGCTCCGCAAGGATATGTACGAGAAGATGATACAAATCGACCCGGAGGCACCCAGCGAGGAGGAGCACAAGGCCAAGGGTGTCACCAAGCCGCGCTACATGGTCTGGCGGGAGACCATCTCGAGCACGGCCACCCTGGGCTTCCGAATTGAGGTGAGTTTCAACACGATGATGGAGGAGGGTGCATATTCTAACCTCTCCTCTTGTCTCATCCTTCCCCGTAGGGCATCAAAAAGAGCGACGGAACCAGTTCGAAGGACTTTAAGACCACAAAGTCACGTGAACAGATCAAGAAGGCATTCCAGGAGTTCATCGAAGGATTCCCCCATGCATTGGTAAGCAAACGCACACTAGCCCCTGCCCAGAATTCGTCGTTTTCACCTCTCTCTCTTTCTCGAACAGCCTCGTTACTTACAGCGCCTGCGTGCAATCCGCGCCACCCTCGAGTGCTCCGACTTCTTCCGCACGCATGAAGTGATCGGCAGCTCACTGCTCTTCGTGCACGATCGTTCGCAGGCGAGCGTCTGGCTGATCGACTTCGCCAAGACGGTCAATCTCCCGTCGAACCATCAGATCGATCACAACACCACCTGGAAGGTGGGCAACCACGAGGACGGCTACCTCATCGGGATCAACAACTTAATCGATCTCTTCACCGAGATCGAGTCGGCCGCCGAGGTCGCCACTCCGCCGGCTGCCGGCGACGAGGACGACAGCCTGGCGAACAGCAACAGCAACAGCAGTTCCGAGGAGTGCACCACGCCGACCTCGATCGATCCGGACTTCGCGGACACACTTGGATCCCCGGATCAGGCAGACAACCATCACCATCAGCCGCAGGATTGAGACGCCGCCGAGCGCCGGCCGACCAGCGATGCAAGTTCAAGTAGACAACAAATTCTTCATTTGAAACAATTCAACTTATCAAGACTGAAGCTAGTAATTTATTATAAAGAAAACAGAAAGAAAAAAAGAAATCCAGCAGCAAATCTCGGCAGAGGATGAGTCTCCCCCCAAGAAACACACACCCACACACACCGCCCCCAACACCAGACACCCGCACGTTTATCCATAAGTTCTGTTCTTTTGTGTAGAGAGTCGCAGGACTCGTAAGCTAGTGTATTTACGCGGCTGCGCGCGAAGCGTGCCCCCAGCCCTCAGTCTCTCCAGTCTCCAGTCTCCAGCCTCTGGCCTCCGATCCGGACGAGAAGCGACCCTGGGTGGAGGAGATCTAGTTTTTTAAGTTCTTTATTTAAATAAATCCCACACACACACGCACACAAACAATCTGAAAATTCATCATTCCCTTAAACATACACACACACACTCACGCACACATGTTGATTTATAAAGAGAGAGAGAGAGAGAGAGGAGAGGATAGAGAAGAGCGAGTTATTGTATAAATATTAAAAAATATTTAGAATATTTTTTCCCTTAAAATGTTGGTTGTTTTATTTTTCATTTTTGGCGTTTTTCAGGATTTTACATTTTAAGAATTCGAAATTTCTCTTAAAACACCAGGTCATCAGAAACATGCAGAAGGTAGCTGATTTTTTTTCAATCCGACTGTGGTTGGTGGGTTTGCTAACGAGTGCACCTAAAGGGATCACAAGGGTGAAAATTCCCTTCATTCACCAAGTGTCTCTGCTAATTTTAAGGAAATTCTCAACAGCTCACATCATTGACAACCACTCAAATGTGTACCAGATTGTGTAAAATTCCTCTCATACATCTCGTGTCTTCGCTAGTCCCATCACAAGTCACAACCAGAAATGAGGACATTTTATAAGAAAAATCCCCTCTCCGTACCACATCCAGGACAGTATACCAGACCGATGCCTCTGCTAGTCCCATCAAACCTCACAACCAGAAATAGGAGGAAATACCGAACAAAATACCCATTCCAGGTACGAGTCTCCGCTGGACATCATGTACAACCACCGAAATGAGTAAATTCCCAATAAAAAAACCCACTCAGGTACACCCACCACGGTGTATGCCAGTGGGTATACCAGAATGGTAGATTGTTGCCCTTGCTAATCAGAGACAAGAAAAATCTCACGGTGACATTCCTAGGAAGAAATCCCTTCTGGTAGAAGTCTCAGCTCGCCACCATGTACAACCACCGAAGTGTATGCCAGTATACAAGATTAAGTGATTTGTGTCCACGCTAGGCAGACACGAAAAGATTGCACCTGGGCTGGGTCTTGACTAGCATCAGCAAAGACAACCACTACCCAGCAAATTTGTGTCACAGCTGTGATGATGCCGAGGGTGCCAATGGTGCATGCCTTAGCTTATACACCAACCCATATCAGAATGCAAATACCTACTGCCTGCGCCTGGTCGCCTAGTGTTTCACGGGCAAATTTCAAATTTTTCGAGGAAAACGAAATTGATGCCAGGTCACGGTGGTGCTTGCACCTAACCTACTCTGAAAGAATTTCCTGTGGGGTGAGTGCAAATGAAAGACGGATTTGCATTTTTTTGGGATTTTTATTAAGGACTTTTGTTTTGACAAGGATTACAAGAATTGATGTGGTTTCTGATTGGAGTCGGCTGTTGGGTGAAAATGTGAGGATCGTCGAGTTGGAGGACTGTTGTGCAACTGCGTGATGCATTTCTTGACAAAGTGATGGAGTGAGTGGTGGAGACATGATGTGCATCGTTGGTGCTTCGTTTGGACAGACCTTTCTCGACGATGCTTCTGGTTTGTTGCTCTAACAGGGATGGGTGAACGAATTGATGGCTGAAGGGACCAGGGACGTGTTGTTGCGTTCATGTGGCGCTTTGAGTCATGATCGTGTAGTGTTCTCGAGACTCTGCTGGAGGATTGTTGCTACGCTTCGTTGGTGGATTCTGGAGGTTTGTTGGACTACACCCTGGACGAGGCTTCGATGGATTCAGTGTCTCTTCGTCGTGGAGTCTTGCAACTCTTTGTGAACCTAAAAATACGTGAAGTTGTTACCTTGTCCTTCATTTCTGTGGATTCATACACTCACCTTGCATTAGTTGACTGAACATCTTAAGGAAATGTTTGAGGAGGCTGAGGAGGATGCTCACACCTTCTTGGAAAAGATCTTTAAGACCCAGTCACCGATGAGATCTGGAAAGACACTGTTGCTTGCGATAACGACGGTAGTCTGCTCCAGATTGTCACGGCTTCTTCCAGTCGGCGAGAGTCCTGTCACCGATGAAATCTGAAAAGACAAATAAGAAAGCAACACGTTTGGATTAAGGTCAAGTTTGTTTAGATCTGCGATAGACGCGGTGGGGCCACGTCTATTCGGACTGATTGTGATGCCGATGGGGATGCAAGACCTCTCATCGTACTACTCCTTACTACGGGTGTCCTTGAAGATGTGCCGTCCCTTCCACCCTTTTAGAAGTCGACGACTATCACGAGGCTACCTTAGTCCGGCATTTCTGCTTAGCAAGAAGGAATTGGGTTCTGCCTGAAATACACTGGCAGTCTGAAGGCTGCAGACTCAGCCATCTATATCCCTTCGTTCGAGATTGTCAGCTCTCTTGATCGAAGTCTGTGGACCGTATAGTTGTGCCCGGACAGCTTGTCTGTCTAGCGGCGAAACACTCCCAGCTCGATGGGTAAGGCACATTCTGGGATCTGAATCTGGGGGAAGAGATGTGCTTGAACATGACACGATCGAGAGAAGCACAAGGGTTGAAAGACAAAAAGGAGCTTGGGGAAGTAGCAAAGGTTAAGAGGACTACGAGTTGACTAGTTGAAGGTACAAGGACAGTAGACGAGTAGAAGATTAGAGACGATCAGAGGGAGAGGGTTCAAACAACACGGTCTATATGAGCTACATAACCAATGAGAGCAGTTGGGCTCTAAAGTCAACAGCAGCCGGACTGCCACCAGAAGTAGCAGAGCCAATAGGGACAACACAGTCTATGGGAGACACTGAAGCAGCGGGGGCCACAAGGCCAAAAGCAGCTTCAGTGTCAAGAGAAGTAGCCGATCCAACAGACACAACACAGTCTATAGGATGTACAGAGTCAACAGGAGCATTCGTGGCAACAGAATCCGCAGAGCCATAAAGGGCACCAGAGTTAACAGAAGGTTCGCAGCCAACACAAGCAACGGAGCCAATAATAGCATCAGAGTTAACAGAAGCCCCAGAGTCTACTGGAAGCTTCAGAGCGGGTGTAGAAGAGTCTAGAGAGGAACTTCTAGAGTGCTTGTGTTGCCTGTGCTTGATACCTGTATGAATCAGGTGAACTACTGCCGCAGACATCGACTTTGGTTGGAGACCCCACTTGGAGATGGCGATTGGAGCTCTCACTTAGGTTCACTTGGAATTGTTCAAGTAGGTGGGCTGGGCGCAACACCGAAGTCATTCCCGAGAAAGCCAAGAGGACGCTCTGCATTTTCTACCGTTTTTGGGGTTTTGCAATGATCTATGACGTGTCAAATTACTTGCTTCCTAGGCAGGTGGCTGCTTGATAGATTTGGAAGTCGGTCTCAATTGCCGATCTTTAAGATCACCTTCGGTTGTCAGGGTCTCTGATCGCCAGTTCCTCCGATCGGCAGATCCTCCGATCGCCAATTCCTCCGATCGCCAATTCTTCCGATCGCCAGTTCCTCCGATCGACAGCACCTCCTCTCTCTATAGGCTGACGTTTCAATGACGAGCTTGAGAGTCTTTGTGATCACTTGGAGGCAACTCGAGTGTTCAGGGACCAATCGTTGCCACTTCGAGCTTTTATTTTGAGTTGTGTCCGAAAAGCATTGTCGGATTGGGAAATACATGAGAATTGAGCACATTTTGTGGATGGTTGGTGGCAGTTAAGAAATTGTTCTCGAAAATGAGCCATAGGACGCGCCCTCACTGAATCCTTCTAGCACTTTTTGCAGCGTACGTAGACTGGGAAATAGCTGATGTCTCATGGCGTGGCTGCTTTTACCACAGAACCTCCAGCATGTCTCTGAGTCTCCCAGCCCGTCAAGCATCTCATCCCTAACGACAAACAAGACGAAAGGATGCTCGCCCAGTACCTCCTCACTCCAACCCCCAATCGTTGCTCATTTGGTCGTCACTTCTTTCCAATCGAACGAGCATCAAAAACTCAACTCCTTCGAGCGGCACCCTTCGTCGCACACCCTTCTTCCGTGTGCCGTCGCTCGGCCCAGTTCGGCTGCCCGGTGATTTGATCGATTTGACAGATCAGTAGGGTCACGACGGGACTTTGCAGAAAAGATGTTGTGATAGGATCTCGAGGGCTTGCGAATCTCATAAATTCGCATCTTAACTGCCGCCGGAAAGGGTTCGCATCGTCGTCGCCGGTGACATCGATCGCTCGTTATCAGATTATTTCCCGTGGTGTCGAATGACGGCCGTTCCCATCAAGAAGGGGCGCGCTGTCGATCTGACAGCTATTCGTATTTACGAGTGATCATGTTTATCACTTTATTGAGCAGCGCAAAACGATGCATCCATTAGACGCGTTAAACGATCGCACCGGGACCCAGGTACGATCCTCTCGATTGTCCGTCAAATTATTTATGACAACTATCCGTGTCCCGTCCCTATTCAGGAGCGATCCCCTGTGTGACTGGGAAGAAAGGACGATGATGTCTCCCTTTGATGGCACTATCGTCCAGATGATCGACACTTGAGCGGTGATCTTCGGCCTCGGCCTCGGCCTCCGGTGTGCGCGTTAGACAAACAAAAACCTGGCAGTAACTTATGCAATACCATCGTCGTTACACACCATTTAAGGCCATCTGCCCACAACTTATGCGTCGGAGTGAGGGTTGCGATGCACCGATGCACCGATCACCACCGGTCCATTGTTCGGGTGTCCCGTGCTGAGATTTTGTCGTCGTTTGCAGCTTATTCCTTTGTCATGAAAGGATGGTCATAAAATCGAGAACATCTCAGAAGGATGAGCAGGAGGAGGAGGCGGCGAACTAGGACAGCCACAGCAGGCTGGCCGTGGTGAACATCTTCATGGGACGCCTGCGGTAAGGAGCAGGCGATTACCTGCAGTTTAATGAGCAAAAAATTAATGCAACGAGGACTCGACGTGGACGAGCTGGAAGAGGTGATGCGCCTGAAGGGGGTTATCGGATCGCCGTGCGTCCTGGGAGGGCTCTGTGAGGTGTGAGGTGTGAAGTGACTTGTCAAGTGATCCTGAGTGGCGTGGCGAATTCATTTGGCCGACATGGGAAGCCGAGTGATGCGAGTTGACGCACACGACGCTTCCTGGTGATCCTAGCTGATCCTCTCGTCGATATCCCGAAGGAAACCATCAATGAACCCACTCGCTTTCTTAAACTCCACGGCGTCGCGATAAGAGGTCTTATCCGAGATGTGGCCTGATTGGGCTTCTCTTTGTGGAGCAGTCACCGAGGCCGGATGTCAGTCAGTCTCAAGGGAGATCAAAGAAATCTGTGCCATTGATGGAAACGAATCATCATCCCAGAGGGCTTGGAAATGAGATCAGAATCCTGTGCTTGTCCGTTGAAAAATCAGTTTTCTCTCGAAAGTGGCGCCCTCTTGTTTACCCAGGACACCTCCCGTGAGTTCTACTCGCTCGCCCTCAATCGACGCCGAACGAAAGGAGTATCCCCCTCGATGGTGTCACATCGCACCCCCGCTGCCGTGTGGCTGATTGAAATGAAATCGAGCCCCGATATCGACTGACCATCTGTCGGGTGTCGTCGGTCGCCGGTGCACGCCGGTAATTGGACCGATGACCGTGCTCTATGATTGGACGACTAATTGTGTAATTTCTTCATTTTCGGTGGTGTCCGCCGTTGAACCCCGCGGTGTCGTCATTAATTTTGTAATTACCTTTTGATTGCCGGCGGCAGCGAGTGGGGTTGGTGCCGGATGGGATGTTTAATCATTTATTTGCGTGTCGTCAGTGATGTCGACTGTCGGTGGCAGAGGAAACGAAAGGATGCCCGTGGGAAACGAGCGGAGATTCGTTCTAAATCCACGCCAAGCGACTGTCGTGACTGAGTTTTGAACTCTTGGTCTCTTTGGACGGACAGTACGTTAGCTTGGTCCTCTGACCAAGCTCGTCCCGAGTCTCAGCGGTTGATGCACGGTCTTCTAGGACGCTTCTTCTTGAGTTTATGCCTCATGGACATGCAGTCCTCCTCTAGCCCGACGGATCTCTTCTCGAGTTCAGGCGTCCTTTTGGAGGCGCATTCTTCTATTGCGCTTCGGTCCATCGCTCCAGTGCTTCATAGGCACTTCTTGACGTTCAGTCCTCCTCAGGCAAGGGACGCTTTGCCTGGGACGCCTTGCCATGGTCGCCTTGTCAGAGACGCCTTGCCGACCACGCTTTGCAAAGACCCCTTTGCCGTAGCCGCCTTCCCATCGACTAAAGGTCACGCAGTCATCGCTGCCCGCCCAAAAAAAAAGATGCCAATTAAATCCGATTCCAACCCATGTCAAGCCACACATCGCCCCTTTCCCATCTCCAGCCGCATCCTTCATCGTCGTCGCTGCCCTCGATTGTACCGGCGCGCCGACCATCTCAGACTCGGTCAGTCGCCAATTGCATGCACATTCATCAAAATTATAACCGCCATCCCGTGTGCCATTGTGTGCGGAGCATTTGCACGCATTCGTACGCACATTGCGCACATTTATGAATATGAAATATGTTTGCCAAGGTCCAGCGTGTCCCGGGGGTCCAGGAGAGGTCACCGAACACACAACAAACACGGAGCAGCAACCGCCGCCGAGACAAAGGACCGTCGTCTTAAGAGACTAAGGAAACACATCCAAAAAGGATAACAGGCATGCAACACACGCTGCCCAAGGAAAAGGAAAGTCGTCGCATCCGCACATCTGCCCGTCGGTCCTGCTGCTGCTACTGTTGCGTGCGACAACGACGACGACGACGGCGGCGGCAGTGTGCTCCAGATTGGCAAAGTAAATTTGTCCAGCCATTGTTGTCGTCCTCTCGCCCGAGTCGTCCTTTTTGGCAAACGCTACCGCATGCCATTGCCGCTGGCTACTTTCACGCTAATCACGGACGTGACTAAGAGGAAAAACCCACACGGAACCTCTTTAGTTACACTGCCCAGTGGACAGTCGCCTTGCACCCGGTGACCGGGGGAATCTTGAGAAGGATTCGATTTCACGCTCCCATTGAATTAGAGTTCACCACGGATTCGGGAATCCCATCCGCTGCGCCCTCGTCGGTAGAATTCAATATTTCTTCAATTTCTCTCCGTTTTTGGATGAAAACTCGACTGAATGCCGGGATTAGGTGGACGCCATGGGAATTTATCTCATTTTCTGGCTGACTGGATATGTGCGAAATTGCACGGCGGACGGGGGATTAGCCGGCGCGAGGGGTGTCATTGACTGATGCCGGGACGCGTCCGCGAGCTATTATCATGCGATTAGCTCGATGCTTTGATCAAATCGGTGTCGAAGCGCTGGCGGATGCGAGGCTTGGGTGCAACGATGCGTTGAGTGAATCACCTCACCGCGGAAGGGGTGTAAATATTTTGGCTGGATTTGGACTAATTTAATGGGATTAGTTGGGAGATTGGCGGAAGAACACACGCTACGACCAATAGGTCAGGAGATATGGGGTTCAGATTGTCCGATACGTGACTTTGGGACACTTATTTTGGAAAATCGGGCATATCTCCGAAACGGTTCGTTTGTTTTAAATGCGGTTTCTTGCGTTGGATTCAGCACAGAAAAACGCTTTTTTTGAGTCCTAGTTGGTGCCCCTACGACAAGGGGAAATTAGGGAAAAATGTAGGAGAAGGTGGTCTAAAATGGTTTTTCGCGAATATCTCGGAAACTATGCGTTTTTCAGCGATTTTGCTTCTGCATTAAGAGATCTTACGATTTTTACTCGCGTTGAAAATACGCGTCTTTTGAGCCCGGGTTTATGTCGCTACGACCAATAGGCTAGAAGTTAGCACGTTTGAGGGGTCAAAATTGAGTGATTTTCTCTTTTGAGATATGGGGTTCAGATTGTCCGATACGTGACTTTGGGACACTTATTTTGGAAAATCGGGCATATCTCCGAAACGGTTCGTTTGTTTTAAATGCGGTTTCTTGCGTTGGATTCAGCACAGAAAAACGCTTTTTTTGAGTCCTAGTTGGTGCCCCTACGACAAGGGGAAATTAGGGAAAAATGTAGGAGAAGGTGGTCTAAAATGGTTTTTCGCGAATATCTCGGAAACTATGCGTTTTTCAGCGATTTTGCTTCTGCATTAAGAGATCTTACGATTTTTACTCGCGTTGAAAATACGCGTCTTTTGAGCCCGGGTTTATGTCGCTACGACCAATAGGCTAGAAGTTAGCACGTTTGAGGGGTCAAAATTGAGTGATTTTCTGCAGCTTTTTGCTAGAAATGTAAAATTTTACAAAATCGCCGATATCTCGGAAACTAAGCGTTTTTCGGCGATTTTATTTTTTTTTAATATGCTCCATATTACGATTTTTCGAAACATAGTCCATGAAAATACGCATCTTCCGACCCCAGAACCATGCCGCTACGACCAATAGGTCAGGAGATATGGGGTTCAGATTGTCCGATACGTGACTTTGGGACACTTATTTTGGAAAATCGGGCATATCTCCGAAACGGTTCGTTTGTTTTAAATGCGGTTTCTTGCGTTGGATTCAGCACAGAAAAACGCTTTTTTTGAGTCCTAGTTGGTGCCCCTACGACAAGGGGAAATTAGGGAAAAATGTAGGAGAAGGTGGTCTAAAATGGTTTTTCGCGAATATCTCGGAAACTATGCGTTTTTCAGCGATTTTGCTTCTGCATTAAGAGATCTTACGATTTTTACTCGCGTTGAAAATACGCGTCTTTTGAGCCCGGGTTTATGTCGCTACGACCAATAGGCTAGAAGTTAGCACGTTTGAGGGGTCAAAATTGAGTGATTTTCTGCAGCTTTTTGCTAGAAATGTAAAATTTTACAAAATCGCCGATATCTCGGAAACTAAGCGTTTTTCGGCGATTTTAATTTTTTTTAATATGCTTCATATTACGATTTTTCGAAACATAGTCCATGAAAATACGCATCTTCCGACCCCAGAACCATGCCGCTACGACCAATAGGTCAGGAGATATGGGGTTCAGATTGTCCGATACGTGACTTTGGGACACTTATTTTGGAAAATCGGGCATATCTCCGAAACGGTTCGTTTGTTTTAAATGCGGTTTCTTGCGTTGGATTCAGCACAGAAAAACGCTTTTTTTGAGTCCTAGTTGGTGCCCCTACGACAAGGGGAAATTAGGGAAAAATGTAGGAGAAGGTGGTCTAAAATGGTTTTTTCGCGAATATCTCGGAAACTATGCGTTTTTCAGCGATTTTGCTTCTGCATTAAGAGATCTTACGATTTTTACTCGCGTTGAAAATACGCGTCTTTTGAGCCCGGGTTTATGTCGCTACGACCAATAGGCTAGAAGTTAGCACGTTTGAGGGGTCAAAATTGAGTGATTTTCTCTTTTGAGATATGGGGTTCAGATTGTCCGATACGTGACTTTGGGACACTTATTTTGGAAAATCGGGCATATCTCCGAAACGGTTCGTTTGTTTTAAATGCGGTTTCTTGCGTTGGATTCAGCACAGAAAAACGCTTTTTTTGAGTCCTAGTTGGTGCCCCTACGACAAGGGGAAATTAGGGAAAAATGTAGGAGAAGGTGGTCTAAAATGGTTTTTCGCGAATATCTCGGAAACTATGCGTTTTTCAGCGATTTTGCTTCTGCATTAAGAGATCTTACGATTTTTACTCGCGTTGAAAATACGCGTCTTTTGAGCCCGGGTTTATGTCGCTACGACCAATAGGCTAGAAGTTAGCACGTTTGAGGGGTCAAAATTGAGTGATTTTCTGCAGCTTTTTGCTAGAAATGTAAAATTTTACAAAATCGCCGATATCTCGGAAACTAAGCGTTTTTCGGCGATTTTATTTTTTTTTAATATGCTCTATATTACGATTTTTCGAAACATAGTCCATGAAAATACGCATCTTCCGACCCCAGAACCATGCCGCTACGACCAATAGGTCAGGAGATATGGGGTTCAGATTGTCCGATACGTGACTTTGGGACACTTATTTTGGAAAATCGGGCATATCTCCGAAACGGTTCGTTTGTTTTAAATGCGGTTTCTTGCGTTGGATTCAGCACAGAAAAACGCTTTTTTTGAGTCCTAGTTGGTGCCCCTACGACAAGGGGAAATTAGGGAAAAATGTAGGAGAAGGTGGTCTAAAATGGTTTTTCGCGAATATCTCGGAAACTATGCGTTTTTCAGCGATTTTGCTTCTGCATTAAGAGATCTTACGATTTTTACTCGCGTTGAAAATACGCGTCTTTTGAGCCCGGGTTTATGTCGCTACGACCAATAGGCTAGAAGTTAGCACGTTTGAGGGGTCAAAATTGAGTGATTTTCTGCAGCTTTTTGCTAGAAATGTAAAATTTTACAAAATCGCCGATATCTCGGAAACTAAGCGTTTTTCGGCGATTTTAATTTTTTTTAATATCCTCCATATTACGATTTTTCGAAACATAGTCCATGAAAATACGCATCTTCCGACCCCAGAACCATGCCGCTACGACCAATAGGTCAGGAGATATGGGGTTCAGATTGTCCGATACGTGACTTTGGGACACTTATTTTGGAAAATCGGGCATATCTCCGAAACGGTTCGTTTGTTTTAAATGCGGTTTCTTGCGTTGGATTCAGCACAGAAAAACGCTTTTTTTGAGTCCTAGTTGGTGCCCCTACGACAAGGGGAAATTAGGGAAAAATGTAGGAGAAGGTGGTCTAAAATGGTTTTTCGCGAATATCTCGGAAACTATGCGTTTTTCAGCGATTTTGCTTCTGCATTAAGAGATCTTACGATTTTTACTCGCGTTGAAAATACGCGTCTTTTGAGCCCGGGTTTATGTCGCTACGACCAATAGGCTAGAAGTTAGCACGTTTGAGGGGTCAAAATTGAGTGATTTTCTGCAGCTTTTTGCTAGAAATGTAAAATTTTACAAAATCGCCGATATCTCGGAAACTAAGCGTTTTTCGGCGATTTTAATTTGTTTTAATATGTTTCATATTACGATTTTTCGAAACATAGTCCATGAAAATACGCATCTTCCGACCCCAGAACCATGCCGCTACGACCAATAGGTCAGGAGATATGGGGTTCAGATTGTCCGATACGTGACTTTGGGACACTTATTTTGGAAAATCGGGCATATCTCCGAAACGGTTCGTTTGTTTTAAATGCGGTTTCTTGCGTTGGATTCAGCACAGAAAAAACGCTTTTTTTGAGTCCTAGTTGGTGCCCCTACGACAAGGGGAAATTAGGGAAAAATGTAGGAGAAGGTGGTCTAAAATGGTTTTTCGCGAATATCTCGGAAACTATGCGTTTTTCAGCGATTTTGCTTCTGCATTAAGAGATCTTACGATTTTTACTCGCGTTGAAAATATGCGTCTTTTGAGCCCGGGTTTATGTCGCTACGACCAATAGGCTAGAAGTTAGCACGTTTGAGGGGTCAAAATTGAGTGATTTTCTGCAGCTTTTTGCTAGAAATGTAAAATTTTACAAAATCGCCGATATCTCGGAAACTAAGCGTTTTTCGGCGATTTTAATTTTTTTTAATATGCTCCATATTACGATTTTTCGAAACATAGTCCATGAAAATACGCATCTTCCGACCCCAGAACCATGCCGCTACGACCAATAGGTCAGGAGATATGGGGTTCAGATTGTCCGATACGTGACTTTGGGACACTTATTTTGGAAAATCGGGCATATCTCCGAAACGGTTCGTTTGTTTTAAATGCGGTTTCTTGCGTTGGATTCAGCACAGAAAAACGCTTTTTTTGAGTCCTAGTTGGTGCCCCTACGACAAGGGGAAATTAGGGAAAAATGTAGGAGAAGGTGGTCTAAAATGGTTTTTCGCGAATATCTCGGAAACTATGCGTTTTTCAGCGATTTTGCTTCTGCATTAAGAGATCTTACGATTTTTACTCGCGTTGAAAATACGCGTCTTTTGAGCCCGGGTTTATGTCGCTACGACCAATAGGCTAGAAGTTAGCACGTTTGAGGGGTCAAAATTGAGTGATTTTCTGCAGCTTTTTGCTAGAAATGTAAAATTTTACAAAATCGCCGATATCTCGGAAACTAAGCGTTTTTCGGCGATTTTAATTTTTTTTAATATGCTCCATATTACGATTTTTCGAAACATAGTCCATGAAAATACGCATCTTCCGACCCCAGAACCATGCCGCTACGACCAATAGGTCAGGAGATATGGGGTTCAGATTGTCCGATACGTGACTTTGGGACACTTATTTTGGAAAATCGGGCATATCTCCGAAACGGTTCGTTTGTTTTAAATGCGGTTTCTTGCGTTGGATTCAGCACAGAAAAACGCTTTTTTTGAGTCCTAGTTGGTGCCCCTACGACAAGGGGAAATTAGGGAAAAATGTAGGAGAAGGTGGTCTAAAATGGTTTTTCGCGAATATCTCGGAAACTATGCGTTTTTCAGCGATTTTGCTTCTGCATTAAGAGATCTTACGATTTTTACTCGCGTTGAAAATACGCGTCTTTTGAGCCCGGGTTTATGTCGCTACGACCAATAGGCTAGAAGTTAGCACGTTTGAGGGGTCAAAATTGAGTGATTTTCTGCAGCTTTTTGCTAGAAATGTAAAATTTTACAAAATCGCCGATATCTCGGAAACTAAGCGTTTTTCGGCGATTTTAATTTTTTTTAATATGCTCTATATTACGATTTTTCGAAACATAGTCCATGAAAATACGCATCTTCCGACCCCAGAACCATGCCGCTACGACCAATAGGTCAGGAGATATGGGGTTCAGATTGTCCGATACGTGACTTTGGGACACTTATTTTGGAAAATCGGGCATATCTCCGAAACGGTTCGTTTGTTTTAAATGCGGTTTCTTGCGTTGGATTCAGCACAGAAAAACGCTTTTTTTGAGTCCTAGTTGGTGCCCCTACGACAAGGGGAAATTAGGGAAAAATGTAGGAGAAGGTGGTCTAAAATGGTTTTTCGCGAATATCTCGGAAACTATGCGTTTTTCAGCGATTTTGCTTCTGCATTAAGAGATCTTACGATTTTTACTCGCGTTGAAAATACGCGTCTTTTGAGCCCGGGTTTATGTCGCTACGACCAATAGGCTAGAAGTTAGCACGTTTGAGGGGTCAAAATTGAGTGATTTTCTGCAGCTTTTTGCTAGAAATGTAAAATTTTACAAAATCGCCGATATCTCGGAAACTAAGCGTTTTTCGGCGATTTTAATTTTTTTTAATATGCTCCATATTACGATTTTTCGAAACATAGTCCATGAAAATACGCATCTTCCGACCCCAGAACCATGCCGCTACGACCAATAGGTCAGGAGATATGGGGTTCAGATTGTCCGATACGTGACTTTGGGACACTTATTTTGGAAAATCGGGCATATCTCCGAAACGGTTCGTTTGTTTTAAATGCGGTTTCTTGCGTTGGATTCAGCACAGAAAAACGCTTTTTTTGAGTCCTAGTTGGTGCCCCTACGACAAGGGGAAATTAGGGAAAAATGTAGGAGAAGGTGGTCTAAAATGGTTTTTCGCGAATATCTCGGAAACTATGCGTTTTTCAGCGATTTTGCTTCTGCATTAAGAGATCTTACGATTTTTACTCGCGTTGAAAATACGCGTCTTTTGAGCCCGGGTTTATGTCGCTACGACCAATAGGCTAGAAGTTAGCACGTTTGAGGGGTCAAAATTGAGTGATTTTCTGCAGCTTTTTGCTAGAAATGTAAAATTTTACAAAATCGCCGATATCTCGGAAACTAAGCGTTTTTCGGCGATTTTAATTTTTTTTAATATGCTTCATATTACGATTTTTCGAAACATAGTCCATGAAAATACGCATCTTCCGACCCCAGAACCATGCCGCTACGACCAATAGGTCAGGAGATATGGGGTTCAGATTGTCCGATACGTGACTTTGGGACACTTATTTTGGAAAATCGGGCATATCTCCGAAACGGTTCGTTTGTTTTAAATGCGGTTTCTTGCGTTGGATTCAGCACAGAAAAACGCTTTTTTTGAGTCCTAGTTGGTGCCCCTACGACAAGGGGAAATTAGGGAAAAATGTAGGAGAAGGTGGTCTAAAATGGTTTTTCGCGAATATCTCGGAAACTATGCGTTTTTCAGCGATTTTGCTTCTGCATTAAGAGATCTTACGATTTTTACTCGCGTTGAAAATACGCGTCTTTTGAGCCCGGGTTTATGTCGCTACGACCAATAGGCTAGAAGTTAGCACGTTTGAGGGGTCAAAATTGAGTGATTTTCTGCAGCTTTTTGCTAGAAATGTAAAATTTTACAAAATCGCCGATATCTCGGAAACTAAGCGTTTTTCGGCGATTTTAATTTTTTTTAATATGCTCCATATTACGATTTTTCGAAACATAGTCCATGAAAATACGCATCTTCCGACCCCAGAACTATGCCGCTACGACCAATAGGTCAGGAGATATGGGGTTCAGATTGTCCGATACGTGACTTTGGGACACTTATTTTGGAAAATCGGGCATATCTCCGAAACGGTTCGTTTGTTTTAAATGCGGTTTCTTGCGTTGGATTCAGCACAGAAAAACGCTTTTTTTGAGTCCTAGTTGGTGCCCCTACGACAAGGGGAAATTAGGGAAAAATGTAGGAGAAGGTGGTCTAAAATGGTTTTTCGCGAATATCTCGGAAACTATGCGTTTTTCAGCGATTTTGCTTCTGCATTAAGAGATCTTACGATTTTTACTCGCGTTAAAAATACGCGTCTTTTGAGCCCGGGTTTATGTCGCTACGACCAATAGGCTAGAAGTTAGCACGTTTGAGGGGTCAAAATTGAGTGATTTTCTGCAGCTTTTTGCTAGAAATGTAAAATTTTACAAAATCGCCGATATCTCGGAAACTAAGCGTTTTTCGGCGATTTTAATTTTTTTTAATATGCTCTATATTACGATTTTTCGAAACATAGTCCATGAAAATACGCATCTTCCGACCCCAGAACCATGCCGCTACGACCAATAGGTCAGGAGATATGGGGTTCAGATTGTCCGATACGTGACTTTGGGACACTTATTTTGGAAAATCGGGCATATCTCCGAAACGGTTCGTTTGTTTTAAATGCGGTTTCTTGCGTTGGATTCAGCACAGAAAAACGCTTTTTTTGAGTCCTAGTTGGTGCCCCTACGACAAGGGGAAATTAGGGAAAAATGTAGGAGAAGGTGGTCTAAAATGGTTTTTCGCGAATATCTCGGAAACTATGCGTTTTTCAGCGATTTTGCTTCTGCATTAAGAGATCTTACGATTTTTACTCGCGTTGAAAATACGCGTCTTTTGAGCCCGGGTTTATGTCGCTACGACCAATAGGCTAGAAGTTAGCACGTTTGAGGGGTCAAAATTGAGTGATTTTCTGCAGCTTTTTGCTAGAAATGTAAAATTTTACAAAATCGCCGATATCTCGGAAACTAAGCGTTTTTCGGCGATTTTAATTTTTTTTAATATGCTCCATATTACGATTTTTCGAAACATAGTCCATGAAAATACGCATCTTCCGACCCCAGAACCATGCCGCTACGACCAATAGGTCAGGAGATATGGGGTTCAGATTGTCCGATACGTGACTTTGGGACACTTATTTTGGAAAATCGGGCATATCTCCGAAACGGTTCGTTTGTTTTAAATGCGGTTTCTTGCGTTGGATTCAGCACAGAAAAACGCTTTTTTTGAGTCCTAGTTGGTGCCCCTACGACAAGGGGAAATTAGGGAAAAATGTAGGAGAAGGTGGTCTAAAATGGTTTTTCGCGAATATCTCGGAAACTATGCGTTTTTCAGCGATTTTGCTTCTGCATTAAGAGATCTTACGATTTTTACTCGCGTTGAAAATACGCGTCTTTTGAGCCCGGGTTTATGTCGCTACGACCAATAGGCTAGAAGTTAGCACGTTTGAGGGGTCAAAATTGAGTGATTTTCTGCAGCTTTTTGCTAGAAATGTAAAATTTTACAAAATCGCCGATATCTCGGAAACTAAGCGTTTTTCGGCGATTTTAATTTTTTTTAATATGCTCCATATTACGATTTTTCGAAACATAGTCCATGAAAATACGCATCTTCCGACCCCAGAACCATGCCGCTACGACCAATAGGTCAGGAGATATGGGGTTCAGATTGTCCGATACGTGACTTTGGGACACTTATTTTGGAAAATCGGGCATATCTCCGAAACGGTTCGTTTGTTTTAAATGCGGTTTCTTGCGTTGGATTCAGCACAGAAAAACGCTTTTTTTGAGTCCTAGTTGGTGCCCCTACGACAAGGGGAAATTAGGGAAAAATGTAGGAGAAGGTGGTCTAAAATGGTTTTTCGCGAATATCTCGGAAACTATGCGTTTTTCAGCGATTTTGCTTCTGCATTAAGAGATCTTACGATTTTTACTCGCGTTGAAAATACGCGTCTTTTGAGCCCGGGTTTATGTCGCTACGACCAATAGGCTAGAAGTTAGCACGTTTGAGGGGTCAAAATTGAGTGATTTTCTGCAGCTTTTTGCTAGAAATGTAAAATTTTACAAAATCGCCGATATCTCGGAAACTAAGCGTTTTTCGGCGATTTTAATTTTTTTTAATATGCTCCATATTACGATTTTTCGAAACATAGTCCATGAAAATACGCATCTTCCGACCCCAGAACCATGCCGCTACGACCAATAGGTCAGGAGATATGGGGTTCAGATTGTCCGATACGTGACTTTGGGACACTTATTTTGGAAAATCGGGCATATCTCCGAAACGGTTCGTTTGTTTTAAATGCGGTTTCTTGCGTTGGATTCAGCACAGAAAAACGCTTTTTTTGAGTCCTAGTTGGTGCCCCTACGACAAGGGGAAATTAGGGAAAAATGTAGGATAAGGTGGTCTAAAATGGTTTTTCGCGAATATCTCGGAAACTATGCGTTTTTCAGCGATTTTGCTTCTGCATTAAGAGATCTTACGATTTTTACTCGCGTTGAAAATACGCGTCTTTTGAGCCCGGGTTTATGTCGCTACGACCAATAGGCTAGAAGTTAGCACGTTTGAGGGGTCAAAATTGAGTGATTTTCTGCAGCTTTTTGCTAGAAATGTAAAATTTTACAAAATCGCCGATATCTCGGAAACTAAGCGTTTTTCGGCGATTTTAATTTTTTTTAATATGCTCCATATTACGATTTTTCGAAACATAGTCCATGAAAATACGCATCTTCCGACCCCAGAACCATGCCGCTACGACCAATAGGTCAGGAGATATGGGGTTCAGATTGTCCGATACGTGACTTTGGGACACTTATTTTGGAAAATCGGGCATATCTCCGAAACGGTTCGTTTGTTTTAAATGCGGTTTCTTGCGTTGGATTCAGCACAGAAAAACGCTTTTTTTGAGTCCTAGTTGGTGCCCCTACGACAAGGGGAAATTAGGGAAAAATGTAGGAGAAGGTGGTCTAAAATGGTTTTTCGCGAATATCTCGGAAACTATGCGTTTTTCAGCGATTTTGCTTCTGCATTAAGAGATCTTACGATTTTTACTCGCGTTGAAAATACGCGTCTTTTGAGCCCGGGTTTATGTCGCTACGACCAATAGGCTAGAAGTTAGCACGTTTGAGGGGTCAAAATTGAGTGATTTTCTGCAGCTTTTTGCTAGAAATGTAAAATTTTACAAAATCGCCGATATCTCGGAAACTAAGCGTTTTTCGGCGATTTTAATTTTTTTTAATATGCTTCATATTACGATTTTTCGAAACATAGTCCATGAAAATACGCATCTTCCGACCCCAGAACCATGCCGCTACGACCAATAGGTCAGGAGATATGGGGTTCAGATTGTCCGATACGTGACTTTGGGACACTTATTTTGGAAAATCGGGCATATCTCCGAAACGGTTCGTTTGTTTTAAATGCGGTTTCTTGCGTTGGATTCAGCACAGAAAAACGCTTTTTTTGAGTCCTAGTTGGTGCCCCTACGACAAGGGGAAATTAGGGAAAAATGTAGGAGAAGGTGGTCTAAAATGGTTTTTCGCGAATATCTCGGAAACTATGCGTTTTTCAGCGATTTTGCTTCTGCATTAAGAGATCTTACGATTTTTACTCGCGTTGAAAATACGCGTCTTTTGAGCCCGGGTTTATGTCGCTACGACCAATAGGCTAGAAGTTAGCACGTTTGAGGGGTCAAAATTGAGTGATTTTCTGCAGCTTTTTGCTAGAAATGTAAAATTTTACAAAATCGCCGATATCTCGGAAACTAAGCGTTTTTCGGCGATTTTAATTTTTTTTAATATGCTCCATATTACGATTTTTCGAAACATAGTCCATGAAAATACGCATCTTCCGACCCCAGAACCATGCCGCTACGACCAATAGGTCAGGAGATATGGGGTTCAGATTGTCCGATACGTGACTTTGGGACACTTATTTTGGAAAATCGGGCATATCTCCGAAACGGTTCGTTTGTTTTAAATGCGGTTTCTTGCGTTGGATTCAGCACAGAAAAACGCTTTTTTTGAGTCCTAGTTGGTGCCCCTACGACAAGGGGAAATTAGGGAAAAATGTAGGAGAAGGTGGTCTAAAATGGTTTTTCGCGAATATCTCGGAAACTATGCGTTTTTCAGCGATTTTGCTTCTGCATTAAGAGATCTTACGATTTTTACTCGCGTTGAAAATACGCGTCTTTTGAGCCCGGGTTTATGTCGCTACGACCAATAGGCTAGAAGTTAGCACGTTTGAGGGGTCAAAATTGAGTGATTTTCTGCAGCTTTTTGCTAGAAATGTAAAATTTTACAAAATCGCCGATATCTCGGAAACTAAGCGTTTTTCGGCGATTTTAATTTTTTTTAATATACTCTATATTACGATTTTTCGAAACATAGTCCACGAAAATACGCATCTTCCGACCCCAGAACCATGCCGCTACGACCAATAGGTCAGGAGATATGGGGTTCAGATTGTCCGATACGTGACTTTGGGACACTTATTTTGGAAAATCGGGCATATCTCCGAAACGGTTCGTTTGTTTTAAATGCGGTTTCTTGCGTTGGATTCAGCACAGAAAAACGCTTTTTTTGAGTCCTAGTTGGTGCCCCTACGACAAGGGGAAATTAGGGAAAAATGTAGGAGAAGGTGGTCTAAAATGGTTTTTCGCGAATATCTCGGAAACTATGCGTTTTTCAGCGATTTTGCTTCTGCATTAAGAGATCTTACGATTTTTACTCGCGTTGAAAATACGCGTCTTTTGAGCCCGGGTTTATGTCGCTACGACCAATAGGCTAGAAGTTAGCACGTTTGAGGGGTCAAAATTGAGTGATTTTCTGCAGCTTTTTGCTAGAAATGTAAAATTTTACAAAATCGCCGATATCTCGGAAACTAAGCGTTTTTCGGCGATTTTAATTTTTTTTAATATGGTTTATATTACGATTTTTCGAAACATAGTCCATGAAAATACGCATCTTCCGACCCCAGAACCATGCCGCTACGACCAATAGGTCAGGAGATATGGGGTTCAGATTGTCCGATACGTGACTTTGGGACACTTATTTTGGAAAATCGGGCATATCTCCGAAACGGTTCGTTTGTTTTAAATGCGGTTTCTTGCGTTGGATTCAGCACAGAAAAACGCTTTTTTTGAGTCCTAGTTGGTGCCCCTACGACAAGGGGAAATTAGGGAAAAATGTAGGAGAAGGTGGTCTAAAATGGTTTTTCGCGAATATCTCGGAAACTATGCGTTTTTCAGCGATTTTGCTTCTGCATTAAGAGATCTTACGATTTTTACTCGCGTTGAAAATACGCGTCTTTTGAGCCCGGGTTTATGTCGCTACGACCAATAGGCTAGAAGTTAGCACGTTTGAGGGGTCAAAATTGAGTGATTTTCTGCAGCTTTTTGCTAGAAATGTAAAATTTTACAAAATCGCCGATATCTCGGAAACTAAGCGTTTTTCGGCGATTTTAATTTTTTTTAATATGCTCCATATTACGATTTTTCGAAACATAGTCCATGAAAATACGCATCTTCCGACCCCAGAACCATGCCGCTACGACCAATAGGTCAGGAGATATGGGGTTCAGATTGTCCGATACGTGACTTTGGGACACTTATTTTGGAAAATCGGGCATATCTCCGAAACGGTTCGTTTGTTTTAAATGCGGTTTCTTGCGTTGGATTCAGCACAGAAAAACGCTTTTTTTGAGTCCTAGTTGGTGCCCCTACGACAAGGGGAAATTAGGGAAAAATGTAGGAGAAGGTGGTCTAAAATGGTTTTTCGCGAATATCTCGGAAACTATGCGTTTTTCAGCGATTTTGCTTCTGCATTAAGAGATCTTACGATTTTTACTCGCGTTGAAAATACGCGTCTTTTGAGCCCGGGTTTATGTCGCTACGACCAATAGGCTAGAAGTTAGCACGTTTGAGGGGTCAAAATTGAGTGATTTTCTGCAGCTTTTTGCTAGAAATGTAAAATTTTACAAAATCGCCGATATCTCGGAAACTAAGCGTTTTTCGGCGATTTTAATTTTTTTTAATATGCTACATATTACGATTTTTCGAAACATAGTCCATGAAAATACGCATCTTCCGACCCCAGAACCATGCCGCTACGACCAATAGGTCAGGAGATATGGGGTTCAGATTGTCCGATACGTGACTTTGGGACACTTATTTTGGAAAATCGGGCATATCTCCGAAACGGTTCGTTTGTTTTAAATGCGGTTTCTTGCGTTGGATTCGTTGGATTCAGCACAGAAAAACGCTTTTTTTGAGTCCTAGTTGGTGCCCCTACGACAAGGGGAAATTAGGGAAAAATGTAGGAGAAGGTGGTCTAAAATGGTTTTTCGCGAATATCTCGGAAACTATGCGTTTTTCAGCGATTTTGCTTCTGCATTAAGAGATCTTACGATTTTTACTCGCGTTGAAAATACGCGTCTTTTGAGCCCGGGTTTATGTCGCTACGACCAATAGGCTAGAAGTTAGCACGTTTGAGGGGTCAAAATTGAGTGATTTTCTGCAGCTTTTTGCTAGAAATGTAAAATTTTACAAAATCGCCGATATCTCGGAAACTAAGCGTTTTTCGGCGATTTTAATTTTTTTTAATATGCTCCATATTACGATTTTTCGAAACATAGTCCATGAAAATACGCATCTTCCGACCCCAGAACCATGCCGCTACGACCAATAGGTCAGGAGATATGGGGTTCAGATTGTCCGATACGTGACTTTGGGACACTTATTTTGGAAAATCGGGCATATCTCCGAAACGGTTCGTTTGTTTTAAATGCGGTTTCTTGCGTTGGATTCAGCACAGAAAAACGCTTTTTTTGAGTCCTAGTTGGTGCCCCTACGACAAGGGGAAATTAGGGAAAAATGTAGGAGAAGGTGGTCTAAAATGGTTTTTCGCGAATATCTCGGAAACTATGCGTTTTTCAGCGATTTTGCTTCTGCATTAAGAGATCTTACGATTTTTACTCGCGTTGAAAATACGCGTCTTTTGAGCCCGGGTTTATGTCGCTACGACCAATAGGCTAGAAGTTAGCACGTTTGAGGGGTCAAAATTGAGTGATTTTAAGCAGCTTTTTGCTAGAAATGTAAAATTTTACAAAATCGCCGATATCTCGGAAACTAAGCGTTTTTCGGCGATTTTAATTTTTTTTAATATGCTCCATATTACGATTTTTCGAAACATAGTCCATGAAAATACGCATCTTCCGACCCCAGAACCATGCCGCTACGACCAATAGGTCAGGAGATATGGGGTTCAGATTGTCCGATACGTGACTTTGGGACACTTATTTTGGAAAATCGGGCATATCTCCGAAACGGTTCGTTTGTTTTAAATGCGGTTTCTTGCGTTGGATTCAGCACAGAAAAACGCTTTTTTTGAGTCCTAGTTGGTGCCCCTACGACAAGGGGAAATTAGGGAAAAATGTAGGAGAAGGTGGTCTAAAATGGTTTTTCGCGAATATCTCGGAAACTATGCGTTTTTCAGCGATTTTGCTTCTGCATTAAGAGATCTTACGATTTTTACTCGCGTTGAAAATACGCGTCTTTTGAGCCCGGGTTTATGTCGCTACGACCAATAGGCTAGAAGTTAGCACGTTTGAGGGGTCAAAATTGAGTGATTTTCTGCAGCTTTTTGCTAGAAATGTAAAATTTTACAAAATCGCCGATATCTCGGAAACTAAGCGTTTTTCGGCGATTTTAATTTTTTTTAATATGCTCCATATTACGATTTTTCGAAACATAGTCCATGAAAATACGCATCTTCCGACCCCAGAACCATGCCGCTACGACCAATAGGTCAGGAGATATGGGGTTCAGATTGTCCGATACGTGACTTTGGGACACTTATTTTGGAAAATCGGGCATATCTCCGAAACGGTTCGTTTGTTTTAAATGCGGTTTCTTGCGTTGGATTCAGCACAGAAAAACGCTTTTTTTGAGTCCTAGTTGGTGCCCCTACGACAAGGGGAAATTAGGGAAAAATGTAGGAGAAGGTGGTCTAAAATGGTTTTTCGCGAATATCTCGGAAACTATGCGTTTTTCAGCGATTTTGCTTCTGCATTAAGAGATCTTACGATTTTTACTCGCGTTGAAAATACGCGTCTTTTGAGCCCGGGTTTATGTCGCTACGACCAATAGGCTAGAAGTTAGCACGTTTGAGGGGTCAAAATTGAGTGATTTTCTGCAGCTTTTTGCTAGAAATGTAAAATTTTACAAAATCGCCGATATCTCGGAAACTAAGCGTTTTTCGGCGATTTTAATTTTTTTTAATATGCTCCATATTACGATTTTTCGAAACATAGTCCATGAAAATACGCATCTTCCGACCCCAGAACCATGCCGCTACGACCAATAGGTCAGGAGATATGGGGTTCAGATTGTCCGATACGTGACTTTGGGACACTTATTTTGGAAAATCGGGCATATCTCCGAAACGGTTCGTTTGTTTTAAATGCGGTTTCTTGCGTTGGATTCAGCACAGAAAAACGCTTTTTTTGAGTCCTAGTTGGTGCCCCTACGACAAAAGGAAATTAGGGAAAAATGTAGGAGAAGGTGGTCTAAAATGGTTTTTCGCGAATATCTCGGAAACTATGCGTTTTTCAGCGATTTTGCTTCTGCATTAAGAGATCTTACGATTTTTACTCGCGTTGAAAATACGCGTCTTTTGAGCCCGGGTTTATGTCGCTACGACCAATAGGCTAGAAGTTAGCACGTTTGAGGGGTCAAAATTGAGTGATTTTCTGCAGCTTTTTGCTAGAAATGTAAAATTTTACAAAATCGCCGATATCTCGGAAACTAAGCGTTTTTCGGCGATTTTAATTTTTTTTAATATGCTCCATATTACGATTTTTCGAAACATAGTCCATGAAAATACGCATCTTCCGACCCCAGAACCATGCCGCTACGACCAATAGGTCAGGAGATATGGGGTTCAGATTGTCCGATACGTGACTTTGGGACACTTATTTTGGAAAATCGGGCATATCTCCGAAACGGTTCGTTTGTTTTAAATGCGGTTTCTTGCGTTGGATTCAGCACAGAAAAACGCTTTTTTTGAGTCCTAGTTGGTGCCCCTACGACAAGGGGAAATTAGGGAAAAATGTAGGAGAAGGTGGTCTAAAATGGTTTTTCGCGAATATCTCGGAAACTATGCGTTTTTCAGCGATTTTGCTTCTGCATTAAGAGATCTTACGATTTTTACTCGCGTTGAAAATACGCGTCTTTTGAGCCCGGGTTTATGTCGCTACGACCAATAGGCTAGAAGTTAGCACGTTTGAGGGGTCAAAATTGAGTGATTTTCTGCAGCTTTTTGCTAGAAATGTAAAATTTTACAAAATCGCCGATATCTCGGAAACTAAGCGTTTTTCGGCGATTTTAATTTTTTTTAATATGCTCCATATTACGATTTTTCGAAACATAGTCCATGAAAATACGCATCTTCCGACCCCAGAACCATGCCGCTACGACCAATAGGTCAGGAGATATGGGGTTCAGATTGTCCGATACGTGACTTTGGGACACTTATTTTGGAAAATCGGGCATATCTCCGAAACGGTTCGTTTGTTTTAAATGCGGTTTCTTGCGTTGGATTCAGCACAGAAAAACGCTTTTTTTGAGTCCTAGTTGGTGCCCCTACGACAAGGGGAAATTAGGGAAAAATGTAGGAGAAGGTGGTCTAAAATGGTTTTTCGCGAATATCTCGGAAACTATGCGTTTTTCAGCGATTTTGCTTCTGCATTAAGAGATCTTACGATTTTTACTCGCGTTGAAAATACGCGTCTTTTGAGCCCGGGTTTATGTCGCTACGACCAATAGGCTAGAAGTTAGCACGTTTGAGGGGTCAAAATTGAGTGATTTTCTGCAGCTTTTTGCTAGAAATGTAAAATTTTACAAAATCGCCGATATCTCGGAAACTAAGCGTTTTTCGGCGATTTTAATTTTTTTTAATATGCTCCATATTACGATTTTTCGAAACATAGTCCATGAAAATACGCATCTTCCGACCCCAGAACCATGCCGCTACGACCAATAGGTCAGGAGATATGGGGTTCAGATTGTCCGATACGTGACTTTGGGACACTTATTTTGGAAAATCGGGCATATCTCCGAAACGGTTCGTTTGTTTTAAATGCGGTTTCTTGCGTTGGATTCAGCACAGAAAAACGCTTTTTTTGAGTCCTAGTTGGTGCCCCTACGACAAGGGGAAATTAGGGAAAAATGTAGGAGAAGGTGGTCTAAAATGGTTTTTCGCGAATATCTCGGAAACTATGCGTTTTTCAGCGATTTTGCTTCTGCATTAAGAGATCTTACGATTTTTACTCGCGTTGAAAATACGCGTCTTTTGAGCCCGGGTTTATGTCGCTACGACCAATAGGCTAGAAGTTAGCACGTTTGAGGGGTCAAAATTGAGTGATTTTCTGCAGCTTTTTGCTAGAAATGTAAAATTTTACAAAATCGCCGATATCTCGGAAACTAAGCGTTTTTCGGCGATTTTAATTTTTTTTAATATGCTCCATATTACGATTTTTCGAAACATAGTCCATGAAAATACGCATCTTCCGACCCCAGAACCATGCCGCTACGACCAATAGGTCAGGAGATATGGGGTTCAGATTGTCCGATACGTGACTTTGGGACACTTATTTTGGAAAATCGGGCATATCTCCGAAACGGTTCGTTTGTTTTAAATGCGGTTTCTTGCGTTGGATTCAGCACAGAAAAACGCTTTTTTTGAGTCCTAGTTGGTGCCCCTACGACAAGGGGAAATTAGGGAAAAATGTAGGAGAAGGTGGTCTAAAATGGTTTTTCGCGAATATCTCGGAAACTATGCGTTTTTCAGCGATTTTGCTTCTGCATTAAGAGATCTTACGATTTTTACTCGCGTTGAAAATACGCGTCTTTTGAGCCCGGGTTTATGTCGCTACGACCAATAGGCTAGAAGTTAGCACGTTTGAGGGGTCAAAATTGAGTGATTTTCTGCAGCTTTTTGCTAGAAATGTAAAATTTTACAAAATCGCCGATATCTCGGAAACTAAGCGTTTTTCGGCGATTTTAATTTTTTTTAATATGCTCCATATTACGATTTTTCGAAACATAGTCCATGAAAATACGCATCTTCCGACCCCAGAACCATGCCGCTACGACCAATAGGTCAGGAGATATGGGGTTCAGATTGTCCGATACGTGACTTTGGGACACTTATTTTGGAAAATCGGGCATATCTCCGAAACGGTTCGTTTGTTTTAAATGCGGTTTCTTGCGTTGGATTCAGCACAGAAAAACGCTTTTTTTGAGTCCTAGTTGGTGCCCCTACGACAAGGGGAAATTAGGGAAAAATGTAGGAGAAGGTGGTCTAAAATGGTTTTTCGCGAATATCTCGGAAACTATGCGTTTTTCAGCGATTTTGCTTCTGCATTAAGAGATCTTACGATTTTTACTCGCGTTGAAAATACGCGTCTTTTGAGCCCGGGTTTATGTCGCTACGACCAATAGGCTAGAAGTTAGCACGTTTGAGGGGTCAAAATTGAGTGATTTTCTGCAGCTTTTTGCTAGAAATGTAAAATTTTACAAAATCGCCGATATCTCGGAAACTAAGCGTTTTTCGGCGATTTTAATTTTTTTTAATATGCTCAATATTACGATTTTTCGAAACATAGTCCATGAAAATACGCATCTTCCGACCCCAGAACCATGCCGCTACGACCAATAGGTCAGGAGATATGGGGTTCAGATTGTCCGATACGTGACTTTGGGACACTTATTTTGGAAAATCGGGCATATCTCCGAAACGGTTCGTTTGTTTTAAATGCGGTTTCTTGCGTTGGATTCAGCACAGAAAAACGCTTTTTTTGAGTCCTAGTTGGTGCCCCTACGACAAGGGGAAATTAGGGAAAAATGTAGGAGAAGGTGGTCTAAAATGGTTTTTCGCGAATATCTCGGAAACTATGCGTTTTTCAGCGATTTTGCTTCTGCATTAAGAGATCTTACGATTTTTACTCGCGTTGAAAATACGCGTCTTTTGAGCCCGGGTTTATGTCGCTACGACCAATAGGCTAGAAGTTAGCACGTTTGAGGGGTCAAAATTGAGTGATTTTCTGCAGCTTTTTGCTAGAAATGTAAAATTTTACAAAATCGCCGATATCTCGGAAACTAAGCGTTTTTCGGCGATTTTAATTTTTTTTAATATGCTCCATATTACGATTTTTCGAAACATAGTCCATGAAAATACGCATCTTCCGACCCCAGAACCATGCCGCTACGACCAATAGGTCAGGAGATATGGGGTTCAGATTGTCCGATACGTGACTTTGGGACACTTATTTTGGAAAATCGGGCATATCTCCGAAACGGTTCGTTTGTTTTAAATGCGGTTTCTTGCGTTGGATTCAGCACAGAAAAACGCTTTTTTTGAGTCCTAGTTGGTGCCCCTACGACAAGGGGAAATTAGGGAAAAATGTAGGAGAAGGTGGTCTAAAATGGTTTTTCGCGAATATCTCGGAAGCTATGCGTTTTTCAGCGATTTTGCTTCTGCATTAAGAGATCTTACGATTTTTACTCGCGTTGAAAATACGCGTCTTTTGAGCCCGGGTTTATGTCGCTACGACCAATAGGCTAGAAGTTAGCACGTTTGAGGGGTCAAAATTGAGTGATTTTCTGCAGCTTTTTGCTAGAAATGTAAAATTTTACAAAATCGCCGATATCTCGGAAACTAAGCGTTTTTCGGCGATTTTAATTTTTTTTAATATGCTCCATATTACGATTTTTCGAAACATAGTCCATGAAAATACGCATCTTCCGACCCCAGAACCATGCCGCTACGACCAATAGGTCAGGAGATATGGGGTTCAGATTGTCCGATACGTGACTTTGGGACACTTATTTTGGAAAATCGGGCATATCTCCGAAACGGTTCGTTTGTTTTAAATGCGGTTTCTTGCGTTGGATTCAGCACAGAAAAACGCTTTTTTTGAGTCCTAGTTGGTGCCCCTACGACAAGGGGAAATTAGGGAAAAATGTAGGAGAAGGTGGTCTAAAATGGTTTTTCGCGAATATCTCGGAAACTATGCGTTTTTCAGCGATTTTGCTTCTGCATTAAGAGATCTTACGATTTTTACTCGCGTTGAAAATACGCGTCTTTTGAGCCCGGGTTTATGTCGCTACGACCAATAGGCTAGAAGTTAGCACGTTTGAGGGGTCAAAATTGAGTGATTTTCTGCAGCTTTTTGCTAGAAATGTAAAATTTTACAAAATCGCCGATATCTCGGAAACTAAGCGTTTTTCGGCGATTTTAATTTTTTTTAATATGCTCCATATTACGATTTTTCGAAACATAGTCCATGAAAATACGCATCTTCCGACCCCAGAACCATGCCGCTACGACCAATAGGTCAGGAGATATGGGGTTCAGATTGTCCGATACGTGACTTTGGGACACTTATTTTGGAAAATCGGGCATATCTCCGAAACGGTTCGTTTGTTTTAAATGCGGTTTCTTGCGTTGGATTCAGCACAGAAAAACGCTTTTTTTGAGTCCTAGTTGGTGCCCCTACGACAAGGGGAAATTAGGGAAAAATGTAGGAGAAGGTGGTCTAAAATGGTTTTTCGCGAATATCTCGGAAACTATGCGTTTTTCAGCGATTTTTTTTTTAATATGCTCCATATTACGATTTAGGGAAAAATGTAGGAGAAGGTGGTCTAAAATGGTTTTTCGCGAATATCTCGGAAACTATGCGTTTTTCAGCGATTTTGCTTCTGCATTAAGAGATCTTACGATTTTTACTCGCGTTGAAAATACGCGTCTTTTGAGCCCGGGTTTATGTCGCTACGACCAATAGGCTAGAAGTTAGCACGTTTGAGGGGTCAAAATTGAGTGATTTTCTGCAGCTTTTTGCTAGAAATGTAAAATTTTACAAAATCGCCGATATCTCGGAAACTAAGCGTTTTTCGGCGATTTTAATTTTTTTTAATATGCTCCATATTACGATTTTTCGAAACATAGTCCATGAAAATACGCATCTTCCGACCCCAGAACCATGCCGCTACGACCAATAGGTCAGGAGATATGGGGTTCAGATTGTCCGATACGTGACTTTGGGACACTTATTTTGGAAAATCGGGCATATCTCCGAAACGGTTCGTTTGTTTTAAATGCGGTTTCTTGCGTTGGATTCAGCACAGAAAAACGCTTTTTTTGAGTCCTAGTTGGTGCCCCTACGACAAGGGGAAATTAGGGAAAAATGTAGGAGAAGGTGGTCTAAAATGGTTTTTCGCGAATATCTCGGAAACTATGCGTTTTTCAGCGATTTTGCTTCTGCATTAAGAGATCTTACGATTTTTACTCGCGTTGAAAATACGCGTCTTTTGAGCCCGGGTTTATGTCGCTACGACCAATAGGCTAGAAGTTAGCACGTTTGAGGGGTCAAAATTGAGTGATTTTCTGCAGCTTTTTGCTAGAAATGTAAAATTTTACAAAATCGCCGATATCTCGGAAACTAAGCGTTTTTCGGCGATTTTAATTTTTTTTAATATGCTCAATATTACGATTTTTCGAAACATAGTCCATGAAAATACGCATCTTCCGACCCCAGAACCATGCCGCTACGACCAATAGGTCAGGAGATATGGGGTTCAGATTGTCCGATACGTGACTTTGGGACACTTATTTTGGAAAATCGGGCATATCTCCGAAACGGTTCGTTTGTTTTAAATGCGGTTTCTTGCGTTGGATTCAGCACAGAAAAACGCTTTTTTTGAGTCCTAGTTGGTGCCCCTACGACAAGGGGAAATTAGGGAAAAATGTAGGAGAAGGTGGTCTAAAATGGTTTTTCGCGAATATCTCGGAAACTATGCGTTTTTCAGCGATTTTGCTTCTGCATTAAGAGATCTTACGATTTTTACTCGCGTTGAAAATACGCGTCTTTTGAGCCCGGGTTTATGTCGCTACGACCAATAGGCTAGAAGTTAGCACGTTTGAGGGGTCAAAATTGAGTGATTTTCTGCAGCTTTTTGCTAGAAATGTAAAATTTTACAAAATCGCCGATATCTCGGAAACTAAGCGTTTTTCGGCGATTTTAATTTTTTTTAATATGCTCCATATTACGATTTTTCGAAACATAGTCCATGAAAATACGCATCTTCCGACCCCAGAACCATGCCGCTACGACCAATAGGTCAGGAGATATGGGGTTCAGATTGTCCGATACGTGACTTTGGGACACTTATTTTGGAAAATCGGGCATATCTCCGAAACGGTTCGTTTGTTTTAAATGCGGTTTCTTGCGTTGGATTCAGCACAGAAAAACGCTTTTTTTGAGTCCTAGTTGGTGCCCCTACGACAAGGGGAAATTAGGGAAAAATGTAGGAGAAGGTGGTCTAAAATGGTTTTTCGCGAATATCTCGGAAGCTATGCGTTTTTCAGCGATTTTGCTTCTGCATTAAGAGATCTTACGATTTTTACTCGCGTTGAAAATACGCGTCTTTTGAGCCCGGGTTTATGTCGCTACGACCAATAGGCTAGAAGTTAGCACGTTTGAGGGGTCAAAATTGAGTGATTTTCTGCAGCTTTTTGCTAGAAATGTAAAATTTTACAAAATCGCCGATATCTCGGAAACTAAGCGTTTTTCGGCGATTTTAATTTTTTTTAATATGCTCCATATTACGATTTTTCGAAACATAGTCCATGAAAATACGCATCTTCCGACCCCAGAACCATGCCGCTACGACCAATAGGTCAGGAGATATGGGGTTCAGATTGTCCGATACGTGACTTTGGGACACTTATTTTGGAAAATCGGGCATATCTCCGAAACGGTTCGTTTGTTTTAAATGCGGTTTCTTGCGTTGGATTCAGCACAGAAAAACGCTTTTTTTGAGTCCTAGTTGGTGCCCCTACGACAAGGGGAAATTAGGGAAAAATGTAGGAGAAGGTGGTCTAAAATGGTTTTTCGCGAATATCTCGGAAACTATGCGTTTTTCAGCGATTTTGCTTCTGCATTAAGAGATCTTACGATTTTTACTCGCGTTGAAAATACGCGTCTTTTGAGCCCGGGTTTATGTCGCTACGACCAATAGGCTAGAAGTTAGCACGTTTGAGGGGTCAAAATTGAGTGATTTTCTGCAGCTTTTTGCTAGAAATGTAAAATTTTACAAAATCGCCGATATCTCGGAAACTAAGCGTTTTTCGGCGATTTTAATTTTTTTTAATATGCTCCATATTACGATTTTTCGAAACATAGTCCATGAAAATACGCATCTTCCGACCCCAGAACCATGCCGCTACGACCAATAGGTCAGGAGATATGGGGTTCAGATTGTCCGATACGTGACTTTGGGACACTTATTTTGGAAAATCGGGCATATCTCCGAAACGGTTCGTTTGTTTTAAATGCGGTTTCTTGCGTTGGATTCAGCACAGAAAAACGCTTTTTTTGAGTCCTAGTTGGTGCCCCTACGACAAGGGGAAATTAGGGAAAAATGTAGGAGAAGGTGGTCTAAAATGGTTTTTCGCGAATATCTCGGAAACTATGCGTTTTTCAGCGATTTTGCTTCTGCATTAAGAGATCTTACGATTTTTACTCGCGTTGAAAATACGCGTCTTTTGAGCCCGGGTTTATGTCGCTACGACCAATAGGCTAGAAGTTAGCACGTTTGAGGGGTCAAAATTGAGTGATTTTCTGCAGCTTTTTGCTAGAAATGTAAAATTTTACAAAATCGCCGATATCTCGGAAACTAAGCGTTTTTCGGCGATTTTAATTTTTTTTAATATGCTCCATATTACGATTTTTCGAAACATAGTCCATGAAAATACGCATCTTCCGACCCCAGAACCATGCCGCTACGACCAATAGGTCAGGAGATATGGGGTTCAGATTGTCCGATACGTGACTTTGGGACACTTATTTTGGAAAATCGGGCATATCTCCGAAACGGTTCGTTTGTTTTAAATGCGGTTTCTTGCGTTGGATTCAGCACAGAAAAACGCTTTTTTTGAGTCCTAGTTGGTGCCCCTACGACAAGGGGAAATTAGGGAAAAATGTAGGAGAAGGTGGTCTAAAATGGTTTTTCGCGAATATCTCGGAAACTATGCGTTTTTCAGCGATTTTGCTTCTGCATTAAGAGATCTTACGATTTTTACTCGCGTTGAAAATACGCGTCTTTTGAGCCCGAGCCTGAGATTCAGCACAGAAAAACGCTTTTTTTGAGTCCTAGTTGGTGCCCCTACGACAAGGGGAAATTAGGGAAAAATGTAGGAGAAGGTGGTCTAAAATGGTTTTTCGCGAATATCTCGGAAGCTATGCGTTTTTCAGCGATTTTGCTTCTGCATTAAGAGATCTTACGATTTTTACTCGCGTTGAAAATACGCGTCTTTTGAGCCCGGGTTTATGTCGCTACGACCAATAGGCTAGAAGTTAGCACGTTTGAGGGGTCAAAATTGAGTGATTTTCTGCAGCTTTTTGCTAGAAATGTAAAATTTTACAAAATCGCCGATATCTCGGAAACTAAGCGTTTTTCGGCGATTTTAATTTTTTTTAATATGCTACATATTACGATTTTTCGAAACATAGTCCATGAAAATACGCATCTTCCGACCCCAGAACCATGCCGCTACGACCAATAGGTCAGGAGATATGGGGTTCAGATTGTCCGATACGTGACTTTGGGACACTTATTTTGGAAAATCGGGCATATCTCCGAAACGGTTCGTTTGTTTTAAATGCGGTTTCTTGCGTTGGATTCAGCACAGAAAAACGCTTTTTTTGAGTCCTAGTTGGTGCCCCTACGACAAGGGGAAATTAGGGAAAAATGTAGGAGAAGGTGGTCTAAAATGGTTTTTCGCGAATATCTCGGAAACTATGCGTTTTTCAGCGATTTTGCTTCTGCATTAAGAGATCTTACGATTTTTACTCGCGTTGAAAATACGCGTCTTTTGAGCCCGGGTTTATGTCGCTACGACCAATAGGCTAGAAGTTAGCACGTTTGAGGGGTCAAAATTGAGTGATTTTCTGCAGCTTTTTGCTAGAAATGTAAAATTTTACAAAATCGCCGATATCTCGGAAACTAAGCGTTTTTCGGCGATTTTAATTTTTTTTAATATGCTCCATATTACGATTTTTCGAAACATAGTCCATGAAAATACGCATCTTCCGACCCCAGAACCATGCCGCTACGACCAATAGGTCAGGAGATATGGGGTTCAGATTGTCCGATACGTGACTTTGGGACACTTATTTTGGAAAATCGGGCATATCTCCGAAACGGTTCGTTTGTTTTAAATGCGGTTTCTTGCGTTGGATTCAGCACAGAAAAACGCTTTTTTTGAGTCCTAGTTGGTGCCCCTACGACAAGGGGAAATTAGGGAAAAATGTAGGAGAAGGTGGTCTAAAATGGTTTTTCGCGAATATCTCGGAAACTATGCGTTTTTCAGCGATTTTGCTTCTGCATTAAGAGATCTTACGATTTTTACTCGCGTTGAAAATACGCGTCTTTTGAGCCCGGGTTTATGTCGCTACGACCAATAGGCTAGAAGTTAGCACGTTTGAGGGGTCAAAATTGAGTGATTTTCTGCAGCTTTTTGCTAGAAATGTAAAATTTTACAAAATCGCCGATATCTCGGAAACTAAGCGTTTTTCGGCGATTTTATTTTTTTTTAATATGCTCCATATTACGATTTTTCGAAACATAGTCCATGAAAATACGCATCTTCCGACCCCAGAACCATGCCGCTACGACCAATAGGTCAGGAGATATGGGGTTCAGATTGTCCGATACGTGACTTTGGGACACTTATTTTGGAAAATCGGGCATATCTCCGAAACGGTTCGTTTGTTTTAAATGCGGTTTCTTGCGTTGGATTCAGCACAGAAAAACGCTTTTTTTGAGTCCTAGTTGGTGCCCCTACGACAAGGGGAAATTAGGGAAAAATGTAGGAGAAGGTGGTCTAAAATGGTTTTTCGCGAATATCTCGGAAACTATGCGTTTTTCAGCGATTTTGCTTCTGCATTAAGAGATCTTACGATTTTTACTCGCGTTGAAAATACGCGTCTTTTGAGCCCGGGTTTATGTCGCTACGACCAATAGGCTAGAAGTTAGCACGTTTGAGGGGTCAAAATTGAGTGATTTTAAGCAGCTTTTTGCTAGAAATGTAAAATTTTACAAAATCGCCGATATCTCGGAAACTAAGCGTTTTTCGGCGATTTTAATTTTTTTTAATATGCTCCATATTACGATTTTTCGAAACATAGTCCATGAAAATACGCATCTTCCGACCCCAGAACCATGCCGCTACGACCAATAGGTCAGGAGATATGGGGTTCAGATTGTCCGATACGTGACTTTGGGACACTTATTTTGGAAAATCGGGCATATCTCCGAAACGGTTCGTTTGTTTTAAATGCGGTTTCTTGCGTTGGATTCAGCACAGAAAAACGCTTTTTTTGAGTCCTAGTTGGTGCCCCTACGACAAGGGGAAATTAGGGAAAAATGTAGGAGAAGGTGGTCTAAAATGGTTTTTCGCGAATATCTCGGAAACTATGCGTTTTTCAGCGATTTTGCTTCTGCATTAAGAGATCTTACGATTTTTACTCGCGTTGAAAATACGCGTCTTTTGAGCCCGGGTTTATGTCGCTACGACCAATAGGCTAGAAGTTAGCACGTTTGAGGGGTCAAAATTGAGTGATTTTCTGCAGCTTTTTGCTAGAAATGTAAAATTTTACAAAATCGCCGATATCTCGGAAACTAAGCGTTTTTCGGCGATTTTAATTTTTTTTAATATGCTCCATATTACGATTTTTCGAAACATAGTCCATGAAAATACGCATCTTCCGACCCCAGAACCATGCCGCTACGACCAATAGGTCAGGAGATATGGGGTTCAGATTGTCCGATACGTGACTTTGGGACACTTATTTTGGAAAATCGGGCATATCTCCGAAACGGTTCGTTTGTTTTAAATGCGGTTTCTTGCGTTGGATTCAGCACAGAAAAACGCTTTTTTTGAGTCCTAGTTGGTGCCCCTACGACAAGGGGAAATTAGGGAAAAATGTAGGAGAAGGTGGTCTAAAATGGTTTTTCGCGAATATCTCGGAAACTATGCGTTTTTCAGCGATTTTGCTTCTGCATTAAGAGATCTTACGATTTTTACTCGCGTTGAAAATACGCGTCTTTTGAGCCCGGGTTTATGTCGCTACGACCAATAGGCTAGAAGTTAGCACGTTTGAGGGGTCAAAATTGAGTGATTTTCTGCAGCTTTTTGCTAGAAATGTAAAATTTTACAAAATCGCCGATATCTCGGAAACTAAGCGTTTTTCGGCGATTTTAATTTTTTTTAATATGCTCCATATTACGATTTTTCGAAACATAGTCCATGAAAATACGCATCTTCCGACCCCAGAACCATGCCGCTACGACCAATAGGTCAGGAGATATGGGGTTCAGATTGTCCGATACGTGACTTTGGGACACTTATTTTGGAAAATCGGGCATATCTCCGAAACGGTTCGTTTGTTTTAAATGCGGTTTCTTGCGTTGGATTCAGCACAGAAAAACGCTTTTTTTGAGTCCTAGTTGGTGCCCCTACGACAAGGGGAAATTAGGGAAAAATGTAGGAGAAGGTGGTCTAAAATGGTTTTTCGCGAATATCTCGGAAACTATGCGTTTTTCAGCGATTTTGCTTCTGCATTAAGAGATCTTACGATTTTTACTCGCGTTGAAAATACGCGTCTTTTGAGCCCGGGTTTATGTCGCTACGACCAATAGGCTAGAAGTTAGCACGTTTGAGGGGTCAAAATTGAGTGATTTTCTGCAGCTTTTTGCTAGAAATGTAAAATTTTACAAAATCGCCGATATCTCGGAAACTAAGCGTTTTTCGGCGATTTTAATTTTTTTTAATATGCTCCATATTACGATTTTTCGAAACATAGTCCATGAAAATACGCATCTTCCGACCCCAGAACCATGCCGCTACGACCAATAGGTCAGGAGATATGGGGTTCAGATTGTCCGATACGTGACTTTGGGACACTTATTTTGGAAAATCGGGCATATCTCCGAAACGGTTCGTTTGTTTTAAATGCGGTTTCTTGCGTTGGATTCAGCACAGAAAAACGCTTTTTTTGAGTCCTAGTTGGTGCCCCTACGACAAGGGGAAATTAGGGAAAAATGTAGGAGAAGGTGGTCTAAAATGGTTTTTCGCGAATATCTCGGAAACTATGCGTTTTTCAGCGATTTTGCTTCTGCATTAAGAGATCTTACGATTTTTACTCGCGTTGAAAATACGCGTCTTTTGAGCCCGGGTTTATGTCGCTACGACCAATAGGCTAGAAGTTAGCACGTTTGAGGGGTCAAAATTGAGTGATTTTAAGCAGCTTTTTGCTAGAAATGTAAAATTTTACAAAATCGCCGATATCTCGGAAACTAAGCGTTTTTCGGCGATTTTAATTTTTTTTAATATGCTCCATATTACGATTTTTCGAAACATAGTCCATGAAAATACGCATCTTCCGACCCCAGAACCATGCCGCTACGACCAATAGGTCAGGAGATATGGGGTTCAGATTGTCCGATACGTGACTTTGGGACACTTATTTTGGAAAATCGGGCATATCTCCGAAACGGTTCGTTTGTTTTAAATGCGGTTTCTTGCGTTGGATTCAGCACAGAAAAACGCTTTTTTTGAGTCCTAGTTGGTGCCCCTACGACAAGGGGAAATTAGGGAAAAATGTAGGAGAAGGTGGTCTAAAATGGTTTTTCGCGAATATCTCGGAAGCTATGCGTTTTTCAGCGATTTTGCTTCTGCATTAAGAGATCTTACGATTTTTACTCGCGTTGAAAATACGCGTCTTTTGAGCCCGGGTTTATGTCGCTACGACCAATAGGCTAGAAGTTAGCACGTTTGAGGGGTCAAAATTGAGTGATTTTCTGCAGCTTTTTGCTAGAAATGTAAAATTTTACAAAATCGCCGATATCTCGGAAACTAAGCGTTTTTCGGCGATTTTAATTTTTTTTAATATGCTCCATATTACGATTTTTCGAAACATAGTCCATGAAAATACGCATCTTCCGACCCCAGAACCATGCCGCTACGACCAATAGGTCAGGAGATATGGGGTTCAGATTGTCCGATACGTGACTTTGGGACACTTATTTTGGAAAATCGGGCATATCTCCGAAACGGTTCGTTTGTTTTAAATGCGGTTTCTTGCGTTGGATTCAGCACAGAAAAACGCTTTTTTTGAGTCCTAGTTGGTGCCCCTACGACAAGGGGAAATTAGGGAAAAATGTAGGAGAAGGTGGTCTAAAATGGTTTTTCGCGAATATCTCGGAAACTATGCGTTTTTCAGCGATTTTGCTTCTGCATTAAGAGATCTTACGATTTTTACTCGCGTTGAAAATACGCGTCTTTTGAGCCCGGGTTTATGTCGCTACGACCAATAGGCTAGAAGTTAGCACGTTTGAGGGGTCAAAATTGAGTGATTTTCTGCAGCTTTTTGCTAGAAATGTAAAATTTTACAAAATCGCCGATATCTCGGAAACTAAGCGTTTTTCGGCGATTTTAATTTTTTTTAATATGCTCCATATTACGATTTTTCGAAACATAGTCCATGAAAATACGCATCTTCCGACCCCAGAACCATGCCGCTACGACCAATAGGTCAGGAGATATGGGGTTCAGATTGTCCGATACGTGACTTTGGGACACTTATTTTGGAAAATCGGGCATATCTCCGAAACGGTTCGTTTGTTTTAAATGCGGTTTCTTGCGTTGGATTCAGCACAGAAAAACGCTTTTTTTGAGTCCTAGTTGGTGCCCCTACGACAAGGGGAAATTAGGGAAAAATGTAGGAGAAGGTGGTCTAAAATGGTTTTTCGCGAATATCTCGGAAACTATGCGTTTTTCAGCGATTTTGCTTCTGCATTAAGAGATCTTACGATTTTTACTCGCGTTGAAAATACGCGTCTTTTGAGCCCGGGTTTATGTCGCTACGACCAATAGGCTAGAAGTTAGCACGTTTGAGGGGTCAAAATTGAGTGATTTTCTGCAGCTTTTTGCTAGAAATGTAAAATTTTACAAAATCGCCGATATCTCGGAAACTAAGCGTTTTTCGGCGATTTTAATTTTTTTTAATATGCTCCATATTACGATTTTTCGAAACATAGTCCATGAAAATACGCATCTTCCGACCCCAGAACCATGCCGCTACGACCAATAGGTCAGGAGATATGGGGTTCAGATTGTCCGATACGTGACTTTGGGACACTTATTTTGGAAAATCGGGCATATCTCCGAAACGGTTCGTTTGTTTTAAATGCGGTTTCTTGCGTTGGATTCAGCACAGAAAAACGCTTTTTTTGAGTCCTAGTTGGTGCCCCTACGACAAGGGGAAATTAGGGAAAAATGTAGGAGAAGGTGGTCTAAAATGGTTTTTCGCGAATATCTCGGAAACTATGCGTTTTTCAGCGATTTTGCTTCTGCATTAAGAGATCTTACGATTTTTACTCGCGTTGAAAATACGCGTCTTTTGAGCCCGGGTTTATGTCGCTACGACCAATAGGCTAGAAGTTAGCACGTTTGAGGGGTCAAAATTGAGTGATTTTCTGCAGCTTTTTGCTAGAAATGTAAAATTTTACAAAATCGCCGATATCTCGGAAACTAAGCGTTTTTCGGCGATTTTAATTTTTTTTAATATGCTCCATATTACGATTTTTCGAAACATAGTCCATGAAAATACGCATCTTCCGACCCCAGAACCATGCCGCTACGACCAATAGGTCAGGAGATATGGGGTTCAGATTGTCCGATACGTGACTTTGGGACACTTATTTTGGAAAATCGGGCATATCTCCGAAACGGTTCGTTTGTTTTAAATGCGGTTTCTTGCGTTGGATTCAGCACAGAAAAACGCTTTTTTTGAGTCCTAGTTGGTGCCCCTACGACAAGGGGAAATTAGGGAAAAATGTAGGAGAAGGTGGTCTAAAATGGTTTTTTCGCGAATATCTCGGAAACTATGCGTTTTTCAGCGATTTTGCTTCTGCATTAAGAGATCTTACGATTTTTACTCGCGTTGAAAATACGCGTCTTTTGAGCCCGGGTTTATGTCGCTACGACCAATAGGCTAGAAGTTAGCACGTTTGAGGGGTCAAAATTGAGTGATTTTCTGCAGCTTTTTGCTAGAAATGTAAAATTTTACAAAATCGCCGATATCTCGGAAACTAAGCGTTTTTCGGCGATTTTAATTTTTTTTAATATGCTCCATATTACGATTTTTCGAAACATAGTCCATGAAAATACGCATCTTCCGACCCCAGAACCATGCCGCTACGACCAATAGGTCAGGAGATATGGGGTTCAGATTGTCCGATACGTGACTTTGGGACACTTATTTTGGAAAATCGGGCATATCTCCGAAACGGTTCGTTTGTTTTAAATGCGGTTTCTTGCGTTGGATTCAGCACAGAAAAACGCTTTTTTTGAGTCCTAGTTGGTGCCCCTACGACAAGGGGAAATTAGGGAAAAATGTAGGAGAAGGTGGTCTAAAATGGTTTTTCGCGAATATCTCGGAAACTATGCGTTTTTCAGCGATTTTGCTTCTGCATTAAGAGATCTTACGATTTTTACTCGCGTTGAAAATACGCGTCTTTTGAGCCCGGGTTTATGTCGCTACGACCAATAGGCTAGAAGTTAGCACGTTTGAGGGGTCAAAATTGAGTGATTTTAAGCAGCTTTTTGCTAGAAATGTAAAATTTTACAAAATCGCCGATATCTCGGAAACTAAGCGTTTTTCGGCGATTTTAATTTTTTTTAATATGCTCCATATTACGATTTTTCGAAACATAGTCCATGAAAATACGCATCTTCCGACCCCAGAACCATGCCGCTACGACCAATAGGTCAGGAGATATGGGGTTCAGATTGTCCGATACGTGACTTTGGGACACTTATTTTGGAAAATCGGGCATATCTCCGAAACGGTTCGTTTGTTTTAAATGCGGTTTCTTGCGTTGGATTCAGCACAGAAAAACGCTTTTTTTGAGTCCTAGTTGGTGCCCCTACGACAAGGGGAAATTAGGGAAAAATGTAGGAGAAGGTGGTCTAAAATGGTTTTTCGCGAATATCTCGGAAACTATGCGTTTTTCAGCGATTTTGCTTCTGCATTAAGAGATCTTACGATTTTTACTCGCGTTGAAAATACGCGTCTTTTGAGCCCGGGTTTATGTCGCTACGACCAATAGGCTAGAAGTTAGCACGTTTGAGGGGTCAAAATTGAGTGATTTTCTGCAGCTTTTTGCTAGAAATGTAAAATTTTACAAAATCGCCGATATCTCGGAAACTAAGCGTTTTTCGGCGATTTTAATTTTTTTTAATATGCTCCATATTACGATTTTTCGAAACATAGTCCATGAAAATACGCATCTTCCGACCCCAGAACCATGCCGCTACGACCAATAGGTCAGGAGATATGGGGTTCAGATTGTCCGATACGTGACTTTGGGACACTTATTTTGGAAAATCGGGCATATCTCCGAAACGGTTCGTTTGTTTTAAATGCGGTTTCTTGCGTTGGATTCAGCACAGAAAAACGCTTTTTTTGAGTCCTAGTTGGTGCCCCTACGACAAGGGGAAATTAGGGAAAAATGTAGGAGAAGGTGGTCTAAAATGGTTTTTCGCGAATATCTCGGAAACTATGCGTTTTTCAGCGATTTTGCTTCTGCATTAAGAGATCTTACGATTTTTACTCGCGTTGAAAATACGCGTCTTTTGAGCCCGGGTTTATGTCGCTACGACCAATAGGCTAGAAGTTAGCACGTTTGAGGGGTCAAAATTGAGTGATTTTAAGCAGCTTTTTGCTAGAAATGTAAAATTTTACAAAATCGCCGATATCTCGGAAACTAAGCGTTTTTCGGCGATTTTAATTTTTTTTAATATGCTTCATATTACGATTTTTCGAAACATAGTCCATGAAAATACGCATCTTCCGACCCCAGAACCATGCCGCTACGACCAATAGGTCAGGAGATATGGGGTTCAGATTGTCCGATACGTGACTTTGGGACACTTATTTTGGAAAATCGGGCATATCTCCGAAACGGTTCGTTTGTTTTAAATGCGGTTTCTTGCGTTGGATTCAGCACAGAAAAACGCTTTTTTTGAGTCCTAGTTGGTGCCCCTACGACAAGGGGAAATTAGGGAAAAATGTAGGAGAAGGTGGTCTAAAATGGTTTTTCGCGAATATCTCGGAAACTATGCGTTTTTCAGCGATTTTGCTTCTGCATTAAGAGATCTTACGATTTTTACTCGCGTTGAAAATACGCGTCTTTTGAGCCCGGGTTTATGTCGCTACGACCAATAGGCTAGAAGTTAGCACGTTTGAGGGGTCAAAATTGAGTGATTTTCTGCAGCTTTTTGCTAGAAATGTAAAATTTTACAAAATCGCCGATATCTCGGAAACTAAGCGTTTTTCGGCGATTTTAATTTTTTTTAATATGCTCCATATTACGATTTTTCGAAACATAGTCCATGAAAATACGCATCTTCCGACCCCAGAACCATGCCGCTACGACCAATAGGTCAGGAGATATGGGGTTCAGATTGTCCGATACGTGACTTTGGGACACTTATTTTGGAAAATCGGGCATATCTCCGAAACGGTTCGTTTGTTTTAAATGCGGTTTCTTGCGTTGGATTCAGCACAGAAAAACGCTTTTTTTGAGTCCTAGTTGGTGCCCCTACGACAAGGGGAAATTAGGGAAAAATGTAGGAGAAGGTGGTCTAAAATGGTTTTTCGCGAATATCTCGGAAACTATGCGTTTTTCAGCGATTTTGCTTCTGCATTAAGAGATCTTACGATTTTTACTCGCGTTGAAAATACGCGTCTTTTGAGCCCGGGTTTATGTCGCTACGACCAATAGGCTAGAAGTTAGCACGTTTGAGGGGTCAAAATTGAGTGATTTTCTGCAGCTTTTTGCTAGAAATGTAAAATTTTACAAAATCGCCGATATCTCGGAAACTAAGCGTTTTTCGGCGATTTTAATTTTTTTTAATATGCTTCATATTACGATTTTTCGAAACATAGTCCATGAAAATACGCATCTTCCGACCCCAGAACCATGCCGCTACGACCAATAGGTCAGGAGATATGGGGTTCAGATTGTCCGATACGTGACTTTGGGACACTTATTTTGGAAAATCGGGCATATCTCCGAAACGGTTCGTTTGTTTTAAATGCGGTTTCTTGCGTTGGATTCAGCACAGAAAAACGCTTTTTTTGAGTCCTAGTTGGTGCCCCTACGACAAGGGGAAATTAGGGAAAAATGTAGGAGAAGGTGGTCTAAAATGGTTTTTCGCGAATATCTCGGAAACTATGCGTTTTTCAGCGATTTTGCTTCTGCATTAAGAGATCTTACGATTTTTACTCGCGTTGAAAATACGCGTCTTTTGAGCCCGGGTTTATGTCGCTACGACCAATAGGCTAGAAGTTAGCACGTTTGAGGGGTCAAAATTGAGTGATTTTCTGCAGCTTTTTGCTAGAAATGTAAAATTTTACAAAATCGCCGATATCTCGGAAACTAAGCGTTTTTCGGCGATTTTAATTTTTTTTAATATGCTCCATATTACGATTTTTCGAAACATAGTCCATGAAAATACGCATCTTCCGACCCCAGAACCATGCCGCTACGACCAATAGGTCAGGAGATATGGGGTTCAGATTGTCCGATACGTGACTTTGGGACACTTATTTTGGAAAATCGGGCATATCTCCGAAACGGTTCGTTTGTTTTAAATGCGGTTTCTTGCGTTGGATTCAGCACAGAAAAACGCTTTTTTTGAGTCCTAGTTGGTGCCCCTACGACAAGGGGAAATTAGGGAAAAATGTAGGAGAAGGTGGTCTAAAATGGTTTTTCGCGAATATCTCGGAAACTATGCGTTTTTCAGCGATTTTGCTTCTGCATTAAGAGATCTTACGATTTTTACTCGCGTTGAAAATACGCGTCTTTTGAGCCCGGGTTTATGTCGCTACGACCAATAGGCTAGAAGTTAGCACGTTTGAGGGGTCAAAATTGAGTGATTTTCTGCAGCTTTTTGCTAGAAATGTAAAATTTTACAAAATCGCCGATATCTCGGAAACTAAGCGTTTTTCGGCGATTTTAATTTTTTTTAATATGCTCCATATTACGATTTTTCGAAACATAGTCCATGAAAATACGCATCTTCCGACCCCAGAACCATGCCGCTACGACCAATAGGTCAGGAGATATGGGGTTCAGATTGTCCGATACGTGACTTTGGGACACTTATTTTGGAAAATCGGGCATATCTCCGAAACGGTTCGTTTGTTTTAAATGCGGTTTCTTGCGTTGGATTCAGCACAGAAAAACGCTTTTTTTGAGTCCTAGTTGGTGCCCCTACGACAAGGGGAAATTAGGGAAAAATGTAGGAGAAGGTGGTCTAAAATGGTTTTTCGCGAATATCTCGGAAACTATGCGTTTTTCAGCGATTTTGCTTCTGCATTAAGAGATCTTACGATTTTTACTCGCGTTGAAAATACGCGTCTTTTGAGCCCGGGTTTATGTCGCTACGACCAATAGGCTAGAAGTTAGCACGTTTGAGGGGTCAAAATTGAGTGATTTTAAGCAGCTTTTTGCTAGAAATGTAAAATTTTACAAAATCGCCGATATCTCGGAAACTAAGCGTTTTTCGGCGATTTTAATTTTTTTTAATATGCTCCATATTACGATTTTTCGAAACATAGTCCATGAAAATACGCATCTTCCGACCCCAGAACCATGCCGCTACGACCAATAGGTCAGGAGATATGGGGTTCAGATTGTCCGATACGTGACTTTGGGACACTTATTTTGGAAAATCGGGCATATCTCCGAAACGGTTCGTTTGTTTTAAATGCGGTTTCTTGCGTTGGATTCAGCACAGAAAAACGCTTTTTTTGAGTCCTAGTTGGTGCCCCTACGACAAGGGGAAATTAGGGAAAAATGTAGGAGAAGGTGGTCTAAAATGGTTTTTCGCGAATATCTCGGAAACTATGCGTTTTTCAGCGATTTTGCTTCTGCATTAAGAGATCTTACGATTTTTACTCGCGTTGAAAATACGCGTCTTTTGAGCCCGGGTTTATGTCGCTACGACCAATAGGCTAGAAGTTAGCACGTTTGAGGGGTCAAAATTGAGTGATTTTAAGCAGCTTTTTGCTAGAAATGTAAAATTTTACAAAATCGCCGATATCTCGGAAACTAAGCGTTTTTCGGCGATTTTAATTTTTTTTAATATGCTCCATATTACGATTTTTCGAAACATAGTCCATGAAAATACGCATCTTCCGACCCCAGAACCATGCCGCTACGACCAATAGGTCAGGAGATATGGGGTTCAGATTGTCCGATACGTGACTTTGGGACACTTATTTTGGAAAATCGGGCATATCTCCGAAACGGTTCGTTTGTTTTAAATGCGGTTTCTTGCGTTGGATTCAGCACAGAAAAACGCTTTTTTTGAGTCCTAGTTGGTGCCCCTACGACAAGGGGAAATTAGGGAAAAATGTAGGAGAAGGTGGTCTAAAATGGTTTTTCGCGAATATCTCGGAAACTATGCGTTTTTCAGCGATTTTGCTTCTGCATTAAGAGATCTTACGATTTTTACTCGCGTTGAAAATACGCGTCTTTTGAGCCCGGGTTTATGTCGCTACGACCAATAGGCTAGAAGTTAGCACGTTTGAGGGGTCAAAATTGAGTGATTTTCTGCAGCTTTTTGCTAGAAATGGAAAATTTTACAAAATCGCCGATATCTCGGAAACTAAGCGTTTTTCGGCGATTTTAATTTTTTTTAATATGCTCCATATTACGATTTTTCGAAACATAGTCCATGAAAATACGCATCTTCCGACCCCAGAACCATGCCGCTACGACCAATAGGTCAGGAGATATGGGGTTCAGATTGTCCGATACGTGACTTTGGGACACTTATTTTGGAAAATCGGGCATATCTCCGAAACGGTTCGTTTGTTTTAAATGCGGTTTCTTGCGTTGGATTCAGCACAGAAAAACGCTTTTTTTGAGTCCTAGTTGGTGCCCCTACGACAAGGGGAAATTAGGGAAAAATGTAGGAGAAGGTGGTCTAAAATGGTTTTTCGCGAATATCTCGGAAACTATGCGTTTTTCAGCGATTTTGCTTCTGCATTAAGAGATCTTACGATTTTTACTCGCGTTGAAAATACGCGTCTTTTGAGCCCGGGTTTATGTCGCTACGACCAATAGGCTAGAAGTTAGCACGTTTGAGGGGTCAAAATTGAGTGATTTTAAGCAGCTTTTTGCTAGAAATGTAAAATTTTACAAAATCGCCGATATCTCGGAAACTAAGCGTTTTTCGGCGATTTTAATTTTTTTTAATATGCTCCATATTACGATTTTTCGAAACATAGTCCATGAAAATACGCATCTTCCGACCCCAGAACCATGCCGCTACGACCAATAGGTCAGGAGATATGGGGTTCAGATTGTCCGATACGTGACTTTGGGACACTTATTTTGGAAAATCGGGCATATCTCCGAAACGGTTCGTTTGTTTTAAATGCGGTTTCTTGCGTTGGATTCAGCACAGAAAAACGCTTTTTTTGAGTCCTAGTTGGTGCCCCTACGACAAGGGGAAATTAGGGAAAAATGTAGGAGAAGGTGGTCTAAAATGGTTTTTCGCGAATATCTCGGAAACTATGCGTTTTTCAGCGATTTTGCTTCTGCATTAAGAGATCTTACGATTTTTACTCGCGTTGAAAATACGCGTCTTTTGAGCCGGGTTTATGTCGCTACGACCAATAGGCTAGAAGTTAGCACGTTTGAGGGGTCAAAATTGAGTGATTTTCTGCAGCTTTTTGCTAGAAATGTAAAATTTTACAAAATCGCCGATATCTCGGAAACTAAGCGTTTTTCGGCGATTTTAATGTTTTTTAATATGCTCCATATTACGATTTTTCGAAACATAGTCCATGAAAATACGCATCTTCCGACCCCAGAACCATGCCGCTACGACCAATAGGTCAGGAGATATGGGGTTCAGATTGTCCGATACGTGACTTTGGGACACTTATTTTGGAAAATCGGGCATATCTCCGAAACGGTTCGTTTGTTTTAAATGCGGTTTCTTGCGTTGGATTCAGCACAGAAAAACGCTTTTTTTGAGTCCTAGTTGGTGCCCCTACGACAAGGGGAAATTAGGGAAAAATGTAGGAGAAGGTGGTCTAAAATGGTTTTTCGCGAATATCTCGGAAACTATGCGTTTTTCAGCGATTTTGCTTCTGCATTAAGAGATCTTACGATTTTTACTCGCGTTGAAAATACGCGTCTTTTGAGCCCGGGTTTATGTCGCTACGACCAATAGGCTAGAAGTTAGCACGTTTGAGGGGTCAAAATTGAGTGATTTTCTGCAGCTTTTTGCTAGAAATGTAAAATTTTACAAAATCGCCGATATCTCGGAAACTAAGCGTTTTTCGGCGATTTTAATTTTTTTTAATATGCTCCATATTACGATTTTTCGAAACATAGTCCATGAAAATACGCATCTTCCGACCCCAGAACCATGCCGCTACGACCAATAGGTCAGGAGATATGGGGTTCAGATTGTCCGATACGTGACTTTGGGACACTTATTTTGGAAAATCGGGCATATCTCCGAAACGGTTCGTTTGTTTTAAATGCGGTTTCTTGCGTTGGATTCAGCACAGAAAAACGCTTTTTTTGAGTCCTAGTTGGTGCCCCTACGACAAGGGGAAATTAGGGAAAAATGTAGGAGAAGGTGGTCTAAAATGGTTTTTCGCGAATATCTCGGAAACTATGCGTTTTTCAGCGATTTTGCTTCTGCATTAAGAGATCTTACGATTTTTACTCGCGTTGAAAATACGCGTCTTTTGAGCCCGGGTTTATGTCGCTACGACCAATAGGCTAGAAGTTAGCACGTTTGAGGGGTCAAAATTGAGTGATTTTAAGCAGCTTTTTGCTAGAAATGTAAAATTTTACAAAATCGCCGATATCTCGGAAACTAAGCGTTTTTCGGCGATTTTAATTTTTTTTAATATGCTCCATATTACGATTTTTCGAAACATAGTCCATGAAAATACGCATCTTCCGACCCCAGAACCATGCCGCTACGACCAATAGGTCAGGAGATATGGGGTTCAGATTGTCCGATACGTGACTTTGGGACACTTATTTTGGAAAATCGGGCATATCTCCGAAACGGTTCGTTTGTTTTAAATGCGGTTTCTTGCGTTGGATTCAGCACAGAAAAACGCTTTTTTTGAGTCCTAGTTGGTGCCCCTACGACAAGGGGAAATTAGGGAAAAATGTAGGAGAAGGTGGTCTAAAATGGTTTTTCGCGAATATCTCGGAAACTATGCGTTTTTCAGCGATTTTGCTTCTGCATTAAGAGATCTTACGATTTTTACTCGCGTTGAAAATACGCGTCTTTTGAGCCCGGGTTTATGTCGCTACGACCAATAGGCTAGAAGTTAGCACGTTTGAGGGGTCAAAATTGAGTGATTTTCTGCAGCTTTTTGCTAGAAATGTAAAATTTTACAAAATCGCCGATATCTCGGAAACTAAGCGTTTTTCGGCGATTTTAATTTTTTTTAATATGCTCCATATTACGATTTTTCGAAACATAGTCCATGAAAATACGCATCTTCCGACCCCAGAACCATGCCGCTACGACCAATAGGTCAGGAGATATGGGGTTCAGATTGTCCGATACGTGACTTTGGGACACTTATTTTGGAAAATCGGGCATATCTCCGAAACGGTTCGTTTGTTTTAAATGCGGTTTCTTGCGTTGGATTCAGCACAGAAAAACGCTTTTTTTGAGTCCTAGTTGGTGCCCCTACGACAAGGGGAAATTAGGGAAAAATGTAGGAGAAGGTGGTCTAAAATGGTTTTTCGCGAATATCTCGGAAACTATGCGTTTTTCAGCGATTTTGCTTCTGCATTAAGAGATCTTACGATTTTTACTCGCGTTGAAAATACGCGTCTTTTGAGCCCGGGTTTATGTCGCTACGACCAATAGGCTAGAAGTTAGCACGTTTGAGGGGTCAAAATTGAGTGATTTTAAGCAGCTTTTTGCTAGAAATGTAAAATTTTACAAAATCGCCGATATCTCGGAAACTAAGCGTTTTTCGGCGATTTTAATTTTTTTTAATATGCTCCATATTACGATTTTTCGAAACATAGTCCATGAAAATACGCATCTTCCGACCCCAGAACCATGCCGCTACGACCAATAGGTCAGGAGATATGGGGTTCAGATTGTCCGATACGTGACTTTGGGACACTTATTTTGGAAAATCGGGCATATCTCCGAAACGGTTCGTTTGTTTTAAATGCGGTTTCTTGCGTTGGATTCAGCACAGAAAAACGCTTTTTTTGAGTCCTAGTTGGTGCCCCTACGACAAGGGGAAATTAGGGAAAAATGTAGGAGAAGGTGGTCTAAAATGGTTTTTCGCGAATATCTCGGAAACTATGCGTTTTTCAGCGATTTTGCTTCTGCATTAAGAGATCTTACGATTTTTACTCGCGTTGAAAATACGCGTCTTTTGAGCCCGGGTTTATGTCGCTACGACCAATAGGCTAGAAGTTAGCACGTTTGAGGGGTCAAAATTGAGTGATTTTCTGCAGCTTTTTGCTAGAAATGTAAAATTTTACAAAATCGCCGATATCTCGGAAACTAAGCGTTTTTCGGCGATTTTAATTTTTTTTAATATGCTCCATATTACGATTTTTCGAAACATAGTCCATGAAAATACGCATCTTCCGACCCCAGAACCATGCCGCTACGACCAATAGGTCAGGAGATATGGGGTTCAGATTGTCCGATACGTGACTTTGGGACACTTATTTTGGAAAATCGGGCATATCTCCGAAACGGTTCGTTTGTTTTAAATGCGGTTTCTTGCGTTGGATTCAGCACAGAAAAACGCTTTTTTTGAGTCCTAGTTGGTGCCCCTACGACAAGGGGAAATTAGGGAAAAATGTAGGAGAAGGTGGTCTAAAATGGTTTTTCGCGAATATCTCGGAAACTATGCGTTTTTCAGCGATTTTGCTTCTGCATTAAGAGATCTTACGATTTTTACTCGCGTTGAAAATACGCGTCTTTTGAGCCCGGGTTTATGTCGCTACGACCAATAGGCTAGAAGTTAGCACGTTTGAGGGGTCAAAATTGAGTGATTTTAAGCAGCTTTTTGCTAGAAATGTAAAATTTTACAAAATCGCCGATATCTCGGAAACTAAGCGTTTTTCGGCGATTTTAATTTTTTTTAATATGCTCCATATTACGATTTTTCGAAACATAGTCCATGAAAATACGCATCTTCCGACCCCAGAACCATGCCGCTACGACCAATAGGTCAGGAGATATGGGGTTCAGATTGTCCGATACGTGACTTTGGGACACTTATTTTGGAAAATCGGGCATATCTCCGAAACGGTTCGTTTGTTTTAAATGCGGTTTCTTGCGTTGGATTCAGCACAGAAAAACGCTTTTTTTGAGTCCTAGTTGGTGCCCCTACGACAAGGGGAAATTAGGGAAAAATGTAGGAGAAGGTGGTCTAAAATGGTTTTTCGCGAATATCTCGGAAACTATGCGTTTTTCAGCGATTTTGCTTCTGCATTAAGAGATCTTACGATTTTTACTCGCGTTGAAAATACGCGTCTTTTGAGCCCGGGTTTATGTCGCTACGACCAATAGGCTAGAAGTTAGCACGTTTGAGGGGTCAAAATTGAGTGATTTTCTGCAGCTTTTTGCTAGAAATGTAAAATTTTACAAAATCGCCGATATCTCGGAAACTAAGCGTTTTTCGGCGATTTTAATTTTTTTTAATATGCTCCATATTACGATTTTTCGAAACATAGTCCATGAAAATACGCATCTTCCGACCCCAGAACCATGCCGCTACGACCAATAGGTCAGGAGATATGGGGTTCAGATTGTCCGATACGTGACTTTGGGACACTTATTTTGGAAAATCGGGCATATCTCCGAAACGGTTCGTTTGTTTTAAATGCGGTTTCTTGCGTTGGATTCAGCACAGAAAAACGCTTTTTTTGAGTCCTAGTTGGTGCCCCTACGACAAGGGGAAATTAGGGAAAAATGTAGGAGAAGGTGGTCTAAAATGGTTTTTCGCGAATATCTCGGAAACTATGCGTTTTTCAGCGATTTTGCTTCTGCATTAAGAGATCTTACGATTTTTACTCGCGTTGAAAATACGCGTCTTTTGAGCCCGGGTTTATGTCGCTACGACCAATAGGCTAGAAGTTAGCACGTTTGAGGGGTCAAAATTGAGTGATTTTAAGCAGCTTTTTGCTAGAAATGTAAAATTTTACAAAATCGCCGATATCTCGGAAACTAAGCGTTTTTCGGCGATTTTAATTTTTTTTAATATGCTCCATATTACGATTTTTCGAAACATAGTCCATGAAAATACGCATCTTCCGACCCCAGAACCATGCCGCTACGACCAATAGGTCAGGAGATATGGGGTTCAGATTGTCCGATACGTGACTTTGGGACACTTATTTTGGAAAATCGGGCATATCTCCGAAACGGTTCGTTTGTTTTAAATGCGGTTTCTTGCGTTGGATTCAGCACAGAAAAACGCTTTTTTTGAGTCCTAGTTGGTGCCCCTACGACAAGGGGAAATTAGGGAAAAATGTAGGAGAAGGTGGTCTAAAATGGTTTTTCGCGAATATCTCGGAAACTATGCGTTTTTCAGCGATTTTGCTTCTGCATTAAGAGATCTTACGATTTTTACTCGCGTTGAAAATACGCGTCTTTTGAGCCCGGGTTTATGTCGCTACGACCAATAGGCTAGAAGTTAGCACGTTTGAGGGGTCAAAATTGAGTGATTTTAAGCAGCTTTTTGCTAGAAATGTAAAATTTTACAAAATCGCCGATATCTCGGAAACTAAGCGTTTTTCGGCGATTTTAATTTTTTTTAATATGCTCCATATTACGATTTTTCGAAACATAGTCCACGAAAATACGCATCTTCCGACCCCAGAACCATGCCGCTACGACCAATAGGTCAGGAGATATGGGGTTCAGATTGTCCGATACGTGACTTTGGGACACTTATTTTGGAAAATCGGGCATATCTCCGAAACGGTTCGTTTGTTTTAAATGCGGTTTCTTGCGTTGGATTCAGCACAGAAAAACGCTTTTTTTGAGTCCTAGTTGGTGCCCCTACGACAAGGGGAAATTAGGGAAAAATGTAGGAGAAGGTGGTCTAAAATGGTTTTTCGCGAATATCTCGGAAACTATGCGTTTTTCAGCGATTTTGCTTCTGCATTAAGAGATCTTACGATTTTTACTCGCGTTGAAAATACGCGTCTTTTGAGCCCGGGTTTATGTCGCTACGACCAATAGGCTAGAAGTTAGCACGTTTGAGGGGTCAAAATTGAGTGATTTTAAGCAGCTTTTTGCTAGAAATGTAAAATTTTACAAAATCGCCGATATCTCGGAAACTAAGCGTTTTTCGGCGATTTTAATTTTTTTTAATATGCTCCATATTACGATTTTTCGAAACATAGTCCACGAAAATACGCATCTTCCGACCCCAGAACCATGCCGCTACGACCAATAGGTCAGGAGATATGGGGTTCAGATTGTCCGATACGTGACTTTGGGACACTTATTTTGGAAAATCGGGCATATCTCCGAAACGGTTCGTTTGTTTTAAATGCGGTTTCTTGCGTTGGATTCAGCACAGAAAAACGCTTTTTTTGAGTCCTAGTTGGTGCCCCTACGACAAGGGGAAATTAGGGAAAAATGTAGGAGAAGGTGGTCTAAAATGGTTTTTCGCGAATATCTCGGAAACTATGCGTTTTTCAGCGATTTTGCTTCTGCATTAAGAGATCTTACGATTTTTACTCGCGTTGAAAATACGCGTCTTTTGAGCCCGGGTTTATGTCGCTACGACCAATAGGCTAGAAGTTAGCACGTTTGAGGGGTCAAAATTGAGTGATTTTAAGCAGCTTTTTGCTAGAAATGTAAAATTTTACAAAATCGCCGATATCTCGGAAACTAAGCGTTTTTCGGCGATTTTAATTTTTTTTAATATGCTCCATATTACGATTTTTCGAAACATAGTCCACGAAAATACGCATCTTCCGACCCCAGAATCATGCCGCTACGACCAGTAGATGGTAGGTTAAGCGTGTCACAATTAAAACGCAGGCACATCTGACTGGGTCAGCAGCTATTCTCTGCTGGACTCGTCAGATGGCAGATGCCTGCAACAGATAAAGTCAACACAAATATAAAACAAAACACAAACACACAAAGGTCCTTTTCAGGACCATCAATGCAAGGTAAGTATGTGTCTCGATTGAAACACATAATCCGCCACACTTCGAAATTTTTCAATAAACTCTGAAGCACCAGGCCACCAGAAAAGCCAGCAGCACAAATAATCGCACGCTGATGTAAATCAAAATTAAGCAGTTCTCAGAATCACATTCACAAAAGCAGACACAATCAATCGCACAATCAGTGCCTACGTGGCGGCATCAGATTTCTCAGAATTCCGTTTATTTTTTCCTTTTTTAAAAGTTTTGCAGTGACACCCCTGAAATGTTGCTTTTTTGCGATGCTGCCGGGAAGTGTTTCACGGAAGTGGCGTTTTGTAGGAAATCTAGTGAATTTTGGCGAGTTGCGTGGCGGTAGCCCTCTGAGATGATAACGATGAGTGCAAGCGTGACTCAGTCATCATTTCCAACCCCATCCCCATTTTTGAGGACATCATCACACCCAGACGACACATGTCAATATGTTTACGAAAACAATTTCGTCACGGTAATCGGATGAAATGAAATTCCACACTAAACACTTTCCCAAGCCCGCCACCGTCGCGTACGGATTTACAAGGATTACAACGCAACCGACTCATAATTCCTTTCAAATAATAATTTCTAACCTCTGCCGTCGTCGTCGGCTATTGTCCGTCCCGCCGAAGAAAGGATTGCAGAAAACATGAAGCGCTGTCGTCACCTTTGTGTGTCACAAGAAAGGACGCATTGATGGGTCATATCATAACGGTGTGATGTGCATTGCGTCTTCCGTGCGTCTTCCTCTCTTCCACTGTGCCGCAATCGGTCGTCTTGGTTGGCTAAACAAAAAAGGATTCGATTCAAACAAAGCGCCCAGCTTATGATGTCACTGACAGGCACAACAACACCAAGGACTGCAAGGACTGCAACGACTGCCATGGAATCTAATTATCTTCGAGGAAATGCATCCCGCCTGAGAATGCCACCGCACTCCATTAAAAAACCCACCAGGAGACGTTCCAAATGGAATTCGTTTCCAATACCTCCGCATGTCGGCCGGTTGAGTGATGGACGAGACGTCTGTTGTGACAGCACGCATTGTTAGCTGTCGTGTCTTCGATTGTCTTGTCTCTCTCGGGCTTGCTCATTTTTTCCGGTGGACCGTCAGCGGCTTTCCCAGGTGAGGGGAACGCACACAATTTTCCACGGGTAACAACGTCCCGTCACTGTGATTGGTTTTATATTCAAATTACCACCGAGGATGCGAGGATGCACAGTTTTTTTTTCTTGTGTTTTTCTGCTGTTTGTTTGGGTGATGTTTTGACACTCCATAAAGAATGCGGAAAAAAACGGAAAAGATCCCGACATGAGCTGCAGCCTTTTGTCTGGGAGCCGTGGGTCATGAAAAGCAATGGATTCGAAGGATACGAGCACATTATTCAAATCAAATCGTCATAATCCTTACAAATTGGAAAATCATTAGCAACGTTGCATCGTGTCCTTCTCACAGAATGGAAAGTAGTCCGCATTTTTTTTCCTCGATCTTCGACGGGGTGTGGTGATCGGGAGAGAGGAGGATGTTCCAAGGATTATCAGAAAAAAATGTGAGGAGTCTGTAGCTCTCTAACGAAAAGAACTCCACGACGTTCATCTGCTCAGTCCTCGTGTTGGGTGCCGCTGGCGTGGGTTTTTCTGCTTTGCCACGATCGCGAGGATATGTCTAGGAAGTCAAACTGATCTCAGCATACACAAGCCAACAGTCGACGCAATGTCTTTGGGACAGCCCTTGCTGTCGTTCGTCGAACATCACTGTGATCGAGATGATTGCACGATCGTCCCGACAGGTCAGGCGCCTGCTGAGTTTTCACGACCGAGGACCCGAAATTCAACCATAAACTCCCTTGAGCGATCGTCCTCGCTGATCGGTGCTGCCGATTAAACGGATGCAGTGGACGCTGACCCACCAGGTGCCCTGCAAGATTTACGGGCAAATCTTTGATTTCCGACAAGTCGTTGCTCCTTGTCATCGGCGCTGATGTCTCACTCCAGAAGCCATCTTCGAGGAGATCGCAAACAGGGCTGTGTGCCCGCTCGCGATCGCACCAAAAAACCCGTCGCTTCCGAGGCATCGGCGCCTCGGGTTGGCAAACAATCAGGAACAACTTCGCATCCACAAGCCCAATCACTTTCTGCTCGCAATCCCTAACCCCATCGCGGCATCATTGAACCCGCGCCGCAGGCACTTTGCCGAGGTAAACACGCGGCAGCCAAAGATTTCGGTTAACAATCAGCCGACCGGCAGTGCGCAGGACTCGCTCAAGGATAACATCAATTAACCGAGGTTTCGATGGCGGTGGTTCCCACGCGCTTCCGCGTTCTGCATCGCCAAGCGCGCATTGAGTGCCAGTGCGGAGCGTTTTGCGTAAATTGTCGTGGATTTCGAGCGGCGAATGTAATTACCCACGTTTTGCCGTTCGGTTGCTTCTCCCTTCTTTAATGAGAAAAGCAATTAAATGACAAAAAAATAAGAAAAAAATTGCCTACGATGAGACATTGAAAGGATACGTGATCAGGAAGGAAGGAAGGACGCAGTCGAGTGATGGTTAATGTTTGGAACGAGAATGTTTTCCTTGGAAGGCGTTTGAATCTCTTGCGGTGCGGAGGATGGCGCGGCCGATGGATGGGAGATTTGATATGAAATTCAAGCCATGCGAGACTTTTTGGCAGTTCTTCGAAGGTGACTGGGGTGCGTTTCCTTTTTTTTTGTGGTTTGCACTTTGAATTGTCTCAGTATGGAATGTTGGACGTGTGAGCCTTTCGTGATGGTCTGCGACTGAGCTGGGCACTCGGGGATGCGTCCCAGGCATCTCAGGCGTGATTGCAGTTCTCTGAGTAAGAGGCGGAGTCGCTGCCTTCGATGGTAGATTCTGTGGAACGTAGATCGTGAGACTTGAAGGTGTTTCGTTTGAAACTGCCTCAAATCTAGGACTCTACATTGACTTAAAGAACAGTCCTAGCTATGAGCGTCCTTCCAATAGTTCGCTGGACAGTTTTGAAGCACCTATGTGGAATGTGGAACGTAGGGTCGCTCTCGATAGCAGCAGAATACTTTTGCCATTTTTTGGAAGAGATCGAGTACTCTCTTCCAAAAAATGGCAAAAGTATGCTGCTGCTATCGAGAGTCTGTGGCGAACCATAAGACTTTTCTTGAAACTTTCGGTCGAAGGCTGAGTCCATGTGGAACGTGGAACGTAGGGGGTTAAGATTTTTTCTAGAAATGGCCAAATAAACTAGGATGCTCTAGGCACCTTAGCAAAATGTGATAAGAACAAGGAGACTCCTTCTTGAAGTTATCAGCAGGAGGTACCGTCCATGTGGATTGTGGAACGTAGGGCGCTACCATGTTTTTTTTTGCTTGAAAATGCCAGAAGAAAACTAGGATGCCTCTGGGATCGACTATGTACTTCGAACTAAAGACCCCTTCCTGAAGCTAACAAGGATTGCCCTTCCTGAACCTCTCTGTAGAACGTAGCGTCCATGTGGAACGTGGAACGTAGGGCGCCGACCAAATTCGCAAGAAATGCCTAAAAAACTAACACGCTGCCCGACTCAAAATGCCCTCCCATCAATGAGGATGCCCCTTCCCAGTTCCCCGAAGGAGTTCGCGCCCAGAGGCACCCTTCCCTGTGGAACGTGGACCATAAGACGTCAAATGCCTCGTTTTTTTTCTTTCCTAGAAAAATGCCACAAAACTAGATCACTGCTGTAAATCACAAAACAATACAATTCTAATGATCTCAATCACCTCCACATTACGGGCCGTCTGCCAAAAAGGACCTCGAACAAAGGAAACGGGAGGATACACACACACACACGCACGCACCCCACACCACAGTGCAATCAGACAATTGTGCAAAAATGAGAAGAAAGAAAAAAAAAAATCACGAACCAAAGAGAAATCCAGAGCAAACAACATCCATCCGGACGGATGAGAATTTATGGCGTTCGCCGAGGACACCGACAGGATGTCGTAACTTTTGAAACAAAATCGACACGAAAACAATGAAAATCTCAAGATGATCAGCTATGAGAACGTCCTTCATTAGTGCTCTTGTTTCCTTTGAAACCGCAACCAAACCCTCCCCCTCCCCCCTTGCCGGAGAGGGACTTATGCAAATGTCCTGTGGAATCGACAATCGATTGACAAAACAATTTACTGCTTGTCCACACGATCGGCTGGTTTTGTCCGTCCGGATCTTGATCGTTAATTGGGTGCTAGTTGCATTCGAATGCCGGCTCGACTGAGCCGGTTAAATAGCCCGGAAATAACGAGATGACAAAATTTGAATTCATCCACTTTCTCCTTGTCGTCGTCGTCGGGATTTTCTTCACTTCACACAGCCCTTCGCCCTTTCACTCGTCGGAGCGAGAGAGAGTGAGGGCCGATGCATGCATACCGCAACTAATTCGAAAGTCGTTTCGCTTTCAAATTCACTCGTCGATTTGGATTGTTTTCCCTTAAAAAAGAACAAGACACGGGATGGGAGAGGACATTGATAGGGTTTTGATTTATTTCTCAATCGGTCCACAAAGGACTTGTGCCGAATGGATTATGAAAGGGTTTTTGTGTTAAGTGCGAATTTTTATTGCGAATTTGCTGATCGATTTGAATTGAGTTCTCTGTTTTTTACGACCGCCGTGGGGTGGTGTTTGTTGGTTTTTTTTTTTGGCTAAGCAAACACAACTGATTTATGTCCTTTGCGGTGAATGGATGTGATGGTCGTAAATCTGGAACGTGATTCGGAATGTTGAAAGGATTCGTGCGATCGGATGATCAAATGAACCGATCGGGGGATTGCCGGAGAGGCAAAGGAGTGCTAAGCGATGGAAGAAATGTTGCCCATCGCCTGCGAATCAATTTAGAACCGATTTCTGAGAAAGGAAACGGAGTTGTAGCAATTTCTTTGCCCTGGCGCCCAACACAGGGGCTTTTGTAAACTGCTCCACCATCTCATCCGATTTACGACACCATATCCAGTGCCGCCGGACTGTCTACAAAAAAAGGCAGCCCTTCGCGAGGATCGCCACGATCACCGTCGAAAATAAGCACCAGTCGTCAGGAGCTGCGTTCCACAGAACGTAGGTACACGTCTTAAGAGGAGACACTGCCGCCAGTTATAGAGTCATCACGTCGAAGAGCATGCTGTGGAGCACGAGGACTTGACATAGGCTCGATCGTGGCAAGCATGTGATCGTGCCCGGTACGATGTTCATCATAATGCGCCGGAGGAAGAGTATGGAGATCAACCTCGCCTCCACGAGGACAAGGACGAACTCATTAAAGTGGAGTAGGACGAGGACGATAAGAAGGGGACAACGACCAAGAAAAGGACGAGGACGAGGACTAGGACTAGGACTAGGACTAGGACTAGGAGTAGGAGTACGACTAGGACCAGTAGTAGGACTAGTACTGGAACTACGACTAGGTCTGGAACTAGGACTAGGACTTGGAATAGGACTAGGGCTAGGAGGAGGACTAGGAAAGAACTCGGACTGGGAAAATTACAAGGACTGGGACGAGGACAAGGACGATGACGCGATTGTGAATCGGGAGACCAAGACGCGGAAAAAGAAGGAGAAAATGAAGACGAGGAGGAGAACAAAACCAAAAAAACAGACTAGGACGAGAACGATGATCATGACCAGGACGAGAGCGAGGATGGCCACGACAAAGGCGATAATGAGGACTAGCACAAGAAAACGAAAATTAACACAAGGACGAGGATGATCATTAACTCCTCAAGGGTACTTGTGTTCTCCAAGGTTGACTAGAAAATTGAATAAACGCCTGCCCTCGATCAAAGGCCCGCCACTTGACGCCTCGAACTCAACTCATTTTCCCTTGATGATTGCTCCTTCTTTTCTGACGCAGGCTCTAGGACGACACGTAGATGCCGTGGGATCTCCTACTTGTACCGTCTTTTCGATTAAAAACGTGTCAAGTCATGATGCCCACTTCAGGACGCCGACGCGTGGAGACTCCATCGGCGATCTCAACCACGTCTACGTTCGATCCTTCCCAAGATCCATCGAGGACACTCCGTTGCGTGATCCTTCGCCTGCCCGTTGCAGGTCCTAAAAAAACAATCCACCGCAATGCAGCTCCTTCACGACACGATCCCCCGGGGTCTGGGTCCAGGTCGGTTACAAGAGTCGTAACCGAGTGATTTATTCCCACAGGAGTAGAATCAATATTGTCCTGAGACCAATAAAAAACTAAGAAAAACATCTCAAAGGACGACTGTTTGGTCAGTCAGAACGCAACTAGCGTCGCCAGCGAGGACGTGGGACGTGACTCCCCGCCGGGGAATACCTGGCTGACCACTAGCAGGTACCCGCTGACCCATGCGCAGCCTTTCCCCCGCAATCCTTCCCTAATTGCCCTCGCAACCTGTCACACGGAGGTGATAAAATCACACAAATCCCACATCGCGACCAACAATGCGTTCGGCGGTCCTGTTGCACATTAAATCCGAAAAGGAGCAAGCCTCCACCCGCTGGCCGAGGGTCTGTTTGAGTTTTACTCTCGGCATTCCACCCTCTCGCGCTCTCTAATGGAACTTCCTAATTTGATATGATCAATCAGAGATTTTATCGTCACAAGAAAAAGAAAAACCAACGTTTCTCGTATCTGAGTGCGACGCACCACTGCAACTCGGAGTGAATGAAACCGGCGACCAGTTGCCGGAGGGAGACGCTGCAGTTGTCTGCCTGCTCTTTCGCACTGCAGGCGCAGCGCCGCAGCGGCCAGGTAAGCGGGGTGAAAACAACCCCTGGATGCAGTCGAGTCCGCGCCAGTCGGCAGCCCGCTATAAGGCCGGCGCTGCGCTGGAAATTCGTCAGTTGAGCATCGTTTGCTGTCGAGTGCAGTTCGTCGTTTTTTGAATTTTGAAGAAAGCGCAGCAACAATGTTGAAGTGGTCAGTAACGCAGCAGCAGCACCGGCTCTCGGAGTCGACGTCCACCGAGAATATCACGCTGAGGACTCCGCGCCTGTCGCCGACGAAGCGACGCAGGCGCCGCGCTACCATCGCCAACAAGGAGAACATCGTCACCTCGACGCCGATGGGACGGCCCGCGCAGCAGCGGTATCGCTACAGTCCCCTGGTCCTGGCCCCACTCACGGATATCCTGAACATCACGCCAGAGTCTGCCGAACGGCCTCCGCGACCGGAGCGTGCCATCCCTCAGCAGTACGCCTCGACGCTGCCCAAGTTCGAGGAGGAATACTCGCCGAGCACCCTCCTACCGGGTCGCGTCCTGGCCATGCGGGGACTCCTGCCGGACACGTACCTCGGGAACCCGCGCTACTTCACGACACCCGAAGTGCCACGGACCAGCGCGCCGAAGCCCCTGCCGCAGAAGCGCAAGCTGGACATGGAGTTCGCCGATGCCACCGCGGAGAACATCGCCGCCACGCCACTGCCCCCATCGAAGATCGACCTCACCTCCACCGAGATGGGCGACCAGACGCTGGACAAGCTGATCGACGCGATCCTCGAGAGCGCCTGCAAGGACAAGAAGAAGAAGCCGCGCAAGAGCTTCAACCTCCGCCGTCGGGCCCTGCTGAAGACCGCCGAGGAGAGCGTCGACCTGGTGCTGTCGCCGTCGTACGCCCGAGCCGACGATCCGGCCAGTGACCTGAGCTTCCTGCGCGTCGAGGCCGTTGACGATGTGATCGAGTGCGAGTCGACCTACCAGAACCCGGTGAAGAAGCTGAAGACTGCCGACGACGACTGCGCCAAGTACTTCGAGATCGGCCTCGCCCTGCCGTCGATTTATGTTTGAGAGGGCCGATGCACCGCCGCCAGCACCACCACTGACTGGGGGGAAAAGCACGCTTATTAGGTTTAAGTTACGTTTCTATTTGTCGGTTAATTTATTCTATTTATTTGTACATACACTGTTGTAGTCCGTAAGTCCTAGTGGTAGTCGTTATTTCCGATGAGAAAATAAAACACTTATTCAATGGAAATGAAATTGGTTTCTTTTTTGGGAAAGGGGTTGGGTTTGTTGGGGGGTTCTTTGGTGGTTGACTTTTTGATTTTCAGGATTTTTTTAGAATTTAGTTACTTAAAGGGAAAAGCGAGGATCTAGGCGGAGGGAGAGGCTTGTTTCTAGCTCATGCGCCTATGACTTGTGGACAATCACGCTACAGGCGATACGAGGGATCATAGAAGCCTTATGGAGCTGCTCCTGGTCACAACAGAGTAAGTGAGTGGCTTCGACTAGAATTTCCTTAGTTCGACGAGCAGGAGTCTAGAGCAGAGCGTCAGTGTTCGCACTCTAACTGCCCCAGCTGTAGTCAGCTCAGCCTTCTCAAGGTTGCCATGGGTGCAATGAATAGTGACGGGTTCCAAGACTCCTCGACATCCTCGACTGTTGCAAACCACACACGAGCCTAGAAGTCATTTTCACTTCGTTGACTGCTTTGACACTCCGTGGTGGACCTGGGCTTCAGCCGTGCCATTTGCCTCTCCACATACCCAGGGTCTAGGGCTAATATCCTTCAGCTACGTACGTCCACCCGATTAAGGTCCCATTCCAGCTGCAGTTGGAGTTCCTTCCTCGCCTACAATCCAGAATCTGCGGCTAGAAGGTCATCTTGATCGTTTAGGAATGAGAAGAGGTAAGAAGAGACTTTCTAGAGCGGCCTGGAGATATCTGGAGCGTTGTTCACTCACATCTCCCTTGACTGATGTCTGGTGCTCTGTTGGCCAACTTCTGTTGTGGACATAGCCTGCAAGTGGCTTCAGATCTTCTCGGCTTCTGACTTCAGAAAGGCTGCCCATCACTTCCTCTGTCACAGTCCAAGTCGCTCTCATTTCGTCGACGACTGCCACGGTTTAACAAAAAAACTAACACACATCTCTTTTAAAATTTATAAGGACAACATACTTACGTATCAGAACGGCAACCCATGGAGGGCGGTGAACGAAAGCATGTCAATGGGTGGGATGAGGTGGGCATGGTTGGGGGGTGGACCCGTGCCCGAGCAATTGCTACCTTCCATCGGCAACGGGCCTGGACACGCTGCATCCAGTCATCAAGACCAAGCTGTCTTACATCCGCGATCACTTGGTTTTTCCACCAGAGGTTCGGTCTTCCTTTCGATGGTCATCTTTGCTAGAGCATTATTGTGTCCATGAGCTTGATGTAGGCGAGTCAGCGAAGTCGACAGATGGGTTCTGTCTCAGCCTATAGAGTTCGCTGACGTGTCTTCTCCTCCAGTTGCCTTCCTCGCTGACGAAACCTCTTTTCCGACGTAGACTGTCCATTCCTAAGGCACTAAGAGCTTCGAGCACGTCCAGCTTTCGACTAAATAAAGCAAGCACAACGACCTATCCTCTAACTAACCCAACAAAGCCTCTCTACAATAAGCTAGTTTCACTCGCACATCACGTCGCCTAAACGAGTTAAAGGAAGACCTTGACAGGCCCGTGGAATGATCCGGAGGTTCATGAAATTCGAACTGATCCTGGAAAAAGGCTCAGCACCGAATTTCAGACAGTCTGCCGAACTCTGTCCTGTCACAGACTAAAGTCCAAGCATGAAGCACTCGTGGCTATGGACAACTAACGCTTCAGTGTCTGGTCCGAGACAAGGCCGTAAACGCAGTTGACGAGATGTATTCAGAGGAACGTCGAAATCACAAAAAGCAACCAAGCCACCTCTGTGGTGTCTCTGCTTCAACTCCTCGTCTCGAAGTGGCTTGAGTGCTTTCCTTCAACGCTCCTTCAAGTGTACCACGACAACTGTCTGCCCGTCCGTTTCTGTCTACTTCACGACCTTGTCTACGCCTGTCCCGAAAAGTGGTTTGTCCGTAGTGAGATTTTGGTCACGATGTCGGTGATCCGCTGTTCGGCGCACTTATTCGGTTGTAAGGACACGAGGCAACGGCTCCCTAGCCCAGCAGCAAATGGTCCGGAACCTCTGCTATGGACGGGTGAATACTTGAGGAGCTGATCAACAAATGGGCCATAACGAAGGACCATCGAAGGTGCCAAGGTGGTCAGCCATGCAACCATGCAGGAAATCATCGTTAGCTGCTGTTGCGATGGACTCACTACTTGTGCGAGGTCCTTGAAGAGGGAGGAACTTGAAAGATAGAGCTGGCTGTCTGTCAGTGACGGGAGGAAGGAGAGACCATCAAACACCCGGTATTGACCACGAGATGGAATGAAGTCAACGTTGAGTGGAAGGCCCGTTCGTGGGTTAGATCTCCTCCAAGGTATGACAAATTGGGAACATTCAAAGGGTCGCCTTGACTCAGAGGACTAGTGAGAGATGACCGAAAAGGCGCTCAGGACTGTGGCACAAAATGAACGGCTGTTAAACCCATTTTCTTCGTCCCTGGATAAGAGGGCTTCCTGGCTTCTGGAGCCGCCTGACTCAAGAAGGATAGGACGGCAAAGAATATACTGAGACCGAGTTTTCGTTGATCACAGAAGCATGCCTACTTGGCCTTGATGAGTGGAGGCAGAGTGGATGGAATCATCAAGGCAGCTTGTGCCATCAGCAACAAAATAGACACACAAACAAGAATTTGATAAGAAGGAGGCCCAATTAGGACCCTAATTCAAATGGACAAGCAAGAAACACGATGACATACCACAAGGTTCCATCTGGACACCTCTACTATTCCCCCCGCAGATGTTGATGATGTCAAACTTATCTTCGCGGTTACAAATCACTCGTCCGATCAATTGAATTATTGGCACATCGCAACCTCCCCGGATTCGAAGACGATGACAAGCACGAGCACGATCACGAGCACGATCACTAGCACCTTGTGCTGCTCCTCCTCGTCCTCTGCAGAGTCCCTCTGTTTACCTGTTCACAAAACTCTGTTTACTCATGGTCCTCCTCCGATCCGTTGCGGAGATAGAATTTCTTTCCAATTGTCACCGTTGTCATCTCGGAATAATTCAATTATCGGGGCGCGTCAAAACAGCAACCTGCTGCAAGCGTGCAACGAACGAAAACGAACACACTCGGGTCGTAATCCCACTTGAATGGGAAAGCAATTGCTTCTCGCTCACCCTCGACCAGAGCGGCGGACACGTGCCGTGCCTACAAATCGGCAGATCCTTCCCGTCGAGAGCGAGAGAAAGATGTGCTAACAAGTGTCGTTGTTGGTTCCACTAATTGATTCTCTAGTGGTTCCATCTGTTCCGATGCCAGAGCTGAGCCACCGGCATGCCACGATGACGATGCAGGTAGACTGGGGACACGAAATGCTGGCGCGCGGCATGCGGAAGTGTGGAAATGCTCTCGAAGTGGCCATGACAAATTGGAGGAGCCCTCATCGAGTGCAGACGCATTTCGCTTGACGATCCGGTTGTATACGAGACAGGTCCGGGAATTTACGAGCCGAACCCTTTCCCGACGGACCCGTCAGATGGTGGATAATCCGTTCCATGGGACGGATGAAGCGGGCGTCGAAGCGGTTAATGGGACGTTTGACACGCACCCAGGCGTGGACAGAAGGCGCTCTGTGGGATGGACTGTGAATGCGAATGGAAGGGCTGGGCCCTGCTGGGCGGCCGATCATCGGTGATCAGTGATCGAGGATGATCTGTGGACGGACTCGTAACTCATTTTGAGAGGCGACAGGAGACACGGGGCATCAATCAATTGGGAGCAAGAACTGGCGAGCAGGTGGAAGGGTTTGCGAAAGGATGTGGATCAAGATTGGACAGGAGCTTGACATGCGGATCAAGATCAGCAGGAGAGGAGGCAAAAGGTCTCACTGCGATCATCATCAGCGTCTGGCGTGTAGTCTAAGACTTCACAACGCAACAGACACAGCAGACAACTTCCACCATTCATCTCAGATCACCCAAGTGACACTGATTGCCTGGCAAAAAGCCATAGCCCCTCTTCCAAAAAATAAAAAACTGCCGCTGCACCAACTTCTGGTTTTCAATTAGCGACATCATTCATCTGCCATCTCTCCAGCTAAGGCGAGGCCCTCACTCAGCCCCCAGCGAACGAGTACACACAACGAATCCTTCCGCAAGCGAAAAGTGGATCGAAAAGGGGAAAGGACACAACTCGGCATCGTTCTCTCAGTTTGCTGGGCGTGATTGTGAAAATTTCGCAATGAATGCGAATTGCGATTGTGGTTAATGGCTGGAGGATGTCTCAAGGAAAACATGTAATCAGGAAGGAAACCCATTCAAATGGAAATCCCTCGACGAAACTAAGCTAACATCTTGTGCACCCTTGGGCGCTGGCTTGCCGTCTGTGCGTGTGTGCGTGCGTGCATACCTGAGGGATGCCTGTGTGAAATGAATTTTTTTGGCAAACTCCTGCACAAGATTTGGCAACACAGTTGCATTCAGGCAGGCAGCAAGGATTTCTTTTTCTTCTTTTTTTCGGGGTTTTTGTTTACTCTGAATGAAATGTTGATCCTGTTTTTCTTGTCAGCCTCGCAGTCGTTGTTCGGGAAGAAGTTATGTCAACAGAGGCACTTCCGGATCTCAGACAGCTTCCCAGGCGAACACCTTTTCCCATCCGACGGAGCTCGCGCGCTGCGTCTCCTTCTCGGTGGGCAATTAAAAAATCCTTAAATATTAATAAGCCCCGAGATAATCCCCGCCCGGGAATGGTTCTTAGGCAAATTTCTCTCTGTCACCACTGAGCGGCTGAGCGGCTTGTTGTCGGGCTGGCCCCCGCTGGGCCTGGTACGTCTCTCACCACATTCGCGCGTGCTCTGGCCAGGCTGCAACCCTTTCGGGGTTTTGCATGTTCGAGGACATGGGTAAACAAATCGCGGTTGGAGATGTCAATTAGTGTGCTTGTATCGATCGGAGCCGTTTGCGGGGCCTTGTGGGGTGCGGCCGCAGTGAGAGGCCCTGTTGCGAAGATTATCATGTAATCGGAGAAAGTTTTGCCCCGTGAGTGGAAAATTGAGGGAGAGGCGTGCCGGGAAATTAGCATTTGAACGAAGTTGTAGCGTAAGGCAGCTCCTGGCCTGAAATGTAACAAATTTTTAAAAAATCGCTTAAAATAGCGATTTTCGGAGATTCTGCTTACCGTTGACCTTTTTAAGGTGTGGTAGAAAATGGTTAGACCTTTCTATAGAGGCCTCACGGATGCAGCTGCGACCAGTAAAAAGTAGGAAGATAGGCGGAGAGAGTGAACAAAATTACAAATTTTACGAAATCGCGAAAGCTAAGCGATTTTCTGCGATTTCGCTTGTCATTGACCTGACCCTTCTTTTGAGCCCAATGCCATCCCGTTGTGACCCCTGAAGAGTAAGAAAAAGTGTCGTCGAAGCCATCTCCTCGAGAGAGTGAAAAACATCAAGATCGCCATCAAAGTCAAATGATCGCGATCCTCTCAAGACCCTTCCTTTCACAATGAGAACCGAAAAATCTACATCTTGTCCACTTAATCCGCAAAATCCGCACAATAATCTCCCCCAAAACCCATGTCCTTCGCTCTGCTGGCAAATCCCAAATCGGATTTTCACTTTTCGCTTGATTTCCTCCTGAGAGCTGCGACACCAACCGACGGAGACACCCTAGAGAGCGAAAGCGGTTCGCAGGTGAGGTGATGTCTCTGCCTTGCCACGGCACAGGACACGTTTGTGCCCTCATCAGCAGGGCTCAGGATGAGAAGATGCAATTCCCTCTCGAGAGGTCCTTGAATGCCGCAACACACACTGGACGTGGACAGATGTCTTCATTGCAATTCAATTGATTGACAACTCTCACTCTGTCTTCTCTGTTTTGGTTTTGCCGTTCGTCCTTGATGAAGTCATCGGGGGCTGGGACCCGACTGAGAGGACGACTTCATTAATTTTGACAGCAGCACAAAAACACTGAACAAGAAATGGTAATCCACGGCACATCCTTTGCTGCTGCCTAATGGATTCCGGAATGAAAGACTGCGTGGATACATTGTTGCTGCGACCAAAGTTCGATGAAAGGTCGGGCAGATCACAGGCGAAACGACGCATATACGCATATGCGCGGGTCGCTCTGCCGTGATTAATGGAGACCGAGTGAGTCGGCGAGTTTCGATGTTGAATGGGCTGATGATGCCGAGAGACGGTCTGTCGTTATTCACGCAAATGAAGGTCGGTCGGGCAGACTGACTGTACCCGGGAGACTTGGCAATTTTCTGACTTAAATCGAACCAAGAGACGCTACACAATCTGACAGCTTCTCGCTGAGACTCCCTTAGACAGCCTATCACCGCTGGCAACTGAGCCCGAACACCACACACCACCTCCATTCGAACACGATTCCGTTTAAAAAGTCATTCAAACCCGTCCCGAGGGTGCGCGGCACCCCGCGCCATTCGCTAATGAAACAACTGACGCGTCCTCCCCGGCACGGCCGGACTCAATCATTTAGCATTAAATCAAACACCCGTAGCCACCCCATCTGCAATCCAGTTCCCTCAGCCACTTCCCAACCCACTTTTCTCTTTTTTTTGTCATATTTCTGGATTCGCGTTCATTATGCAAATGAAATGCCTTTCTCCGCGTAACCCACATTCTCATTCAACGGCCAAGGGAAGTCAATCAAAACAGGCCGGGAACACTTGAAATCGGCGCGCAACCCCAGACAACTTTCCCTTTACGGCCGATTACACCCGTCACTCGGGACGAGCGTCCTGTCATCGGTGACACACGACTCCAGTCGCAACGAGTCAATTATCCTCCACGCACCGTGACAGATGAAAGCATAAGTTGCGCAGTGATACGCTGGCACCGCTCTGCGCCGTGCAGTCCTTCACCCTCGCCACGTCGCAGGGTGGTGCATCGGAACATGTCCTGTTTCAGTTGCGATCGCAACAATAGCTTACGGCGAAATTACCTCACTCGGGACGGGGAATGCATATTTTTTTGGAACTTTCATCCCTTTTTTTTGGAAAAGTGGAAGAAAGTGGAATTTGTTTGTTTGCGCTTTTGTATTTGTTTAATTGCACATCCTTTGTGAGTCGGTCGGTATTTTCCGGTTTTCCCCGGATTACCCCGGTGGAAAGCTGTTGTTTGTTGATGCAGGACACACGCGTGGCTGGTCTGCAAAACCTGTTTTCCTCGATTGGGATCGGCTCAATTCGAAAGCAGTCCGGTGTCCCCTTTTGTTTGTGCGCGGACTGGGATTACAGGGAATTTGGCTGGTGGCTGAGAGTGGCTGAGAGTGGCGGCGGAAATTGATCTCGTTGAAGTTAATGGTGACAACGCGTGTCGCAATTAGCCGGCATTGTGGCGGTAATCAAACGCTGGAGAGGCGATTGTCAGGAGTGGACGATCGATGAGGTGGCGTTTGGAAGAGAGAGCGATGAGACTCTGGGTGGTGTCATGACTAACTTAAACCGTCATCTTGAAGCAATGAGGCACTGATGATGGACGAATTCGCCGTGATGCGGATGGCAAGGCTCAGTGCAAGTTCCTCTAGAGAGCGCTTCAAAATGTCGGCATGTGATCATCCATCGTCGTTTAGTTAAAAAATAATCGAATTGAAGGCTTCTTGTTCTCTGACAGGACCCGACGGTTGTAAGTTCCCTTACTGAGCGAGTCAGAATTTGAAACTTGTTCAAAATTTTTCTCAAAATGAGGAAACTAATAGCTCTACTCCTCATGTCCATCCACCATCCACCTCATATGTGCAATTTTGACCGTCGACCAGCGTATGAGGCCACGGGCATTTCCTTTTGAACGGTGCGTCAAAATTTCGACTTCTGGTCAAACTTTGTCTCAACATTAGGAAACTGACGCTCCGCACCTTGTGTCGCTCCACACCTTGTGTCGCTCCATCCTCCTCTAGCTGGTCCTTACACATTTTTGCCCGGCAAAGACCAGTTAATGGTTCTTTTTGAAGGGCGCCTCAAAATTTTCTGGCCAGAATTTGCGAATTGACAGATCTTCGGCTTATGTCCCAATGTCCTCGAGCTCGATTTTATCATCTCCTCATGACAAACGAGGACTTGACAAAGTGCGTCAGAATTTGGATCATGTTGTCAAAATTTGTACCTAAAGGTAGGAAACTGAAGCCTCTGTCTCCCATCAAAGTGACTCGCAGTCCTCTAGCCAACCTGATCTGTTTTGGATGACAAGCGAGCACGGCCATAAACAGAGTGAGTCAAAAATGTGGTCCACAATTTGATCAAACTGACGACTGCCTTCCTTGGCCCTGTAGCCGGACACTCTTGGTATGTGACGAGGAAAGGACTACTCCCCAGACTCTTAACACAGAGAGCGTCGAAATTTTGACTGACAGCAGTTTGCCCTATGAGAGACCCTTGTCCTCCACCCGTGCCTGATGACTGTCTGAAGGCACACGAGCACTTGCAAGTCAAAATTTGGACCATTTGCCAAAGATCGTGGTAAACTGACCACTATGCTCCTTCAAAATATGTCCACTTCCTCTAGCTGAACTCTCTCTAGTTTCACACGGAGAGGGAGCACTCACAGGAGACAGTGTGTAGAGCATCTGAAAATTTGGACCATTGTTCAGAATTTGTTCCAAAATGAGGAAACTGTCGTATTTCTGTCGAAAGCCCAGATCTGATGGGCAATGATCCCTTCTCCCAACTTCTTAGAGCTAGCATGGCCATCCCATCGGAGGAGTCGATTTAGGACGAAGAGCATTAACACTTGGGCCAACTTCCTAGAGCTAGCATGGCCATCTCATCAGAGGGGTCAATTTAGGACGAAACGCTTTCATTCTCATCGAACTGGTCCTTGGTTCTTGGGAAATCCTCTAATCACCAACATCCCAACCAAATTAACAAACAAGTGGGAACACCATCAGCCACCCTGCGGTCAGCCAAATTAAACATCTCTCAAAAAGAGTCAACCCCAACGACCGACTCCTTTCAAAAACCCCTGTTCGTCTGGATAATCACTGATCTGACAAGACTAAGTCGCGACTTAACGCCACGGATCCATGGAAACCAAACACCAGCAGCTGTTCGTTCGTCTCGCCCAGACACTGCTTCGCCACAAAAAAAGAGAAGAGAAGAAAAAAACCAACCAAAAGGAATAGGATTATCCTTCCCTGAGTGCGTTTCAAAATCAATTTCAATCGTTTTTTCCTCAAAAACACGCACCAACAAAAAACCCGATCGAAAACCATTCGATTTCATTGCTTTTAAATCACGTAATCCTTTGTGCATTTTCCAACACATCCCATTGTCCTCGCTAATGGGAAAGCGTAACTCATTCGATTTTTTTCATCACGATTTTTCTCGTTTTCCGTGCTAAAAGGTTGCTTTTTTGAAAGGATTTTCGAAAACGTTTCTGAGCTGTTTATGTGTTTTTCAGGCCCCTTGTTGGTTTTTTTTTTTTTTCTCTTATTTTTCTTCCAATTATTTTGGGATATCTATCATTTGATAAAGGCTCACACAATGCCGCAGAAAAGACAAGAAAAAAACAAAAAAAAGGATAACAAACAAGGGGCTCGTCTTCTTTCCAATTTTTTCTTCTTCTCGTGGATGTTGATGATTTTTCGGGAACAAATTGCCGGTAATTTGTTCTGGCCTTTTGAGCGATTTACGACTGATTGATGACGCCTTGTGCGAATCGCGGCAAATTCAAAATCAATCGTAGCAGATGATGACGACGGCAATGAAATTGTACTCGGCCTTAATTGCGTCGTAAAAAATGAGAAGAAAATCCCCGGCAACTGACCAGATTTTGTGGGAAACCTCAGCAACCCCTAACTAGGGGGAGAGATGCAAAACGCATCCCTCTCCGATGGACAGGACATCGTGATGCCGTGTGAATATTTTCGATTTTCCATTCTTTTTTAATTGATTTTGAGGATTTTTTTGTGGCGAGATTTTTTTTTGCGAGGTTTTCAGAGGCGATTTGAGGCTCGTTGCGGTTTATGAACACATCCTGGCGGGGAATTGAATATTTATGGGTTTTAAATTGGAGGTTTTTTTTGAAGGGATTCGTTCGGGTTTTCGGATTGTGATGTAGTCGGCGAGGGGTCGTCCTGATTTAGAGGAGCGAGCTGGCCGCTGGGAGTCGTTGGTCGTTCATGGTTGGTTGGACGTTTGAGGTGGGATTTGAATAAGTTGGCGTTACAGATCACCTGGGGAGAGGCTACATTTTCCCCAATTTTCAAGAATTCCAATGCAAACGAGCTCAAATGTATAGGCCACGTCGGAGGAACCCTGAAAGTCAGAGTACGCGATCGCAGTTTTGACGCCGCGGTAACGCTGCGACACTGCTTCCGCGTTCTAAGCCCATTTCGCTTCAAATTTGTGAACACCTCCGAGGGAAATCTGAGAGACGTTGATGAGGAGAGTCCTCAAAAGTCATGGCGACACTGCGGCACCTAGGGAACGTGCGAGACTACCAACCGCTCAGCACCGCCGCGGCACCGCTTGTACTTGCTAGACGGTGATGAGGAGAGGCCTCCAAGCCACGGCGATGCTGTGGCACCAATGGAACAAGCTAGACTACCTGCCGCTCAGCACCGCCGCGACACCGCTTGTACTTGCTAGACGGTGATGAGGAGTGTCCTCCAAGGCCATGGTGGGGCTGCGGCAACAGTGGGATGTGCTAGACTACCTGTTGCCCAGCACCGCCGCGGCACCGCTTGAACGTGATAGACTTCCTGAGACTCTAGCTCTACGATACGCGCACCTCCATCCAATCATTCTCTGAAATCAGCGTCCTCTTCCTTGGATTTGCCACAAGATTCCACGCAACGCCTCCTTTCTTAAATTCCATGCCACCATCCAGTTGATGATGCTTACTCCCGACCTCCGCAAACGTAATTTTCTGTGCGGAGCATTCCTTCAGTGTCATTGTTCTGCCGTCACGTACCACCTGCCCGACCTGAACTCTCATGCCAAGGCGCGTATCCTTGTATCCTTCCAGCCACACATGTCCCACCACGTCAGCCCGAGGGCAATAAAGATGCAAATTTGCACCGCCAATCAGCAGGCGAGTGAATAAGAATTTGCATAAGAGTCGCAACGAGCACAGCCACTTGGTGGGCACCCGACCGCAAGCTGTTCCCTTTCGATGCAGCTCTCCCATTCGATCTGGATCGTTTCAGAAATTCGCTTGATTCTCCTGAACTTCCAGCCGAGGCCAAGGAACCCCGAAAGAATGTCACAAGTTCGATCCCAGACCCAGTAGCAGCACCAGCAGCAGATGTCTCCTCATTTTGAATTCCAGAAGTGTCCCGTTACTTTATGGTTGGCCACCCAATGACACGCGCTATGCGCGGCAGCCAATAAAACCACGAAACCCCATCGACCATAAAGTCTTAAAGAGCACAGCGAAGCGTCTCAGACGCAACGAGGCAAACGGGCCCTGCATGCTTGGGCCTCTCGGGACGGAATTAACATATTTTCACGGTTCCGGTGGCACGCATCGAAGATCATCTGTGGCGGCGACGATAAGGGCTGGTTGCGGAGGCGCGTTCGAGGAAGGGTTGCACTGAAGGCGCTGACGGATGGTGACCATATGGACGATGCGATGGCTGTGGCGGTGATTAATTGCTGTCACCGGAGTGGAAGTGACATGTTGATGATGACCGCTTTAGATTCGGCGATAAGATGGGATAAGGAAGGGAGCGTGTCGAATGAGAGCGGGGCAAGTGTGGAAGCGCACTGGTGGCGGTTGTAATTGACGCCTTGGTGGTCGCCTGTCAACTGGGAGGATACGGAAGTTGCTGTGGGCCTTAAAGAGAGTTCAAAGCAAGTGACTGACGATCACAGGGGTCCTTTGGTGTCGATCCTCGTTAGAGATCGTGATGGACGGACATCGTGTAGATCAAGTGGATGTCTTCGGCGGCTTTCATCCGTGGATAGAGTATTTTTAGCGTCGTGGTTCATGCGCTTGTGCTCCACTTCTTGTCCACGCTAGGCCACTTCCAGCAGCAGTAAGTCCAGGCTCTAGACCCCTTCTCTACCGACCAGTATGCCTCGTCTCTCACCGCCAGCGGGGCGTTATTTTCGCAACGCAATCCCGATTCCCGGTCGGTCGCCTTCCAGTCTATCAAACATCATGTTTACGACTCACGTCCCTCGAGGAGGCATTCCGGCACAACACTCTTCAAAGGTGTCAGCGTCGTCAAAATTTACGACACGACACGTCCCAAAGAAAGTGCGAAAGAACCATCGCCCTGATTGAACTGTCAACGGAATGTCGGCCGCATTGTTTGCCAGAGCACATCTCAATTGTTTGCCGGAGACAAAAGGGGCCACGGACAATCCGACGGAACGTCATAAACTTCGAGCAACTGTCAGCCGAAGGAACCGCCCGTTCGCAGGACCCTCTTGAGAAAAATCTCCTCGATTTCTCAGGAACGCCGATAATTTCGAGGAGAATCATCCCGCAAAGGATTGGAGTCCTTGCCGTGGTCGACTGACCATGACCAATGGCCAAGGGCACTCATGCGCGACTACGCGTCCTTCCACGACCGCGAGAAGCTGGGAGATCGAGGTCCGCGCAGTTTGAGGTCGCTCCTGACCGACCGCAGGACACGTGATTAATGGATAAAAAATCGATGGGTTTTTCGCATTCAAAGTCGGACGCTGTCGAAGGGAAGCAAATAATAAATGATCCTTGCACTGTTGACAGGCGCTGCGTGCATTGTGTCCAGTCTGACCGGGTGCTCGGTGTGTTTGTTTAAACGTTACGAGGCGACTCGTTGACTCTTGCCGCAGCAGCCAGATGAGCATCCGATCGAGGATTGATTTTGATTGATTTTTCTTGTTTTGTTAGGCAATGATGTGATCCTTTTGACGGGACACATGTAACTGGGGCAGATGATCGCTGGACGAGCGGTTGATGGTGAAGGGCAGGGAATGAGTGGCGGGATGTTGTAGGGGAAAGGCTGGACAGAAGGGAAGGAGAGGGCCTCTGGGAGTCAGTCGTTGCTTTCTATAGCAGCTCTCTGCTAGGTTGTCGTAAAGCCATTTTCTAACGCGTCGCTCAACAAGAGCGTCGTTGAGCCTTCTTTTAACACGTCGCTCCACTCGCTCGTATTTCAGCCATTTTTACCGCATCGCTCCATTCGGCCGTCGTTGAGCCCTCTTTTACCGCGTCGCTCCACTCGGTCGTCGTTGAGCCCTCCTTTACCGCGTTGCTCCACTCGGTCGTCGTTGAGCCCTCTTTCACCGCGTCGCTCCACTCGGTCGTCGTTGAGCCCTCCTTTACCGCGTCGCTCCACTCGGTCGTCGTTGAGCCCTCTTTCACCGCGTCGCTCCACTCGGTAGTCGTTGAGCCCTCTTTTACCGCGTCGCTCCACTCGGTCGTCGTTGAGCCCTCTTTTATCGCGTCGCTTCATTCAGTCGTCGTTGAGCCACTTCTGCCGCTTCAATCGTGCCCATAGCCTGAAAATCCACTTCTCCTTCCCGTGCACCACCGTCACGCCAGCCTTTTTCACGGTTTCACCAAGTCCACCCTCAATCCTGGAACCAACAAGGCCGCACTCAGCCCTTCGGCGTCCATTTGCGCGTACTTATGCAAACTCGTCGAAACCTATAATTTACTCCGACCATGTGCTGGTGTGTCTGCCCGCCTGGACTGCATAATTATCCCGGCATTTCGTCCCTCTTGTCCGCAAAAAATTACAACAAAACCCTGCCCGCGTGCCGTATTGTCTTGTGGTCAGCGGTAGAGGCGTGTAAGCGCCGGACCTGCGGGCATGCGCTGCCTATGATTTTCGACGAAGAATTGCTCGCAATTAGTGGTCTACTTAAGCGATGAGCCCTAATGGGGGTAATTTGGCCCGCTCTCCGACAATGGATGCTAATTTTTTATTGCGTACTTTCGGATTGTCCTCCGCTTGGGAGGGAGGTGCGAATTGTGCGATATCTTGTGGCAGCTGGCTGGGCGGAAGTTGAGGTCCTGCGCCCCTGAGTGTCTGTCTCCTCAGACAACTCTTCCCACTCTCCGTCCACCTGACCACCTATCAATCCTTGTCGTGACTCCTTCTAATTAACAACTCTCAACTGATCACCGGCGGAGATACCCCGACCCCCGGCAACCGGGGTTTCATTAAAGAAAATAACAAACATTTTTTCTCACACATTTCCCACCACCAACACCACCGTCGTCGTCGTCGTCGTCAGTAATGACAGTTAAACTGTCGTACGATCCCTCGTTCGTTTCAATTAACAGTCGGTCTCCCCCCAAAACGATGTCAAATCAGACCGACCAACAAGGACACGCACAAAAAAAAAACGTGAACCAAAAACCCAACCAACAGTGACCAACCGACCAAATGACCGTCCAGACAGGACGAACAAAAAAAAGAAAGGAACCAAAAAAGAAGCAGGGACAAGTTATGTCTTAATCCATAAAAAATATGTCCAAGTCTTCAAACGTCGCTCCGTGCCGACAATCTAATCAAAAGAAACCACCACGCTGCTCCTTGCGTCATTTGCGTGCGAAAGTAGCTCGTAATGGATGGACAGAGGGACACCACCGATGCATATGTCATTTGATTTTATTGAACAGGAATTGGTTTCGCACATCGCTGTGTGCAAAGGTGTGTATGTGACCATCGGCTGTTGGGCCGTGTAACATCCTGTCAATCGATTTGAGCGTGAAATTTGAAATCTGAATGGACGAATCCTTTTCGCTCGAATATTTGCATGAGACATCTATGGATATTTATTGATTTTCATAACCATGTCGATGTGGGACAGATGTGTGAGCGAATTGTTGGCGGATGGCAAAAAAAAAAGGACGAAAAAAAGGAAACATGGAAATTGCGTGTCGTTAGCCTTTGTTGCGTGTAGCTGTCCTCTAAAGGAGAATCGGATGAAGGTACATTGGATGCGGAGGAATGGTCTAGCAAAGGATTTGCATGGAATTCCTCAGGGTTCCATTCGAGATGCTTTGCTTTTTCTTGCAATTATTTCTGGTGTTTCTGAGACAATTTATTGCTTGATTGTCAGGGAGTGTGTTGTGGAATGGGGATCTGATGGGATTGTGGTGAGAGACAGGATGTCGGGTTGTGTAGTGTTTTCAGATCTTTTAAATTTTATAAGACGCCAGTCAAAGTTGAAGCCGCTTGCGCCTAGTGGCAACAACAAGAGGAAACCCTTGCGCATACAAATGATTGGAGCTCCCGGATTGTCCATTGCAACATCTTCTACAGTCCACGAGCAAAAAGTGCATGTGGACTCGCTGATGATTAGATTTTGCTTTTTTGAAAGCAGATGCCTTGAGACGGAAGCTGAAGCATGAAATGGGGACTTGCCATCATTTTTGTTGCATCCCCTGAACCATAAGACCTCCACATCGAATGGACAAAGAGTAGACATCATCCCGAATTGACAAGATGATGGGACTGCTCTGTATGGACTCGGAGTGCTGTAGGCCTTCACTTAACGTCTTCCCATCAAGCCCTAATCAAGAATTCATGAAACGCCATCTATTTGTGAAAACCAGAATCTCCCTCTCAAGATCAGCTCATGATCACTTCCCCTCATTTGCCAATTAGGCAGCCCTCATTGGTTAACGATTTCCACCCTTGCAAGGACAATGGCACGGAAATCATTCTTAAGGGAAGGAAATCTCTTCACTTTCTCCTTGAAGGATCTTCCCAGACGGAGGGCGATGATTGGCTCCGGGTGATTTTTGGGAAAACCGGTTGGTCCGGGGTGAGTGTTATAGGGGAGATGAGGATTGTCCCGAAGATGGGATAATGAAAGTGAGTCTGATTTGATTTGAAAATCTGATTTGAAACGAAGTTTTGGTGGGTTTTGGGAAATGATCATTGAATGACTGGCGATGTAAGACACTCGTACTCGTACTCGTTCCGCGTTGGGCAGCCATTTTGTGCGAGTTTTCTTTATAGTTCCTCAAGAAGCCGCTCTTCATCTAGCCAACAACGAGACTGCAGCGCGAGACAAGGCCCAAGATGATTAGTAAGCAAGCAGGCAAGAGGAAAAGAAGCCTACACTTCCATGCCTGTCCTTTGCTCTGACGGACATTTGATAAAGAAGCCAAGAGTCTGATGGCATTTAGAAATCTTTTCTTTGAAATTCAGGCGACCATGTCGTCACCGCTGTACTTCGAATCGACGCGCTGCTTAAGGAGTTTGTCCAGAAGTCGACGAAGTAGCCCTCCACCAGTACAAGGCTAACGAACAACCTATCAAGGCTCGTCAAGGCCCGTGACGATGTACCCCAGGAGCTGGGGACGTTTCAGCGCAGGGCATGGTATGACAGAATTGGGATCAACAGGCAGCCATTGACTCCAAAAACCATCAGACATTATCAAGATCGAGAAGTCTGTATGTCGACTTCATGGAAACACGATCACAATAGAATCATAAGCCAAATGCACGATCGTTTGATGAAGAAGGAGGATCGCGAGGATCAGGAAGAAGAAACGACTTTGAGCCAGTGAGAAGTTGAGACCGACTTCTAAAGTGATCTGCAGCTGGATCATCTAGAAGAGATCATCAGCTGAAAACACGAGCTGAACACGAACTCGCACAAGCCCCAGTGCGAGTGCACGATCGGCCAGTGGATCAATTAGACTCTGCTTCTCTGCATCCCTTTCTGCTGAAAAAATGGCATGGCGATAGGCTAGGAATTGCCCGTCGGAGCAACCCTTGATTCCATCACCCAGCTCAGCGCGCTTCGTTCAGAAGCGCCGTCCTTCATTTGCCTCAAAATCATTAAAAAACACGATCCCCTCCGATCAGACATTTCTAGGCCTGACAGCCTGCAGCCCTGGTAACAAATCAGAACCTGAGGATGGCCATCGTTAGGAGCACTAGACTGCAAGTCAGCCATCCTCTACATCTCTCTCCCGGCTATCAATATCAATCGTTTGCCACTAGAACTGACGACTTGAACACTCGAGATGCCAACAGAAATGATGAAGAGCCCATCAAGTCAAGAGGACCTCAGCCTGACAGCCGCGTTCCTCACTCCCAGCTGGGCAGCCTCAGCCCATCAAGCGCAGCCAACTTCAGCTGATGTCAATGACTGACATCCTCTCCCAGTTGCCCTCCTCGAAATCCATTATTCCCCCAGCAGCAGGTCCAAGCCCTGTCCTTAAGCAGCTCACATCACCTAACAACAACAGAAAAAAAACACATCTCTCTCCCGATCCTGTCAAATCACATTACCCCCGAGGAGATAGATGCGCGACACAACTGACGAACAATGAGCCAAGAAAAAAAAAACGAAAACGAAAACTTCTTGTCAAACCTCTTCCCATCGCTACAGCATCCATGTTTTTTTATCCCACTTACCGTCACCATCGCTCTCTCGACAGCCCTCGTCACCCCTCACCGCCTCACGTGGACGAGAGAGATGTGAGAAAAAATTCGGCTGATCCTTGCGCGTATCTGCATATCGGTGTGTATCAGATGTGTAATCAGATAATTTTGTATCTTTTCTGTTGTTCCGTTCGCGTGACGTTCGGCTTCTCTGCCTTGGCCACGTCCACAGGATCTCTGACGAGATGGGGAGATGGGAAAGGACGAACGAGTCTCAGTGGCATCGTGGAAAAAAAAACCTCGGTGGACGTGGGTATTTGAAAGTAATTTGTTGGGTTTGATAAGGGATGCCGCGGTGCGTTTGTTTGGAATGCAATTAATTAATGCACTTACAAGGCTCCGTATGGGAGATATCCGACGCTGATAAGGATCAACAAATGGGGTGGCTGGCAGAGTGTCAAGGGGCGGCGGAGTGATTTATGGGATGTGCGGAATGTGGGCGCGATGATGATAAAAAGAAAGGGGTTAGCGTCGAGATGTTGATCAAATTCAATGAGATTGAGGATCACTGAGGATCGTTGAATCATTTTGTCATTAAAAAGTCATTTTTTTCGGTTGTCCTGCGTCGATTTTGTTTGACACTTCACATCGATCGAATGACGATCACTTGAAGGATCATTGCCGCAAGGTCCTCGCTGTGATTTTGAACGCTCCGCGTTCACTTAAAATTTCATAAGTTTCGCTCTGGATTCTGACAGACTACGGCCCATTCCCATGTCGGCGACAACGCCAAGTGTGATCACACTGATCAGTGATCGCGATCGTTGCGACCTCCTTTTCATCGCGATCATTGCTACTGGCCGGAGGTTCGTTTGCTCTTTGAAGTGCATCGCTCACAGTTCCCGTTAAATGCCTCGACGGCTGCGCTCGAACCTTAAAGCGATCTTGCTTGTCTTTAGAGAGTTTGCAGAAGAGGCTAGCAGGCCTTGAGTGCATTGTAGCGTGCGGATCGTGGGCATCTTGTGGCAAAATAAGAGGCATTCCACAAGACGTGGAGGCCACAGGACGTGTCGATGCCTGCTTTCTCTTAAGATAACCAAACCAACACGTCTTGGGCTTCACTACTATGCACGTCGATCGTAATGGATCATGTGGCCCTCGAGGTCAAAGAGGACTCAGCCTCGACACGACGGATTCAAGGCTGATCGCGCGATTCGGGACGCAGCAAATCGCGAGAGGTTTTAATGAGGATCGCCTCAAGATCTGCACGATCATCGCAAGACAATCTTAGTTTTAATTGAAGCGGAAAATGTAGTGAAATTTGTCAAGAATCCATGTCGTTTTGGTCAAATCTCGGCTCTATCTTCAAAAAGGGCGTCGATATTCGTCCAAATGTGGATCTACTCGCCGTGACCGCGTGTAGCCAGCCCCACACGGGTGGGTGCTGGAGAAGATGAGCCCAGATCCAGCTTGATCATGAACTTTGATCAAGGCTTCAGAGAAAAACCGTCCTTTTAAGGACGACACAAAAGATTTCTTAAGAGATCTTTTCGATTTCAAAATTTTTTTGTTTGTCAGTAAATACGTTTCAGTTTCAAATAGGTACACCAATTGGCAGCTTGGGAAGCAAGAGAGTCCTCCCGAATCATAGCAGCAAGCTGATACCGTGGAGATCATTGCGAGGATCGCCTGTGTTGCTAGATAAGAAAAAGAAGATCGCATTAATTTTAACAACAATCACTCCCCCAGGATGCTTGCTGATGGTTGCACGATGGAGGTCACTGTGACGATCGCCTGCGTTGCTAGATAAGAGAAAAGAGGTCGCATTCATTTGAACAACAGTCACTCCCCCAGGATGCTTGTACAATTCAAATGTCAAGAGTCCTTCGCAACAGATGCCTCTCGGTCTCTTTTTGAATTCCCACAATTCGTCAACTGTCCACTCATTCTGGACCCTCTTGCTCTCATTCTGGACATCAGCAACTCAAGAAAACACCAATAAACCTCCCTCCTCACCTCACCTCGCACACAACTTTCCCAATGACAAATCAATGACATTTGTCAACTGCCATCTCGATCGAGCGTCCTGTCAATCACTGCTCCCGCCCCTCGTCTCGTTGCGCTTCATCTGCTCCCGACGCACGACGTCTGAGACAATTTTCTCAGAGAAAATAAAAAGAAAACCCTTTCGGATCGGATTTCCGTCAAAACATGTCAATACGAACTAATCGTCGATAAATTCTTCGTTTTATTGCCTCGATTCAGTGCCGACCTCGAACCCCTTTATGCCCGTAATGCGGAAGTTTGCAAAATTCACGGATTACACGATTATGTCGTTCGACAGACCGTTTGCATTGCTCTAGGTTCTCACCCCGTGCAGGCAATTAGCCGTCTTCCCTGGATGCAAATGTTTTCTTTCATTTTATGCAAATCCCTTTCTCCGTGACGTTTAGTTTAAGTGCAAGTCGGCGGATAAGACGGCTCGCTTTTGTGCTGTGTGTTTTGCAGAGCGGAACACTGCTAATGGGGTGGCGGTAGTTTTGTCGGGTGTCCTGTGCCCCGCCAAGTGTGCTCTAGAATGTCGTATGAATTGGTTCTTGGGATGCACGTTACGTCCCGCTGTGATGGGTTCTTTTCTTTTCCTCTGCTGTTGTGTCGATTATGGAATTATGAAATGATTTTCGAATTTAAGTGAAGACTAATAGGGAGAGGCTTAGGAAAATGCACATAATTTGAACTGCATTCGAAATGAGTTTCTAGTGAGGAAACGAGATCTGCCGGTTAGCTGGAGACCAGCGGTGAGAGGTTGGACTAGTTAAGGTGGCCTGATGAGGTTTATTTTAGGAAATCGCCGCGATTTCGCTTTTTCGCTGGCCTTTTTATGTCTTGGTAGAGAATGCTTAGACGCTGCCATTGGGCCCAAAACCATACCGCTGCGACCAGCAGAGAATATGGGGAAAATGGCGAAGAAGGTGAAAAAATTAAAAATTTTACAAAATCGCCGATATTTCGCAAGCTAAGCGATTTTCGGCGATTTCGCTTTTTCGTTGATCTTTTATGTGCTGCTAGAGAATGGTTAGACGCTTCTCTTGAGCCCAAAAGCAAGCCTCTGCGATCAAAGAAGGTGGGTGAAAATGGAGAAGAAATTGAAAAATGGCAAATTTTCGAGGATTTTTCGAAAAATTTCGTATTTTTCTGCGATTTCGCCTTTTTTCACGATTTTTACTGATGCTAAGACCAACATTCCGTCACTGTCATTACCACCAAAATTGTCTACACAATGGATACCATCAATGTCAAGAAGGATCAGTTGCCCCTATCTGACCGATCATGTCACAGATCCCCGATCAGACCAGGAGCCCGTTCCAGTTGAAAAAATAAGAACATATCCCGCTCTACCTCCTCCACAAAGCACCCCATCGGCATCTGGTCAAATATTTGCCACCGAAAGATTGTTCGACACAACATCCCACGGAGACTACCTGAAGCGGGCCATCCATCATTCCCAGCTGTGTGCGCCACAACGCTCCCGTGCGCCATCTACATTCAGTCTACCGAAACAATGCCCGAAAAAATGTTTCGCAATCGCTCAAGGTCACCCCATCGATACCGTACGCATCTTGCTCTCCTTGCATCTCATAGCACATCCTTCCGTCGTCGTTCAAGGAGACGATCAAAGGACACACGGCAATGAAGAGATAATGGCAGCACGACGAGAGTGCACAACACACGGCCACCGGTAGGTAGATAGGTAACTCACCCCTAATCACGAACAAAAGGACAAAACGATACGAAGCAGAGCAAACACACGCAATGCGCAAAAAAAAAAAAAAGAAGTCCAACAAGGATTCCACCACAAGGATAATTGCAGCATTTTACCCTGCGCCTCTCGTTCTCGCGTTCTGATTGGCTCGCACCGTCACGGACGGTGGTAGGGATCGGTGATCGAGTCAAGATTCCATCGCACATGCAACCGGTATTCCAGCACATTCCTCCTGGCTGCCACCGGCGACACGGAACGATCATTCGAGTTCAAACCTCCAGCCGAAGCGGACGTGTGTTGCAGTGAACTGAATTTTGTAACTTTTTTTTGCTCAGCTGAAACTGATCGTGCTGATCGTACTGATCGATTGATTTGATTTGTTTTTTGTTTGTGAACTGTGAAGTGAGACATTTTGAGTTTTTGTGAACATTCCTGTGCCTTAAGGATGCCTCTTGCGTAAGGAGATACACGCGGACAGACAGAGCGCGACAGATCGGTGAGTACAACTCTTTCGGTTAGTTCATATTCAAAAAAATAAAACGTGTGTTGCCCCTTTCTTTAAACAATTCGTAGTCTCCACTCTCCACACGGCTGCATGTGCATGTGACTTTTGCGTGCGCACGCCTCTAATTTATGCAAGGATACAAACAACAAGAACCATGTCGCGTATATTTTATTCACCTTGATATGGATCAGAGGACTCGGTCTGGGTCTTGCGTCTGGCGATGGGGTACCCCTAACCCCGGCCCCTGCAACGGTCTCAATCAAACGACGGTTTTTTTTTCATTCTTTTGTTCATGATCGATCGAGGGATGGATCTAGATTTTTTCCTTAATTTTCTGCTTCTCTTCCGCATTATCCTTTTTTTTTTGTTTTCTTCATCTCGTCTCAGGGGACACAAGGCAAGAAAAAAAAAAAAGAAATCATCTTTCACCCATCTTAGGGTGAACGGCGCAACACGAGGGGTGATCTAGTTTCTCTTCCGCATGTGTCCCAGGCGGGCACCCTCCCATCCCTGGACCACCTTAATCACGTTAGGTAGAGGCAACGAAATCTGGAGCAAAAGGTAATCAGATAAGTTACCCTAGAGCCGATCTCGCCGTGCTCGCATCTGTGAGAAGAAAAGCAAGATTAGGCGTCGCAATAAAATGGATTTCTTTGCCGCTGCCGTTGTTCGACGGTGTTTTGCCGGGGAAAAGACGGCGTTAGACTGTAAGACGACGCAGATGATTACAAATCGAAGACGCGTGCAACGGGGTGGGACCGTTGGGTGTGTGCGCGCTGATGGCGCTGTTGAACGCGTGTGATTGGGAAATTAGAGGCGGTACGATTCGGTTAATCCACGATGACAGAGATTGCCTATGATTGTGATGTCTTTTCGAAATTGGGCTTTCAATCGGTTTCTTTGAATTCTGAAAATATTTCGTTTTTCTTCTTCATCACATGACGCTATCAAGTCCCAAGGTGAATAAGAGACACCATCAACAAGCGAGGATCACCAGTGCCATCACCAAGTCATCCAATTGTCCATACAATTGGTCGAAGGCGGTCTAATCGGTTGCCATTTAAATTTCAAAATCAAAGTTCAACCAAACGCGCTAAATACCTTCCTGGTCGTCCGCTGTTCAAATTCCAAAAACGCCAAACTCCTTCGTTTCTTCCTCTAAATTTCAAACAAAACGCGTCAGAGACCTTCTAGATCGTCCATTTAGTCATGTCACCGTTCAAGTTCTTAAGCAACTGCCTTCCTGATCACCTATCAAGCCGGGCCATCTTTCCTGCTCAAGACAAGCCACTTCCCTTTCGCCCACCAAGTCATGTTGTCATTTAAATTCCAAAAAAATCAAAAAAAGAATCAAAACAGATCTCTCTCGACAAGATAAGCGTCGTAATGCACCAACTGGTGGTTAACTTAGGCCCTTTCCTTTCCATTTCGAGCGTTACTTTACAATCGTGCTTAGAGCCATCACCCTGTTCCAGTTCATCAGCTCTCACACGATCAGTCTCACCCATACACAGCCTTTCTGCGGGTACACGACCGATTCATCCATTCACTGCTCTAGCCTTTCAAGGAATCCATCGCCTCTTATCGTTTGCCATTCACTACCCATCTGCTCTCACCCACTGCCCGTGGCCACTCTGAATCTCTTCCAGTCCTTGTTCACTACCAAATCGGTTTCAAGAAATTTAAGTGATCTCACATCGAAGTCAACCCCAAATCATCTCCCTTTAGCCTCAAAGTCACATATTTTCCGACAAGAGCTTAAGATCCATCCAAAACCGAATTCAAACCCGCCGAAAAATCTCTTTAAATCCTCCTCTTCAGACCTTCAGCAAAAGATCAGTCTGTTCACGATCACCCTTTCAGTATCTTTAAGCCTTCAAATCAGACGACTTCCACGATCCTTCTTAATCACAAAAACGTAGACTTTCCTAAGCAAAATCAAGCTCGTTGCCAAGCAAGTCAAAATTCGTTCAGATCCATCGCTCACGATACTGAAACGATCGGTCCAGGACATGATCAGAAGTTCAATCACGATCAGATCCAAATTCAAGATCAATACGAGATCAGGCCTCAATCAAAACCAGTCCGGTGCTCAGAACAAATTTCAAGTCAGTCCGAAAATAGAACAAAATTCAAGATCGGCCTTAAAATTTAATGGACAACTAGACCTCGTCCTGGACCTCATTCAGCTGACCGATCTCTTTTTAGCACGATCAGTAGAAAAAAATAACGACAACCTGGCTTATAAGGGTCCACTGCTGTCGTCGCAAGAACCAAATTCATGATTCAAGATCAAATCAAAGCAACAGAGGGCCAAGAGCGACATCGGGCCACGATCAGGAACAGAACTTGTGCTGGATCACTAGTAGCCAAGGGCCCTACCAAGAAATACGCTTCAAGTGCCGCTTCCATCTATCCATGTCAACCTAGCCACGATCAGAGTCAGTTGTCCGCAACGTGGATCAGAACCACTTTTACGACACTCTAACGTGTTCAAAAGCACGCCCAAGACGTTCCCCATCCTTCATCGCCTTGCAACAGCAACCAGATCAGATCAATCATTAGAAGGGCATCTCCACTAAACAAACTCGTTTCACTCAGATGATCTCTCTTAGCAAAATCCCTGCCATTCGCAGAAAACAGGTCACAGCCAACTCAGTCCCCCGCTCCCACCATTTACTTCCCTCAACGAAAACGAAATAATTTCGACAAAGTCCCGATCAAAGGCGCGCACATCCAGGATTAACGACCACATAACACGATCGCACGCAAAAACAAAAAAAAAGCAGAAAACCAAATTCAAGCAACAAAATCCCATCTACCACGCGCAACAAACCTTATTTACTCGCGCAAGATCGCGTTTACTCTGCAATTAAAAGCGAACCCTGCCCGAAGAGCCCTTATGCACGATTCACTTCATGGTACTCTAAAACGGAAACAAGTCGAGAGGGCCGCCACTTAATAAACGCGCACAAGAGCGGTGAGCTCATTCTCCTCCTCACCGTCCGAGCAAAGAAAACGCGAAAAAAAACCAAAACGATCACAAGGCAGTCGCGACCGAGTCCCAGAATCCACGAAAGGAGATGAAAGGAATATCGGCGCGGCTGCATGTGTGTAGTCAGTCAGCAGATATAGGTGCAAAATCGTATTCAAGGGCAGACTCGATCGACCGACTGTGCGGAGTCCAACACGAGCCAAAGCAGAAATTTATGAAAAAACGAAAAAGAGAACCTCCGCAAGACCTTAAATGGATGCTGGATCTGGTTGTGAAATTTTGAGTTTACCCGCGACTTTTTCGTCGTGATCCACGGACGAGATGCGATTCTGTCGGCGATGGTGGAGTGTCTGCGAAGTTGACTAACCAGAAATCAAAACAACAACGAGGGGGAGGTGGAGGAGGATGGTCTGTGTGTGTGGAGAGTGGGTTTCTCCGATTTCGGGAGTCAACTGGCAAGAAAATTCAAATCGTAACGTTCAGGGAGATAGTCTGCTGGGGATGTCCCATTTTTTCTGTGTTGAGTCTCTTCGTATTCTTTTTCTTTGTTGGTTATGGTCATGAACCAATAAGCCTCTCTAGCCTGTCCAAAGACAACTGAACACTATCTTCATAAATTTCAATCCAAAAACCAATAGGGACTGCCTTCAAAGTCGTTCAGACTTGGCATGAAATCAGCTGGAACCACCAACCAAAGGCATGAGCAGATGATGTGATCAATTAGTTGTCACAGCCGACGGCCTTTCCAAGAAACTAGGGCTCACTCGGTATTCTAAATCAAGCGTTGAGCTCCAATTTGACGGTTAGAAAGAGAAAAAATTCGAAAGTACTAAAAAATCGTATAAATTGACTTAAAAGCCGAAATCTCAACACTCAATCACAATCCGCGTTCGTCTGAATTTACCCTCAAGCCGAGCAGTTCAATTAAGGCAAAAGAACAGGTCCTTCAAGGGAACCCCATGGCACTCCATCTAAGTGCCTCTGTGATGGGTGGTCGTAAGGACCTCGGTCGCCTGGTAAAATAAACAAATTATCAAGATCAGTATTCAAAAAATAAAGCTTCTGTCGAAAACGACTCAAATTCTCCAAAAGCGACTTGACATGTTTGAATTTAATTTATGAACGCCTTCTTTCAATGATCAATTTATTCAGTAAAGTCAACATTTCCATCATGGTGAAGTACGCGAACCAAATATAAACATTTTCTACCGAAATTCGGAGTCAGTGAAGCTTTAGTTCTCAAAAAGTCAACAAAATTTGAGCAATCTGGTGCCGTTCCTCCAAATGTGCCAACAAAACAAAACGCAATTCGTACCAAATTATGTTTAAGTCAAGTTCAAAAGTGTTCTCCTCTCAAACGAATCAAAAACAGCGAAGATATTCAAGCAAACGAGAAAACTTAAGTCAATCCGATTCGAAAAATATAGGCGTCACAAAATGATGGTCAATTTAGACTCAAAAATATGCATTTTTTGAAGGAGTCCAACAAGGAGAGACTTTGGCCTCTATTCCTCGTTTTCTTTGAATGACGCGACAGTCCAGGCAGCAATAGAAATTCAATTTGCCTCCAAAATCATGCCACACATGGCCCACGGCACCCCTCGGCAATGATTATCTTACCAAGGCACCACGATCACACGAAAGCACTTAGCCTCTGACCCAAAATTAAGCCCTTTTTAAAATCTTAATGGATCTAACTGGACCCAAGTGTGACGTTGCTTACCCACCGTCCACCCAGTGACCTTAGCTCATTTTTATCATCGATAATAAAATTTCACAAAAATTCAAAATTTCACTTCTCTCCTTCAAAATCTGCGTCCAAATTGTGTCTTCCCCTAGTCCTATTGATTGAACAGCCCTAAGAACCATTTTGTCACCACAAATCGAATATCATGTCTCCTCTTTGAAATCAAAAAAGTACGAAATGTGTCTCGTTCGATCACTGCCAAATCCATGTTCAAAGCTAGGTCAACATGATCACCTTTACTCTTCAAATTCGAGCCAAAATTTAATTGACTCTAGAGCATTAGACCGAAATTCGCTTTAAAATCGATGTCAAAAACTTAACTAAATTCTAAATAATACAACGGCCACCCATGATCAGCATCAAAAACAAAGTAAGGGTTCCTCAATCGGGTCTAGACAGAATTTTGGCCACCGTCACGATCGGTCAAAATTTGGTTCAAAAATGTATAACCTTCAACGCCCTTATACTCGTCTCGAAAATTGAAGCACTTCTCCAAATCGCGTCTAAAAAACATATTTTGATCATCAAATGCAAGTTTTGGGCCCTTTCTGACCACCAGTTCCAAATCCGGTCTAAAGAACAATTTTGACCCCGAAATTTATATTTAGGCCCAATTTGTGTGTGTTGGAGTGAGGGAAGGCTCCCAAGAAACATTCCCCTTCTGACCATATTTTGCAAATTTCGACGCATCGCCCCAAAAGTTACCTCCAATCCAAAAATCACTTCCCGACCAGAATACCTTCCTCCACGTCAACGCAATTTGAAATAATTTATGACCCCCTCAAGCCCAACCAATCATTTGACAGAATCTGGAAAAAAAACCAACGCGTCGTCCTCATCGTCGTTACACACAGAACATGACACACAACAAGCCACATTGCGCATCAATTCCTCTGCTCATCATCTGCTCGAAGACGGTCGTGTCTCGGTCTGCCCAAATGACATCATTTCACGTCACATCATTTCACACACATCTTCTCGCAATTCATCAGCAGCAGCACCACCACCACCTGACAGGACACGGTTGCAATTTCAATCTTTGTCCATCTTCTTCGCCATTCGCCGCCCCTTTTGTGCGACCGTACACGTATCCTTGCGAAAATTTTCCTCTCCTTTCCATGGAAACCAAACAAAAAGGATCAACATTCATCCTTTCCCTTCGTTTCATTCACAAAATCAGCAAGGACCTCGTCGGATCGAATCTCAGGGAACAAGAGAAAAGAAAATAAATTGCACACAACGCAAAATCCTGTCTCAAGCTGTGCAGTAAATTTGCACAAATCGAAAGGATAATACAGCCGCCGCAAGGCAAAAAAAAAACAACCGACTTTTCATACAAAAAAGAGACAAATTTCAATCCAGTTCCCGTGAATTGTTCTGAAAGAAAGAACTTAAGCACGGTGAGGCAGTTTTTGGGCTAAAGGACCCACCGTACCGCCGAAATAATTTGCGGATTCCCGATTGCGGTGTGTTGCACTGAGAGAGCAAACACGTTTTGAAACAAGGCAGGACACACACGTACGTCCTCCTTTCCTTTTCAAATTAATTTCCGAAGAAAGGACGCGAAAAAAAAATCGCGTTTTTGTATTCGGAACAGTAAAATGCAAATTGCCAAATAAAATACCCCATTCATGTCCAGAAAGGGACACGCAAGGATCACAGGATAACGCGGCCACCGCGCTTATATTCGCGAACAAGAAAAAACCGAAGGATCGCCTCCCCTCGAAACCGCTGGCTGTCTGTGATTCATGCGCGAAAAGTTTTCCTTAATTTATGCAAATTTCGCGCTGCCTGTAAGGATGTTGCAACAACTTGTTTTGCTCCTTCGTCCTCTGTGCCTGGGCCTGGGTGTCTACGCATCAGACAAACAATGGACACGTTGTATTCTTAATTCCATTCTGTGCTCGGTTTTTGGGAAGATTTTCGGCAACCGAAGATGATTTATCGCCTTTTGCACGAACAGCTGCGTGGCCAGGTTGAAAGTGATCCATTTTCGGTTTGCAAAAACCAGAGAAGGGAAGACGAACATATGGCAATTACCTGACAGGCTTGAGCGGTGTTTAAGGGAAGTGTGATTGACATCGGGAGACAATTAGGGCTGGCGGGTTCATGGAGAACTGGAATTCTCTTGATGAGATCCTGATTTTGATCGTGATCGTGCAGACACGTGTTTGTGAGCATTGAGATTGGAAAAAGAAGACTCACCCAGTCGAGGAGGGACTTTGGGAAAACTTTTGGAATTAAAACAGGTCCCACTAGGGAACCCAGTGGCACTTCATGGGAATGTGCTGCTGTTCGGTGACTTAAATAAAAGACGAGAGATGGAGACTCGGTCCAAGTGGACTCTTTTATCACTTAGCTGACAGCAATCGACTCCAAGGTTGGTGTGTCTCCACAACATCATCGAGGCATCAGTGCACCATCGGAAGGGAATAGATATTCAAATCAGGATTAGAGCAGCGTCCAATCGACAGTTCAGAAGGACTCAGGTTCAATTCAACAAAAACCCAAATTGTTCCAAATTCTACCAAATCATCAAGGCACAGCCAAGTCCTCACAATTTCTGACTTCAATTCGCAACAAGCAACAATCCGTGTACAGTCTCGAGCTCTAATTGGTTCCAAAGTCAAACGCAAACTAAACTTTACTCAAAAAGTGTAGCTCCAAATTTATGTTCCGAACTTGTGCCTTAACTTATCCGAACTCCATTCGACTCATTTCTGATCAACGTCGTCGTACCCAAAATTCTGTTAAGGCACCAATAAAATGCTTGACGAGCTCTGAAAATATACAAAAATTCCGAGCAACTAGGTAGTCGCAGGAACAAATTTCATTTGAATTCGATCAAAATTTTGGTTGATCGAAATTTCAGCTCAAAAACTGAGAAGAGTCTAACAAAAGCCCTGGTCTACGAGGTGTGGCACCAAAACGGTGCAAAATTTCGCTCGTACCCCGTTTGAGTCCAGCTGGGTAGCCGCCTAAACCAACTAACCAACCAAGTCAATCAACAAACAAAAATTCTACAAAAATGCAACGAGTCCCAAAAACTTGATCAACATTTTGATCGGAGACCAAAAATGCAGTCGAACTGCCATTAGGACACTACGCCAAGTCCACAATAAGATGAAGAATTGGGCATATTTTTAAAAACAAGTGCTTTCGTTGGAAATTCAAAACAAATTCAATTCAGAAGCTATCCCTTGGTGCACCTCTGACTGTTGCCTTGCCCATCTTTACAAGAATTAAATCCAACCTTGACAAGGAGGCCTTTTTAGATTTAATCACACTTTGGAAGCAAATTCCTTTCAGACCACGTAGTCGACGACAGGCCAACCACTCACATTCAATGTCCACGAACCAGAAACCTAAACGAAACTCAAGAGTCAGGAGCGAATACTAAGTCCTCCAGCTAAAATATCAGAAAATCTGTCCAAACTAAAGATCGTTCCTTAAAATCAAAGACTCGACAATCAAATTCAGACCCAATAGTGGGGACAATTCAGAGTCCGGCCATCGATCTGCACGGAAAGACATTTGGACATAAATTAAGAGATCGGCTTGTTCTTGCTTCGGCAGACCGTGTATGTACTAAGAGAAGATTAGCATGGCCCTACGCTAACCTAAGAGATCTGCTTATAAAATATGTGACTTGGGTTTATCGACTCAGTAAAGCAATTTCGAAGAAAAGTCACGAGCTCCATGTTACGACTAACTTGAAATTTGCTCGATAATCAACACAATACCGACTCGGTAGCAAAATATAGAAGAGATTCCTCCAAATTGTTGCAACTTACTCCCCCTCATTGAATTCAAACCAACGTTTGGTCAAGCTTTTGGCAATGTTTCGGCTTCATTCGAACTGAGAGGGAGACCTGACATCAAACACACATCCAACAAAATGTACATAAATTCATTTATTGATCAAGAATGCCGGTCGTCCTGCAGTCTGTTGAATCACCATTGTTGCTCCTGATGCTTTCATCATCATCAAAATTACAATTTATTAAAGAAAGTAGAAATCACTTGAAGGTCCATTGTGCTGTTTGATTTTCTGTGCTTCCCTGCTCCTCGATTCAAACAAAAAAAGAGAAGAAGCAATCCACACAAAAACGAAGTCATTCTCACAAGAAATTGAAACACAATCAAATTCCAGTTGACAAATCACACGCTCACTCCGACTTAAGAGACATCATTTGGAAGACACCTTCCTGGAATATCTCGAATAGACCATTACGTACTCCTGTTGGCATGTTCAAGTAGTGAGGATCATTAATCAAAAGATGCGAACAAAAAATGAAGGAGAGGATGGAAGCACAGAAATCACTCACGCTGATGTGGACGCTGGCTGCTCTTTGTCAAGAGGTGAAACACAGAAATGAATGAAAATGTACAAGGTCATGGCTAAACACACTAAGATCGTCATTCTGACCTTCGATTCATGAAATCAAACTGAAATGGAAACTCATTGAAATCCAAAAAAGACTGGGAAGGGATGTCCACTGAAATTGATGATAATTTGTCACGAAAAAGAAATCTCTTCCTAAAAAGAAGAACCTAAATCAGGCAAAAAAGCGAACTTTTAAGAACTTAAACTTTTCGTTCAAAATTTTGAGCATTTTTGGCTTAAAATACCAGGCACAGTAGCCCCATTGAAAACGTCCTTGAAACATACATTATCTTGACCAGCAATTAAAACTCTACCTCGACCCTCGACGAGGGTACATCTTTGACCAGAAATAGCAGCCGCCTGCGATCCAAATTGGAGACACTCTAAAACTCAACCAAGGTGGACCACGTTCATATTCCCTTTTCACCAAAAATTCGTAGAAAATGTTGACTAAGTCGGAAAGATTCAGATTTTGGACTGATTTTGAAAAAAAATGCGACGTTTTTATCTTGAAAAATCAAAGTTTAAAGAGGTGGCGAAAAAATCGTCAAAGAAGTCAGAAAAATTCAGAATTTTGACTAATTTAGGCCTCACTTTGATCAGAAAATCAGAATATGTGATCACATTTGATGACGATCTAATAAAAAGTTAAGCGGGGACTAAGTAGACCTTTCCTACTCAGAAGGAGCATCTGACATCGTATCCCAACCTGGCCTTACCAAAAAAAAGGTTCACTCGTTGGTCAAAATTCACAAAAATTCCAACACTTCTAACGAACACCAATTCAAAACCGATCCTCTACCAAATCAGACCTCGATCACCAACCAAGGAGCTGTCGATCACCTCATCCCAACCTCGCCTTCGATTGAATAGAAAACTAATCAAAAATCATGTCAAAAACCACCTCAAAATCACTCCAATCCCCGTCCCCTTTCCACCGATCTCACAGCTAAGCCCGACCATCATTCAGTCACATCAACCCACCATCCAAGGTGATCGGAGAAAAGAAAAACAAAACCGTTTCTTATGAATACACATCATAATCAGCTTAAGTCAGCATCTCCTTGCAGTTGTGGTCCTCTCGTTCGAAAAACGAACGACCTCCGTGCCAACAAAAGGATATTGATTGATTTTCCTGCAAGCGAGCAACACAATGACGACCACCACCACCATCATCCGAACACGAACCCTCGTCATTCAAAAACACCCAAGAAACAGACGAACATTTTGATCCCATCACAAGAAGGTGAACTACATGTCACCGGGTTCTCTGACAGTCTCTCATGTTTTTTGTCATATTTTCCGGGGGCAACCGAAATCCGGAATCATTTTCTAGTTTGCAACTAATACACTCTCGGCACAGAGGTCATTGGATGTGGAAAATCATTGTAGCGGAAAAAAGAAGAACAACACCCGAACTGGAGCAATCAGGATGTTCAGCGTATTTCTTTGCTCGTGAGATCGTACCTCTTCTTAATGACGGACTAAGGATGAAGGTTTTGCGAATGTGTCGTCTAGGATTGCCGGTTTTGTTTGTTTTTTTTTCCCGAGAAAGAAGAGGAGACATCTGCGAGATTGACACTGGATCAGGAAACAGGAATGAAGAGGACTTCTGTGGAATTTTGTTTTTTTTTAGATAACTTGTGAAAAAGTGCCTTTTAGATAGACAATTTGAAACCATGTGGATAGGTGTGCATTTAGAACCAAAAACTTGTTCGACAGACAACCGCCATCACCACGACCGATGCAATCACCTCCCTTTACCAACTCAAGTCAAACACGCACGCATCTTGTGGTCATCAGCTCCTCCAACCATTTTCAATTCACCGCCCATGTCATCGAGCACACCTTTCAGAACATGTCCCTCGAGTCAAATTCCATGTTTCTCATCAAAAACTAACCATTTCCAGTCAAAATTCACCACAATCCACCACTGGACCGTCCTTTAGAGATCGAAAGTCATGATGTTCGTCCCGATTTCTTTTACTTTCAATCAATTCCAACCAAAATCTGCGTCAAAAATTCTTAGATTCGTGTCCAAAGTCAAGTGTTCCTGTTGCAAAATATGGGACCATGCCCTTCGTCAATCCAATCTCTCTTCAGAACTCTCTTGCTCCATGATCTTCCATCCTTCGCTTCAATGTCTGTCTCCTCCCTCGACCGTCAATCTAGCTCATCGAGCTCATCGAATAAATACATCCTCAAGCCACATAACTCACCTCCTTGTTTCGTTCTTCACCAGCCCTCGACCTTGTTTCTCATGTTTTCTGCATGTCTTCATCAAATTGCCACCATTTCTCGGGTCACTTCTCTGAAATCTCATCCGAATCTCATCGAAATCTCCTCGAAATCCACTAAAAATGTGAAATTTTCTTGCAATTTCAAGCCAAAATCGTCATCTCCTCTCTTTTACCATCTTTGTCATCAAATTACCATCGGTTTCAGTCCTCTTTCCGACTATTGTCCAAAGAGCCACTTTCCAACCAACTCTTCCTCATCCAAAATCTCCTCCAAATCCCATTGGAACCTCTTCTTCCAACCAAAGTCCTCCTTCTCATGAGCAAACCCATTTCCAATAAGATTCCCACCACCACCCAAGACCACAGACTGAGTCCTCTACGTTCCACAGCACACACCCCATCCAATTCTCAAACCACACCACCTCATCCACCAACCAAGCAAAAAAAAGGAACAAACAAATTCATAGAATTTCCCTCACTTCCCAGTTCCGTCTTCTAACGTACTCACTCTCTCTCGTTCCAGAACATAGAATCCACCTTCCACGTACGCAGAAAATGTCCCCCTCCGTGTGGCAATGCTAAAGTGGACACAAACCAAACGACCAACCACACCGATTGACCAGAAGCCGAAGAGACAAATTCGCCGCACACCTCCGCCGCATAAGCACCGTCGCAACAAGAACGCCAACAGCAACGCCAACAGCAACGCAGCCAGTAAACACATGAAGATGCCCACCCGCACGCGAACGTCCACAACACTGGAGCGCAGCCTGCACCGGAAGTCGCTCGACGCGAACACACAGAGCGCCGTGAAGCGAGTGCGGGCAATCGAGGCGAACAAGGAGAACATGGGCATTCACTTCCTGCGCAGCCCCATCGGCGACACCAGTCTGATAGCGCTGCACGACCTGAGCAACGGCAAGTCACCGAAGCGGCCAGCGACACCCACCCGCCGGCGGACAGTGAGTCCGCTGAGTGTGAAGCGCAACGCGTACGCGAGGACCCTGCCCACGTTTGAGGCGGAGACCTACACGCCGACGAACGAGTTTGAGGAGTTCACCCTCCGGCGGATGTCGTTCAAGCCGCGCAAGTCCATGGACGAGTCGCTGAGCTCGTCCAAGATGGGCGACGAGACGCTGGACAAGATGCTGGACGCGATTATCGAGAGCGCCCGCAAGAATCCCGCCGCGGAGCCGACCAAGGAGTACGACCTCGAGCAGAGCATCCACGAGATGGAGGTGCGGACGCCGCCGCACTTGAAGCGCCAGCGGGTGGTGGTGCGTCGCCGTCCGCGGCCGAAGCAGGAAATGATCGGCCTGACCCTGCCCAATGGCATCCCCAGCCCCGAGACGCCGAAGGCCAAGTCCATCGACGAGAAGATTGCCGACGACCTGGCCAACATGGAGACGCCCAAGAACGTCGTGTTCATCGTTGACTCCCTGCCGGAGAACTTCCCCAAGGACATGCAGCAGCAGCACTGCTCCACGCCCACCCTCGAGCAGACGCACTCCATCAAGCGCTGCCTCACCTTCTCGCCGGAGAGCGACGACGACTTCAGCGACGCCAAGCGCAGCTCGGTGGCCTCGTCCAACATCTCCGAGGGCAGCACCTCGTGTGCTTCGCGTGCCGGCCCGGCCAAGGGCTCCCTCGACCTGGCCGCCTTCGTCGAGAACGATCGCCTCAATGTCCACGGTGAGTACCAAACCACGCTCCACGGTCTTGACTGGCATCTGACCAGAGCCCTCCTTCTCTCTTCCAGTGATTCGATGCCGCGACCTGCAGCGTCCCAACGGCGCCAGTGGCGCTGTGAACGCCTACGTCAAGGTGGCCCTCCTGCCGTCGGACGAGACGACCGCCGAGAACGGGTTCCAGCGGACCGCCGTGCACCGGCACTCCAGCCGGCCGTACTTTGACCACCGATTCAAGTTCGACCTGCACACCGACGAGGACCAGGACCCCGGCAAGCGGGTCCAGCTGGCCGTCTGGCACCGCGACCGCGACTTAAAGTGAGTAGTTGTATGTATTGTGAAGAGACGACTGCATTTACAACTTTCACATGGTAGTTCAGGCACAGGGCCCCTCTCCCCATTTTGCGTGTCCGCTCCTAATCGTTTCACAGCCCGACTGTCGTTGTTTTTAAATAATTACCGCTGGGCTGTCCTCCGAGGGATTATTCAAAATTATTCAATTAATCTCCTCTCCTCGCCGTCCTTTTTTTTTCGTCTCTCTCTCGCTCTCGTCCTTGCGTCGTGGCGGTCACCCGCTTTCAGCTAATTTCATGCATAAAATATCATCATCTCGTGTCTGGCGGGGATGGCGGTTATGAGGTACACCGGGTGTGCACTGTGCACCGTGAGGCAGTAGTGAAAGTAACCGTCATCCCTTGGAGGGGGCCGGCTGGCCCTGTTACGAGGTGTCAATGTTTTCTAATTGAAACGCACACACAAGGTCTCCCTTTTGTTTTTCTTCTCACGTTTGCGGGGGGGCGAGGGCGAGTGTGACGTGTGCGAATGTTTTGGATAATTCAAGAGAATTCGGGGCACACTAGCATCTCGTACAGCAACTCACCCTCGAGGGGGTTGCGCTGCTGTGTGTTGAGATACAGTCTTCTCCTGCGGGTGTTTCGTTTGGGTGAACGAGAGGGTGGAATGGGAAAGGGAATTTTCCCCAAGCGAGGTGGGGGATGTTTGCGTTTGTGGATTGTAAGCTCACAGGGTGGGGAGGAAGTTTGTTTGAAATAAAATTTGGTGTGTGTTCTGTTCGGTGGGCGCTTCAAATTTTGTTTGTTTTTTTCTCGATACCACTTTCAGATGGTTGATGGCTAAAATGGGACCTAGTCGCTCGGGGGGAGTGGCGCCATTCTAGGCAAAATAATAAATCTCCCTAAAGTAACAAAATTCTAGAAATTCTCCCGATTCATCCGAAAAAACCCTGCGAACAGCTTGCGAATTTTGAAGGCGAATTTGAAATTCTTCTCTGAAGATTGGCGCTCTATAAAAAATCTCCTTAAAAAGATTAAAAATTCATCCTTATATGACAGGAGCCCAACGATTGGCTTGCGAATTAACTGACCAACGGGCCCAAAAGCCCTTGCAAAATGCTCTGGGACTGGATTGCGAATGACATCGTTGTCCTGCTGGCTGTCGCAAATGTCTAGTATCGTGGACAAGATTTTGACTCGGTTTCGAGTTCGCTTCTGACAGCCACCATGACATCGATGTCGGAAGGTCCAAGAGAGCCCAAGTAGATTCCTGTGCGTTCGAGGCCGCCTTTTCCTTTGGCTTCAGATCTGACCTAGACCACGGATTAACTGTGCCGCTTAACAAGAAAAATTCAAGGTCTCAGAGAACTGCACGTCTTCTCATAAAAGGCCTGTGGCCGAGGAAGAATCTGAGCTCTTTTGATAGGCCTGTGGCCCTGTAGGGCCTCACCTCGCTTACAAGACTCGCGGCAACTGAAAAGTCAGAAGGCCTTAACTCACTTACTAGGCCTGCGGCGTCTGAAGGCTCTGAGCTCACTTACTAGGCCTGCGGCCCCTGAAGGGTCTCAGGTCACTTACTAGGCCCGCGGCCCCTGAAGGGCCTCAGCTCACTTACTAGGCTTGCGGCCCCTGAAGGGTGTCAGCTCACTTACTAGGCCTGCGGTCCCTGAAGGGTGTCAGCTCACTTACTAGGCCTTCGGCGTCTGAAGGCTCTGAGCTCACTTACTAGGCCTGCGGCCCCTGAAGGGTCTCAGGTCACTTACTAGGCCTGCGGCCCCTGAAGGGTGTAAGCTCACTTACTAGGCCTGCGGTCCCTGAAGGGTCTGAGCTCACTAACTAGGGCCGCGGCCCCTGAAAGGACTCAGCTCACTTACTAGGCCTGCGTCCCCTGAAGGGTCTCAGCTCACTTACTAGGCCTGCGGCCCCTGAAGGATGTCAGCTCACTTACTAGGCCTGCGGCGTCTGAAGGCTCTGAGCTCACTTACTAGGCCTGCGGCCCCTGAAGGGTGTAAGCTCACTTACTAGGCCTGCGGTCCCTGAAGGGTCTGAGCTCACTAACTAGGGCCGCGGCCCCTGAAGGGTGTAAGCTCACTTACTAGGCCTGCGGTCCCTGAAGGGTCTCAGCTCACTTTCTAGGCCTGCGGTTGATGAAGGATCTGAGCTACCCTGTGCCCCATAAACGGCACCCTTCCGTCTCGACCACACTGTTTCTGGCCATCAAGATCAAGCTGACAGGCTGCCCTGCTTATGCACGGCACCGCCTGTCAGTCTAGTCCCCCGACGCTAGTCTTCCAAATTCTTTCACGATTCGTCCCAACACCCTATGTCACCGCCTCACCCCCAGCTCATGTCATCACCCGGTTGAACCTTCCTATTCTCCCCCCGCCCCCCCAACGCCAACCCAATCAATACACATTGCAAAGCTTTGCAGCTTTCATCGGAGAAACCCTCCAGTGGAACGTAACACATTCCACACTGCTGCACAGCGATACACATCGCTGTCGCGCTCACCGTCTGAGCACACATTCAGTTCGCCTTTTCCCATTTTCCTGTGTGCTGCTACTCTCTGCGTGAAGTGTGAAGACAAAACCGAATTCAAGGAACAAAAATTCCAACACAGCCGTTTCCAACCCCGGGATTCTTTTCATTCTTCTGTGCGTTCTTTTTTTTTCTTGTTTTGTCTGTCCGAGGAAAAAATCTGAGTTTTTTGAAAATAAAAATACAAAAATTGTGTGTTCGTGTCCTTCCTCTATTCCGCCCCATCTCAAGCGTGTCCTGTTGCGAGTGGGAAGAAGAAAAAAACGGAAAAAATCATCCATCCCATCGGTCGATAAGTCCTTCCGACGACTGTCTGTTCGAACGGAACACAAAATTTCCGTCGAGTGTCAGTTTTTTTTTTTTTTCAAAATTTCTAGAAAAAATACAGAAACCAAAATTCAGGATAAACAAAAAGGGAAAAAAAATACATAAAATCAATAGTGTCTCTGGTGTGGGGGCTGAGCTCCGAAGGTGGGGGAAGGGCAGCCAGTGCTCCTGTTCGCGTTCCGTTCGCCGCTCCGTGGACTGGTTAAATATTCAAGTGCTGCGACCGACCATCGCCGAACCGGAAGTGGCCGACGAGCAATGTGCGTCCTCAAAAACGAGAGTCCTGTGAATAAATAAAATTAAAATCAATTAAATTAATTTTCATCACCACCACCACCCCCATTTGAAGGGGAATTCCCCAAAAACGAAAAAAAATCAAGGGAACCAAAGTATCCAGTCGAGGATTATGAAATCAGGACACTCTGTGAGTAAATAATTTATTTATCTTATTTCACGCAGTGAGTGTGCAAATCTCTGGGTTGGTTGGGTAATATATCTGGACACCCACACTTCCCCGCCCCACCGTGCCTCGACGTCCTCCCAGCGACAATCCTTTTTTTTCCCCCATTTTTTGTTCATTTTTTCAGCACATGCTGCTGCTGCTGGTTTTGCTTCTGATAGTCATTCCACTTCCCTTGGACGAGAACGCGAGATAGAGAGAGAGCGAGAGAGAGGAAAAGCTTCCTTCCGGTGGATCTGGTCTCACTCTGGTCCCACTCTTGCGCTGTATTTGCTCTCGCGAGAGAGCGACTGTGGCTGAAACGAAATCCAATTTCTGATGCGACGGTCCTGTGCGGTGCGTGCTTTGTGTGCCTTATCACTGCGGCTGGGGAAATGTGTGAGTCCCCAAAAAATTGTTTTACATTTTTCCTCACTTAATGACGACGGTTGGGTCGTGTGCGTGCTGGGGGCACGGCGGTTTGGGCGCAAGAATCACAAGGATTGTTTATCCTGCAGTAATTGCTTTTTCCTTCTTCGTCCTGCTGCTGCAGCTGTGGATTAGATGGCGCTCAAGCGGCTGAGACGATGTGTCTTCTCATATTTAATTCTGTCAGTTTTTGCTGGAGCTGCGCCGCCGAGGGAATAGTTGCGAGCGTGTGGTGCTGTGGCATTTAAAATTCATTGCAAAGTGGATTTGGCTGCCATGAATAAGGAAGTGAATGCACGTGTAAAAGACCATCAAATCAGTGGTTGTCCTTGGTGTCGTGGCGGTGAGCGTTGACTCTCTGAGGCGCTTGTGGTGGCAGAGCTTTGAACTCTTTTCCCTCTTTGGAAGACCCTAGAGATCAGGGTGGGCTTCCACTTCAAACAACAAGCCGCTTCAGCCAGCCTTCCTTCAGAACATCATCTCAAGTGCTGGGGCTTTCTGTTGCAACTGTCCCCCAAGACCATAGTCGACGACTCTTGCAGCCCGTGCAGTCCACGTTGTGTCTAGACACGTCGAAAGACCGATGTCGCAAGTCTCTTCCTCGTTTGAAAAAACATCACAAGGGCTCCATCAGGACCTAAGGCATTTCTCCTCCCCCAACAGGGAAAAATTCAGTGAGAACTAGTATTCGAGTCTTCCCATGGACCTGCCTTACCTCAAGATAATCCTCTTCACGGCGGATATCCTTTCGAAATCCTCCTCATTTCTTCGTCAGGAAGTCTCTGCCAATCGGGCAAACAACGATCTTAAATTAAACAGCTGACAAAACAAGGGAACTCACAAAAAAACCATGCGAATAGCTTGCTAATCATTCATTCGCCTGCCAACCAATCGTCTCGGAAAATCAGTGAACATTGTCCATTACCGCCTGGCTTGCCATCGTTCACTGTTCGGTTCCAGGAGCTCCATAAGGAATGAGTAGAGCATAATTTCGGCGCTGTTCTGAAAGAGACCCCATAAAACTTAAGCGCACACGCTGTCATAAAAAAATCTCCTTACCGCCCTTTACGACCTCTTAAACCGCAAACATGCCCTCTTTCTTTTTACCACGAAAGGATGCATTTAAAAATTGCAACAGGTTCCATGCCTCCACGTCTCTTGACGATGACATCAACGTCTAATTCCTGACGACGCCATAACTCATCATCACACGCCTCATTAAGTGATTACCCATCACCATCTGTGCCTCATTTTGGAATTCATGTCGACACCCGCCCAAAACACGAAAGGATACCTCGTCCACTGCGACCTTTCCAAAATCAATTGTCAACAGAAGACAAATGGCAAACAGCTAGTCATCCGACACTTTGAACAAGAAAGACGACGAAACAAAACAACATTCCGAGAAATTGGGTCAGCTTACATCCATAACCACGATTAAGTTATTTGCCTCCGACGTGCCCGGTTCCCTGGCCACCCCCACCGAGCAGACCGGCAGCAGTTTTCGAGTGAATGACTTTTGTGTGGTTTAATATTTATTTTTTTCCGGATTTTAATTTCGTTTGGAACTCCGTCGAGGGGATTGTGAGTGGATGCCCCTCTGGAACTTGTTGACTGGGTGAGAGGGTGGTGCACGCACCCATCCGGACCTCGACTTCATTTCAATCACAATGCCTGCTCGTTCATCATACCATCATCCATCTCGACTGCACCGTTGCCATGGAAATCGATTTCAAACTCCGGCATACCACTTGAGAGTCATCGATGCGAGAGAATATTCAACTTTTCATCCTTTTCGTCAGCAAATCAATATTCTAATCCTTGACTTCACACTCGTCATGCTCGAAATTTCGGGACAATATGCTCATCCTGGTGTACAAGGCAGACACGTCACTCGTTGGCATAACGTATTCATTGATTCGCTTGATGCTCTGTTGGCTGTGTGTCCTTCGCCTTCTCCACCGGAGGAGAGGATGTGATCGATTTCTTGGATTTAACCGAAGGAGAGACTGGGAGATGGGACTGTCATTTTGGTTGACTTAATGAGGACGTTCGACAATGGCTTTGTCAAAGTGGTTAACAATGATAACGACGTTCTGATAGACAGTCAATATTCGCAAATGATTCGCAGGGTTTTCTTGGGCGTTCGCTGGGTATCTTTTGGCAAACACTTTGGGGGAATGAGGTGCCTTGAGTGGTGCACGTGTTGACATTGGGGTGTAGGGAGCGGTTGTGGGGATTCGCTGCTTTCACAAATTTATGTCGCAGGCAATTATCATAATTTTTCCCACGAACCAAGAGAACATCAATGAAGTCTTTCGCACGCCAATAAACTGCCACAAATCATTAGACCAGAAGATGAGCCAAGAGACCACACGGTTGTCCTTCTGAAGCTGACAACCTTTCGTTGATCATTGGCAGCGTCGTACATAACAGTTTTGGACAATAAACAAAATAAACTACTTAGATTTAGTAAATCACGCTGCGATTTTTTTCTTGTCGCAAGCGATTCGCAGGGTCAAACGCTACATACTCTCAACTTTCATCGACTTTTTATCAAGAGGGGGAGATAACAGACGTATTCAACATACCGCCACTTAACTCGGATTCAATTTTCAAAAAAATTCGCAGGGGTGCAACGAATCAATTTGCCACAAAAGAAAAAGTGTTTGTGTTTATTTCTATCGCACAAAATCATAACCCACTTCCATTTCAAAGCCATTAGGCCGCCCCAAGTCCGCAGTGTGTACGGTATATTCCCCGGCAACTCATGCAGTTTTAATGAATATTTATTCGTCCTTATTTCTTTCTCCTTGCGAATGGTGCCGAAAAAAATAAAAACACCAACAAATGAGAAAAGAAATGAAAACAAATAAACTACTCTACGACTAAGTTGCATGTTACGTGGACTCAAATGGGCGGCCCTCAATTCATGGCACGTATGCAACACACATTCGCACAATATTCACTTACGTGAGCACGAAAGAAACGACGAAGAAGAAGCCGAAGAGGCGACGAAGAAACCTACGGTGGGCGAGGTGAACAAAGTGTGGTTTTCCGCTCCACATTCGGGCATGCCAGCGCTAGTGGTGGTGGGTTTCTCGCTCTCCCCTAGTCACAACTCCCACCGGTGCAATTCCCATCATTAACATCCTCGTTCCATCACCACCCACCCGGGGTGCTACAGTGCGAATTGCCACTTCCTCATATGTAATGTGTAATTCCGGGAATGAACGTTAAATGTTTGAAGGACCCGAGCAGTGTCTTGGTCCGGGAATGCGATGGGAGAGGGCGCACTTAGCCTCGTTCCTTCTTCTCGGATACTCATGCTGGCCTGGGATTGGATTGCCCTCGTCAAACATTCATCATTCCGGAATGTCAGTTGAGCAATGCAATTTCTTTCCAGCACTGAAGCAGCTCCATCCAGAGGGAGAGTGGGCGGACGGGCGAATGTGAAAAGAAGAAGAACCGTAAATAGATGAAAAATATGCAAAATAAGTGGCGCTTAAGTACTGTGTATGGTTAACTGAGCTCTTACGTTGAATAAGCTGTTGCACTGCTGGAGCTACCCGGGTGCGGTGACGAGTACCGGCTGGTGGGTGGGTGGGCTTAGTGGTGCACTTGATGGAATTGAATTTGAATGGAAATATAGGTCATTGGTTTCCAAAGGAGTTCACTTTGGCGATATTACACTTCACCGAGTGTATTGTCAGGTGGGGATAGTGGGGCGCTGCTAATTGGACGTCGGAATACATGAAAAGGGATCAAAATGACAGACAAAATACTTGAACAAAAATGTCAACCCCCGATTGGGATGGAAAGTTGGAAGTCTTTGGGGACTTTGAGGGGAATTAGCACGGCATTCGCAAGTCATTCGCTTGGGGAATTTGAGAGGTATCTTGCTGTTCTTTGTGTCAAATGATGGGGCTTAGTCGAGTGAAGTCGAAGAGGGTGTCGAGCATTCGAAAGCGATTCGCATAATCTACTCAAAAAAATAAAAACCATCCTTACGCCAAACAATCTGGGCAACCAGTCGACACAACATGTGTTCACACTTCTGTCACCCCCGGCAATCTAACTCATTCAAGAATCCAAACCGGATCCCATTCACCTGGCTAAGCAGTGATTGTGCAAATACCAATTAATTGCTCAGCAGAAACTGAACCATGCCAAGTTGGAGCATGTCCAACAGTGAGTCCCCGTATCATTTCATCGCAAGCTGCCGCCCTAAGGGGATTGACGATCTAAATTTATGTGAAACGGAAACCCCACCCATCACCCTCATCATCATCGGTCGTAGCCACCGATGAACCACCGATCATCCATGTCATCGTTCGGAATCTATTAAAAATACATTTTCCCTGTAAGCGAATGTGAGCGCGCGAGTGTGTGTGCATTTCCTTTGGCACAGCACAGGATACACCTGCAGTGGGGTGGACGCAATGTCACAGAAAAGATTCAAGGGATGGACGATGTTCGCTGGCGTACACGTAACCTACATGCTTCCACCCACTCACCCGGTCTCAATGGCATGTTCTCGATTGAAAGGATTCGTTTTGAACGCATGTCGATGTGCGAGGGAGAACGGACTAATGACCACACAGACTGAATAGAAAGCAATTATGCTGTTAAATAATGACCAGCGGGGGAGGACG